>LNAC01000225.1:683569-727727 GCA_002007465.1 Ailurus styani
AAAAAAAAAAAAAAAAAAAAAAAAAAAAAAAAGAATTAGGGATATTTTAGTTTATCACAGTTGGGCTTTATCTTCTTACCAGTTCAGTGCAGTTTAATGGCAGGAATTGAAAAAAAAAAGACTATTGTTGGCATACATTGAACAATAAGGAATAAAGGAACTTTGAGAAGGTAATGAGCAATAAGGAGCATCTGGGAGACATTAACAGGAGCCCCACTGCTTCTCACTTTCCCTGCTCTGCCATGAAGTTTCTGGTTCACATAGCTTAGAGTCTGCAAACCAGGCGAATACGTATTTATTTTTAACATGGTTCTTTCTAAAGTACTTTGAGAGAGATGAGAAGGAGAAGAGATACACTTTTATTGTATGACTTAAAAAGATTTTCACTGCAGCTTTGATACAGGTGAGCATTATGACCTTCATTTCATGGACTCTGTGGGCTGTCAGTCAGGACATGAGTAAAGATCTTCCTTTAGAGAGTAACCACTTTCTGACATTAACTGTGTCTTGGTGGAGAGCAGAGCATATGAGTTACGAGTTTTGGCCTGTGAGCTGTGAAAGATGACTCAGAAAATATAGCCTCGAGAACTAACTGAGGAAACTCCTCTGACAGCACTAAGCCCTGAACAGACTCAGCTCGTTTCTAATTTTGGTTCCTCTTCAGATGTCCGAATGGCACAGCCAGCCACCAATCCCATTTCTAATTGCTCCTGCTGCAATGTGTTGATATCTCTTTCCTTCTTCACGGGAATGTGTGGGGTCAGTTAGTGGAGAGCAGGGGCATAGCAAAAGGGTAGTTGTAGGCATCCCCTATGATGATGACCAGAAAGGGGTTCAAACTGAGTGTAAGGGAGCAGATAGGTAGTAGGGAAGGAAAACCATTTGGAAAGACTTGAAAATGCTTCTGAGGAGCTTTGGTAGTAAACATGCTATAAATATTGACTAAGAGAAACAAGCTAGAGAGCCTGTATAATGCAACAGAGGCTGTAAACACAGGGAAAAGGGAAGTGAACATGAAATGTTTGAAACTAAGCTTGATAATACTTGTATGCCAACACCAAATACTTATTTTACTCCCCTATTATTTGCTCAAAATCTCCTAGGAATGGGGGTGGGAGAGGTACATGCCAAAAGGGATTTCAGAAAAGGTCAATAAGGGAGGAACAAAGAGATGAGAAAGAATGAAGTAATAGAATTTTTTTTTAATTCTTTTGGCAAGGACATTAAACGTTTTTTTCTATAAGGACTGAAAAAAAATTTTTCTTGGCGACAAAGTTATTGATAAAATTGAAAATGCCTTCTTAAATGCTAAGTTACAGAAATAATGGTGTGATATTTATATAGTTAGGTTTGCAGGCTATTAGAGCTATAAAGGACACTAAATAAAGATCATTTAGTCTACGTCTCATTTTAGAGATGGGCCCAGAGGTTTGGAGTGATATTCACAAGGTCACAAAACCAATTAATAGCCACTTAGGGACTTAAGTTCTGGTTCTTAGTCTAGGACTATGGACCACAGCAATTACTTTTTCTTCTCAATGAAAATGATGAGGAAAATAAAGGTCATATAGTTTATTGATTCAGTTGAAATCAGTCAATACATTAGAACCAGATATCTGACTAGAACCAGAGTCTCTTCATTTCAGGTCTACAGCATGAGTTTACTTGATATGGTACCATCATTGGTTTCATACATTGGTTTCTTTGGAATGACATGGAGATTAGTGGGCAGAAAGCTTATCAGGGAATTCTCTTGGAAGTGATACCTGTGGAATGGAAGAGAAGGAAGCAGAATTGGGCTCAGGGGAAAATTGGGCTGGGATGCTGTCTCATGAAGGTCGTAGGTGACCCAGAGGAATATCTGAGACTGAGATGGGCCTTGGGGGTTGTTATGAGTTGGGGCAAAGGACAGGACTTTAAAACCCCATGATCAGTCTTTATGTGCTGCACCCAGCAAGGAAACTTGACCTTGAGCAAGGATGCTCTCTTCAGCCAAGGCACTTTGCAAAGGCAGCTGACACCTGGGAGCAGTTCCAGAAGCTGGTAGAATAACATCTTCATTCTTAAAAGGGGCATCTTGGCAGCATATCAGTGAACTGCTAGTATGTCTTGGATGCACTTTTTCATATACATATTAAGGATTACTTACATACTTCCAGGATTCCAATAGGTTTCTTTCTCGGAGGATTCTTATAAGAATAAAGTTGGTAGGATAAACTAGTACTGCTGATGACAGCATTAAGGTTTCAGGTAATACTCATGATCTCTCTTTTCCATTACTCTAGATTTCCCTCACCTTCTGCTAGTTTTGGTGGTTTTCCTCTTGGGATGATTCTGACCATCCTGAGCCTCTGCTAACCTTTCCTTCTTCAAGCCTTAGTTGCATTAGTCCATTTGCCATGAAGCTTGGGCAGGTGGATCACATGGGTGTCAGACATACTTTCTGTCCCCAATGTAACAAGAAACCTTACTTTCTCCCAATAATCGGCATTAATTATCACTGCCAAGATGGTGACTCCTTTTTCTGTTACAAGCTTGTCACTTGGCTTAAGGAGCTGAAATGACCAGGTGCCAGCCAAAGCTTAGAGTACAACTAGAATCTTTCTGCTCCCTTGGAAATACCTCCCCTTTGAAAAATGAGACATCAAACCATGTAATTCCTAGAGTTAATGAATGGGAAGCACACATTACCCAAGTGGGTCACTGGGAGTTGTGATAAGTGGGACCACACTTGCTTCCATGTATCAGTTCCTGGCACCATGTGTTCCACCACCTGGGACATAGCACCACATTAAGATCGTTGAGTTAGAGTGTACATTGCATTTTGGAGGATGGGCACCATATTGACAAGATGACCTTCAAGTAGGTACTTCAGCTGTGCTTTCAGGAGGTTACTCCCTTACTCCTTTGGGCTAGCAGATTTCAGTTGGTTTGGTAGTTGACATGACCAGTGATCTCATGGTCAGGTACCAGTTATCCATTCCTGCACCTCCTTTCTTTGACATCGATCCCTTGACATCAATCTGATGGTATCTTATTTAGGATGACACTGGTAAATCTAACACTGTGAATCCTCAAACAGTGGTGCTGACTGACATGCTATGGGCAGAAAATTCAAATCTAAACCCCAAACATGTGTCTGTTCCTGTCAACATACATTATAGCCTCTTCCAAGCTGAAAGGTCCAATGTATCCACTGAATGGCTGTTTGGTCTCCTATAGAGATGATGCCATTCTGGGGAATTAGTGTTGGTTTCTGTTTCTAGTAGATTGAACGTTCAGTCAGATCAGTAGCTTGATTAGCCTCGGTAGGTAGAAGCAATGCCGTTGAGCCCATGAATAGCTTCTGTCCCTGCCACTGTAGCTGTTTCATTTGTGTGTCCATTGTGTTAGTGCTAGGTAAGTTGATTACAGAGACTGACTGAGGTCAGCTAATTAAGTTAGATTGTCCACCTGATAATTTAGTGCCTTTTATAATGGGTCCTCTCTTGAAGGTGTTAAAGGTCCTAACATTTGATACAAAGATTTTCACAGTTTGTGTCTGTTCCCATAGATTCATCCAGATCCCTTTATCCCACACCTTCTTTTCCTGCCCTTCCAATTTTTATTCTTCTTGACCACTGACTTCTGGTCAAGTCATTTTCCACTGCACATAAGTCCATGCACATTATAACCTCACAAAGAACTACACTGCCCTAAGCTCTGCCTAGTGGGAGCATTTCCCCTTGCCACTGTTGTTAAGAGCCACCTCTAAGTCAGGATACAATATGGCCCTCATCCCTTTCTAGTTTTCACCCATATATCAAGAAAATCCATTTGTAACCAAACCTGGATTTTTTTTTTCTGAGAAAAAACTATATCCAACTCATAATATATCTGTTATGGTCTGGTACATTGACTATATAGGAGATTCCCCTATATGATGATAGGTATGAGTTAATGGTCAAGTGCTACAGGAACAATAGTATCTACTATTATAGATACTTCAGGATCTAAGGTACCTGCTTACGTTGCTTTTTTATGTCTCTTGGTCCTGTTAATGCTTGCTCCTGGGTGTATAACATCTATTGCATGACATATTGGTCCTGGACTTACCTGACCTCATGACTGCTGTCCAATGGTACTCAACGCAAAATGAAAAGTTCAGGCTTCCTGGTTATTTGGTGTCCATGATCAGATCTTAAATTTATACTTGAGCCCAGTAGTATACCAGGACCGACTTTTCAAAAGGTGTGTAACTGTCTGCTGTAGACAGCATCACGTTACTTCAAACCCCTAGACATTTGTGCTATGATTCTTCCATTTGGGCTTGCTATAAACACCATATGGCATCTTATCCTACCACAGATACCTCTAATACCATTCCGTTCTGGTGGGTTATGCAAGTGAGAGAGATACTTGCACTGCCATGCTATACAGTATTTTTCTGCTTTGGTTTTTGCTCAAAGCTAGAAATTGTCTATGCTGCCTGACATATGATTTGGTACTGTGTTCCTGGCTATGGAATATGCTAGGTAAGGTTCTTCTTCTTTGTGGTATGATGTAAATATTGTGATAATCTTTCCTTTTTTTGGAGGTGATGTCCTGAAGTGCTCAAGACCCTGAGACTCCCAGAAATGTTACTGATGTGGCAGGACCTATTTTCATAGGGTATATCTCCCACCCTCTGGTATGCATGTATTTTACTTAGGCCTACAGTATAGTGGCCACTTCTTTTTCATCTGGATCCAACTTGCATGGTATCTTAGATATAATTCACCAATGAGATTTTCTATGGTATGCCTGGTCAGTCAAATCTCATAAGATTATTTTATGACAGGGAAGAAGAGATAACATAGCACTTGAGCAACACTGAAAATGTATACTCTTATCCATTCCAAGTGAATGTGAGCTCTTTCTGATTTTTTAAAAATTGTGGTTAGAAAATAATGTGTTTGAAGTGTTTTGTAGTTTCTAGAGTATAGATCATTTACCTCTTTGGTTAGGCTTATTCCAAGGTATCTTAAGGTTTTTGGTGCTATTTTAAATGGAATAAATTCCCTAATTTCTCTTTCTACAGTTACATTATTAGTGTATAGGAGAGTAACTGATTTCTGTGCATTGGTTTTGTATCCTGCCACATTACTGAATTGCTGTATGACTTTTAGTAATTTGGGGGTGGAGTCTTCTAGGTTTTCCACATAAAGTATCATGTCACCTGCGAAGAGAGTTTGACTTCTTCTTTGCCAATTTGAATACCTTTTATTTATTTTTGTTGTCTGATTGCTATGACTAGGACTTCCAGTACTATGTTGAATCATGTGGCGAGAATGGGCATCCTTGTTGTGTTCCTGATCTTAAGGGGAAGGTTCTCAGCTTTTCCCCATTGAGAATGATATTCGCTGTGGGCTTTTCATAGATGGTTTTTATGAAATTGAGGAATGTGCCCTCTATCCCTACCCTCTGAAGGGTTTTAATCAGGAAAGGATGCTGTATGCTGTAGAAAATACAGAACACTTATGAAGGAAATTGAAGAAGATACAAAAAGATGGAAAAACATTCCATGCTCATGGATCAGAAGAATAAACATTGTTAAAATGTATGTGCTGCCCAGAGCAAGCTATACTTTCAATGCCATCCCGATCAAAATACCAGTGGCATTTTTCAAAGTTCTGGAACAAACAATCCTAAAATTTGTATGGAACCAGAAGAGAGCTCGAATTACCAAGGAAATGTTGAAAAAGAAAAACAAAGCTGGGGGTATCATGTTGCCTGATTACAAGCTATATTACAAAGAAAGCTGTGATCACCAAGACAGCATGGTACTGGCACAAAAACAGATACATAGACCAATGGAACAGAATAGTGAGCCCTGATATGGACCCTCAACTCTATGGTCAACTAATCTTCTACAATGCAGGAAAAAATATCCAGTGGAAAAGACAGTCTCTTGAATAAATGGTACTGGGAAAATTGGACAGCTATATACAGAAGAATAAAACTCAACCATTCTCTTACACCATACACAAAGATAAACTCTAAGTGGATGAAAGACCTCAGTGTGAGACAGAAACCCATCAAAATCCTAGAGGAGAACATAGGCATAATCTATTCGACATTGGCCACAGCAACTTCTTTCAAAACAGCTCCAAAGACATGGAAACAAAAGCAAAAATGAACTTTGGGGACTTCATCAAGATAAAAAGCTTCTGCACAGCAAAGGAAACAGTCAGCAAAACAAAGAGACAACCCATGGAATGGGAGAAGATATTTGCAAATGACATTACAGATAAAGGGTTGGCATCCAAGATCTATAAAGAACTTCTTAAATTCAACACCCAAAAAGCAAATAATCAAGTTAAAAATTGGCAGGAGACATGAACAGACATTTCTCCAGAGAAGACATACAAATGGCTAACAGACACATGAAAAAAATGTTCATTATCATTAGCCATCAGGGAAATTCAAATCAAAACCACACTGAGATACCACCTTACGCCAGTTACAATGGTAAAAATTGACAAGACAAGAAACAACAAATGTTAGAGTGGTTGTGGAGAAGAGAAAACCCTCTTACACTGTTGGTGGGAATGCAAGTTGGAACAGCCACTTTGGAAAACAGTGTGGAGGTTCCTCAGAAAGTTAACAATCTCTATTTTTAGATACCCTGTGAGCCAGCAATTGCACTACTGGGTATTTACCCCAAAGATACAGATGTAGTGAAAAGAAGGGCCATATGCACCCCAGTGTTCATAGCAGCAGTGTCCACAATAGCCAAACTGTGGAAGGAGCGAGATGCCCTTCAACAGATGAGCGGATAAAGGAGATGTGGTCTGTATATACAATGGAATATTACTCAGCCATCAGAATGAATGAAAAACCAACATTTGTATCAACATGGATGGAACTGGAGGAGATTATACTAAGTGAAAGAAGTCAAACAGAAAGTCAATTATCATATGGTTTCACTTATTTGTGGAACATAGGAAATAGCATGGAGGACATTAGGAGAAGGAAGGGAAAAATGAAGGGGCGGATATCAGAGGAGGAGATGAACCATGAGAAACTATGGACTCCAGGAATCAAACTGAGGGTTTTAGAGGGGAGGGAGGAGGGGCTGGGTGAGACTGGGGATGGGTATTAAGGAGGGCATGTATTGCACGGAGCACTGGGTGTTATATTCAAACAGTGAATCATGGAACTCTACATCAAAAACTAATGATGTACTACTGTATGTTGGCTAACATAACATGATAAAAAAATTATTTAAAAAAATAAAATAATGTGATTGACAAATCACTGGTTGTCATACACCATGTGCCTGAGGTCATAGTAATATGTACTGGCAAATATGCTACATTTGGCAAGCAACTGCATATGGGCTACTATGGCTTAGTTGAATTTTTGCTCATCCAGTGTTATTTTTCAGAATCCATCTGGTTTCTTTTTGGTGAGTAACTAGTGAATTAAGTGGAGATATGATGGAGATCATCACCCTTGTATCCCTTAGGTCCTTAATTGAAACCACTAAATTTATGCCATTTTCCCTGGAATGTGATAACTTATTAGAGAGTACTCTGAAAAAATTCCTGTGGAAGGGAAGAGAAAAAAAAGCAAAACTGAGCAGAAGGAAAAGGTGGTGGCCACAGCTGACCCATTGGGAACTCTTGGTGTGGATTGGCCTTGCAGCACTGTCCTGAGTTGAGGTGAGGGGACTGGGCCTTTCTTGTGCTGACAAATCATTGGATGAAGGATGTCCAGGGATGGGGCATAACTTTGGGCAAGGCAGCTATCTTCAATGAAGGCATTTCTAAAAGGGGACTGATAGCTGAAGATTGTCTGGTGGCGGCTCTTCCAACAGCTGGGAAAATAGGTCCTTCAGTCCTGAAGATGAATTTGGGCAGTATATCACAGAATCAACTATCGAACGAAATATGGCAGCCCTACCATAATGTATATTCCTTATTTTTGGGAAAAGATACTTTGAGCGATTTGTAGAATATTTGAAGTGAAGGATAACAAAAAATGATGGGTGGGGCAGAAAAAGAAATGTCATGGCTGGACTCTAATAAAAAGAAGAGTACCACTAACCATCAGCATACTGAACAAAAGTCCTCTCTGACTTCTCCACTTAAGGAGCATCTTCCTCATTATTCTCTGTTGTCTTACTCTTTTATATCTTTGCACTTATCACTATGTGATATATAATATACAATATTTATTTTGGGACGGAATGACCGTATCTTCCATTTCCACTTGGAATGTGACTCTCATGGAAACAGAATTTGCCTTCAAAAAGTACCTGACACATGGTAGATGCTAAATAAATGTTGGCTGAAGGATGGACAATGAATACATGAGTCATACTGCATTTGGTTAATAGAGTTCTAGGCTTTTAGAATGCACATTATTGTTAAAGTTAAGGTTGTTAATTAGGTTACAAATCAGTGGTTGCTTTTGGTGAATTCAGGACTACAATTGCTGTAAGTTTTTCTCTTTGAGAGTTTTGGAAGTTTTGATCAGAGGAGTTATTACTAGTGGTTAATACCTCATTAAACACACTTTTGCTTGACCATAGGGTAGTTTTATATTTACCTTTTTTGAGGAACCTCCATACTGTTTTTCAGAGTGGCTTCACCAGTTTGCATTTCTATCAACAGTGTAAGAGGCTTCCCCTTCCTTCATACCTTCATCAACACATGTTGTTTCCTGTGTTGTTGATTTTAGCCATTCTGACAGATGTGAGGTAATATCTCATTGTAGTTTTGATTTTCTTTTCCCTGATGATGAGTGATCTTGAGCATCTTTTCATGTGTCTGTTAGCCATATGGATGTCTTCTTTGGAAAAATGTCTACTCATGTCTTCTGCCCATTTCTTAATTGGATTATTCGGTTTCTTGGGTGTTGAGTTTTATAAGTTCTTTATTTTGGATAACTCTGCGCTGGAGTCAAAGTTAGTATTTTCATAACACTAGCAATATGTAAGGAGATATAGAAGTAATAAAGAAATAAATCAAGTACATGTTGTTAGTCCTCTAGAAAAGCTTATGTCTAAGTGTAGTTATACATTTTGAAAACATTGTATTTCTGTGTGTTTTACTTACTGATTAAGGTGTTTTAAGATGTTCAAAATAATTAGCTAAGCTAAACTTTTAAGTCTATTCTAAATCATTTAAGGAGATTTAATTATTTTATAATAAAACTTGAAATATTTAAGGAAAATTAACATACATTTTATTGAAATTATCTAATAATTTGAACATTTAAGCAATGTAACAAGGGGTAAGTTTTATCCAAACACAAAAGCCCCTTGATGTTGAAAAGTTAAGGAATTGATCAGTGCATCCTGAGGTGGGATCTGGAAAGAACATATGAGAGGGACCTTAAAAATGCCATACATTTTATAATTTGGACCCTTAAACAAAGGAATTCAGACACTTGCTAAGTATCACTTCCTCAAAGTACCAAAAATAGGCTAAGATACTGCCCTATGTTTTAGGTTCTTACACTCTATTCTTCTTAATAATTTTATATCAAAGATTAAAGGGGTGTGTGCTAGGCAGTCTGTGTCTCACTCCACATGTGTTATGGAAATCCGTACCAGATACTTCCTCTGAGAAGCCCTAGAAGAAGCAATAAAATACAAATGGAAGCTGGTTCTGTTGGCTTCTCCTGCCAAGATAAAATAAATGAAGTGGATTAATTGGTGAAAATAAATCTATTGCATAGATACTAGCCCATACAGGTGGGAACATCACAGTCACTACCCAGGATAGTTGAAATTTACTTTACTCTAGGCTTTACTTAAAGCCTAGAGGCAGGGAATTGAACCAGTGACCTGGCAATGTCCTGTCAGCCCTTTAGCTGTGGAACTGAATTGAGAAAGTATTATTGTTTTTAATTGGTTCCCATTTGACCTTATTAAAAGTTTAAGTGTGCTTTTACTCTAACCTTTTATCCTCTTGACATTTCTCTCCTTGTCTTTTATAGGTCCTTTTGTCTTCCTTCACCATAATTTTCCCTTTATATTGTACTGTTTCCTTCTGGAAAGAAAATGGTCTGTCTCCTTGCCCTTTGTTAAAGGGACCAACAGCAAAAATATTCTTGAGGATGGAAATTGTCTTTGTTAGCTGAGTTGCTGAAAGAATTATATGAGGCTATTATTTGCCACTTCTATGAGACCCGACAATGTATTTTAACAGTAATTGCTTGCAAGTATGTTTGCCTTTATACTCTAAAATGTTTGAGAGCAAGAATATTTCTTTTCATACTTGTTTTCCCAACAGCCTGACAGAGTAAGCTCTCAATAAATGTTTATTGAATGAATTAATAATTGGGTATATATCATAATTGTTTATTCAAGTATCCATCTTTTCTGTTAGGATGTATTTAAAGATGGGGATCAAATCTTATTAATCTTTGAACTACTCCTTCCTGCATATACTGTTCATGTAGTAGGTACTCAAAATATTTCAGCAAATGAAGGAACAAAAGGAGGAACGAGACTGAGCAAGAGGGACTCTACATCATTGTTTAAAAGTTGTGGAGAAACTCCCTCCAAAATTACCTTTCCTCCATGCCTGTCAGTGACGTGAGCAATTCTGCTTTATATTTATGCACTGTCTACTGCTAAGAGGACCTCTTGATGAAGTCAGTCCAGAATTTAGTAGGAACTCAAGGTCATTTTATAAATGCAATTACCTCTTCCCAGGATGAGAGCATTGGCTACCTGAAGGGAAAGAAAATGATTAAAGTGGGCAAAGGACACTGGAAAAAAAAAGCTTTGCCACTTTGTGACATAGGCCTAGGTCAGCCTGGGTGTCAGACATTGAGATGGAAGATGGAAGACATTGAGATAGTCCAGTGTAGTGTGTAAATATTAAAACCAGAAAGGAAATCTATATGCAGCAGTATCTCTATAGGACTAAAGAGGAAAGCAAGTAAAACAAGACAAACATACTAATGAGAAGCTTCATTTCTTCATCAAAGAAACAAACAAAAATATTTTGGGGTACCTACTGTGACCTAGGAACTGTGATGGGTACTGTGGACATAGCAGTATACACCAGACGTTTTCACTCTACTGAAGAGTTCACTGGCTAATAGGGGAGATTGATATTGAGTAAATATCACCCAAGACTCATCTAAAACTGTATATTTACAGTTGAAAAAACAATATGAAGGAAAAATGCCTGGTGTTGTGATGCATATAAAAATAGGACTAACCCTACTGAAAGGTAAGGGACCATTTTCCTGAGGACAGGTCATGTAAGATAACACCTTTTCCCATACTGAGGGGAAAAGATAGGCATTAGCAATGCAGAAAGGGAAGGAATGGTATTCTAGATAAAAATGAAAAGACAGCAAGTCAGGAGGAACTTGAGCATTCCTGGAACAAAGAGAGGACTCTGTGGTTAAAGCTTAGTGAGAAATGNCAAAAAAATAAAATAAAATAAAAATAGGACTAACCCTACTGAAAGGTAAGGGACCATTTTCCTAAGGACAGGTCATGTAAGATAACACCTTTTCCCATACTGAGGGGAAAAGATAGGCATTAGCAATGCAGAAAGGGAAGGAATGGTATTCTAGATAAAAATGAAAAGACAGCAAGTCAGGAGGAACTTGAGCATTCCTGGAACAAAGAGAGGACTCTGTGGTTAAAGCTTAGTGAGAAATGAGAAGAATGGAACAAATTAAAGTTGGAAAGGAAAGCAAGGCTTGGGACATGTTATACAATGACTGAAGGCCAAGAGTTTGGATTTTATTTTAACAAAGACATTGAATAATAATAATCCAGTTTATGGGAGAGATATCACCAATTTATGTTTTTTTTTAAGATTTTATTTATTTGCAGAGAGAGAGAGGTCACAAGTAGGCAGAGAGTCAGGCAGATTGAGAGGGGGAAGCAGCCTCCCTGCTGAGCAGAGAGCCCGATGTGGGACTCAATCCCAGGACCCTGAGATCATGACCTGAGCCGAAGGCAGTGGCTTAACCCACTGAGACACCCAGGTGCCCACCAATTTATGTTTTTTAAAAAGATGACTACAGAAGATGGCAAACTAGGAAGACCCCTTGTTCAGCCACAGAAACATCAGTAAACAACATACTGACCAGAATAGCTTTGTGGGAACTGTAGAAACCAGTTAATGATCTGCAGCAACATAATAAATTCCTACTTAAGAAAAAGCCATACTCAGAATGGTAGGGAATTTTATGGCCTATTTGCTCACCTTTGCCCCAGTTCCTACTTGGTATGGCATGGGAGGAAGCCAACCAGTTCCCAGTTCTTTGTTTAGGATGGAGAAGAAAGTAGAGCTTATTTGCAATGTTCTGGCTTGTATGGGGCTGTGCAAGGGACTGGTGGTTTCTGTCTTGCCTGCCATGGAGCCCTGATGGGAGCAATGTCATAGATTGGCTGTCAGGTTGGAGTTTGCTAAAATCATTGACAGGCACACTAATACAAAAGAGTATTAGGGAGATTGTAAACCTGTGGCTACCTTGGGGCAGGAAATTAGAGGCAGGGGAATATAACAGAACACCTAATGCCTTGAAAAAGAAATGGGGTTAGACTTTTAGGGAAATTAGGGCTTTTAAAAGCAGCCATGAGTATAGAAAAATAGGATAAAACACACATACAGGCCCAGGGAAGATGTATGCCCAGAAAAGGCCTGAAAAAAATCTTAAACTTTCATACCAGGCTTTTTTGTGAAGATCCTCCCTTGTACAGAGCCAGTCTCCAAGACTGGGTGAAGCTGATATATATATTTTTTAATGCCCAGTTTTCAGCAAAAGACCATAAAGGATACAAAGAAATAGTATATAGCCCATTCAAAAGGGAAAAAGTAAATCTCCAGAAACTGACCCTAAAGAAACACAGGCTTCAGACTTACATGACAAATATTTTAAAACAACTATCTTAAGTATGCTCAGTAAGATAAAAGAACACAGAGAAGTAATGGAAATAAGGAAAACAATATATGAACAAAATGAGAATACCAGCAAACAGAAATTTAAAGAAGAAGCAAACAGAAATTCTTGAGCTAAAACACACAATAACACAATTGAAAAATTCATTAGAGGGTTTAAACAGCACGTTTGAGCTGGCAGAAGAAAGAATCAACAAACTTAAAGACAAATCACTTGAAATGATAAAATCTGAGAGCCAAAAAGGGCAAAGATTGAAGAAAAGCAGACAGAGCCTAAGGACTTATGGGGTGCCCCAAGTAGATCAATCTGTACATTATGGGAATCCTAGAAGGAGAATAAAGAGAGTAAGGGGCAGAAAACTTATTTGAATAAACAATGGTGGCTGAAAAATTCCCACATTTGAGGAAAGACATGGAAATACAATACAAGAAGCACAACAAATTCCCAGTAGAGTAAACTCAAAGGAGACCCACACTGAGACACAATACAAAGTATGAAAAATCAAAAACAAAGAATGTTGAAAGCATCAAGAGAAAACCAATTGATCACATATAAGGGAATCTCGAGATTATCAGCATACTTCTCAGCAGAAACCCTGCAGACCAGAAGGCCATGCAATCATACACTGAAAGTGCTGAAAGGAAAAACAAAAACAAAAACAAAAAACCAAACAAACAAAACCTGTCAACTGAGAATTCTGTATCTGGCAAAACTGTTTTTCAAAAATGAGGGCGAAATTAAGATGTTTCCAGATAAACAAAAATTGAGGGAGTTAATTACCATTAGACTTGTCCTATAATAAATTCTAAAGGGATTTCTTCAAGATGAAATAAAGAGTGCTAGACAGCAACTCAAAACCATACAGACATATAAAATTTTTGAGTAAAAGTGAACACATGGGAAAATATAAAAACTATATCATTATAATTTTGGTCCAAACTCTGTCATTTATTACTGTTTAGGATTTAAAAGAACAGAACATAAAATGAATTATAAATCTCTGTGTGTGTATGTGTGTGTGTGTATACAATATGTAAGTGTGTAGCTTGTGGTAATAATAACAAAATGTTGGGGGGCAAAGCAGTAAAGGAATAGTATTTTTGTATGCAATTGAAGTTAAGTTGTTATCAGCTTAAAATAGACTGTTAAAACTTTAGGATATTATATGTAATCCCCATGGTAACCACAAAGAAAATATCTATAGAATATACACGAAAGGAAATTAGAAGGTAATTAAAACATGTCATTACAAGTATAAACCAAACACAAAAGAAGGTAGTAAGGGAGGAACTAAGGGACAGAAAACCAAACCTGCAAGGCATACAGAAAAGAAATAAAATGCTAATAGTTAGTACTTCTGTATCAGTAATTATTTTATTTTATTTTATTTATTTATTTTTTTTTAAAGATTTTTTTTATTTTTATTTATTTCACAGAGGGAGAGAGATCACAAGGAGGCAGAGAGACAGGCAGAGAGAGAGCGGGGGGCGGGGGGAGCAGGCTCCCTGCTGAGCAGAGAGCCCGATGCGGGCCTCGATCCAAGGACCCTGAGATCATNCGGGGGGAGCAGGCTCCCTGCTGAGCAGAGAGCCCGATGCTGGCCTCGATCCCAGGACCCTGAGATCATGACCTGAGCCGAAAGCAGAGGCTTTAACCCACTGAGCCACCCAGGCGCCCAATCAGTAATTATTTTAAATGTGAATGGATTAAACTCTCCAGTCAGAAGACACAGATTGGTAGACTGACATAATGGATTTTAAAAAAGGATCTATCTGCTGTCTACAAGAGACTCATATTAGTTGTAAGGACACAAATAGGTAGAAAGTGAAAGGATGAAAAAAGATACTCTTGTGTATCAATTACCAATTGAAGTTATTATTAATTACTAATATCAGAAAAACATAGACTTTAAATAAACAATATTACAAGAGAAAAAGAACATTATTTAATGGTAAAAAGGTCAATTCACAAAAAAAGATATAACAATTTAAACATATATGCACCAGACATCAGAGCTCTTAAATATAGTAAAAATATAACTGAAGGGAGAAACTGACAGCTTTACAATTATAATAGCAGACTTCAACGCCCCATTTTCAATAATAGAACAACCAGAGAGAAAATCAATAAAGCAAAATCAGTAAGGAAATAGAGAATTGAATGGCAGTATAGATCAAGTGGGCCTAACAGATATATACAGATCACCTAATCCAATAAGAGCAAAGTACACTTTTTTTTCTCAATGCACAAAGAACATTATCCAGGATAGACCTTATGTTAGGCCACAAAACAAGTTGTAGTAGATTTTAAAAGATTAAAATAATTCAAAGTATCCTTGCCGTTTAATTATAAAAGAATGAAACTAGAAATAAACAATAGAAGGAGACAAACCATAAGAGACTCTTAATCTTACGAAACAAACTGAGGGTTACTGGGGGGTGGGAGGGTAGGGATAGGGTGGATGGGTTATGGACATTGGGGAGGGTTTGTGCTTTGGTGAATGCTGTGAAAGATGTAAGTCTGATGATTCACAGACCTATACCCCTGAGGCAAAGAATAAAAAATAAATTAAAAAAAAGAAAGAAATCTGTAAAGTCCACAGATATGTGGAAATTACACAGTATACTCTTAACATGAATAGGTTAAAGAAGAAATTATAGGATAAGTTAGAAAATGTCTTGAGATAACTAAAAATGAAAACATATAACACACCAAAACTTATGGGATGCAACATAAGTGAGAGAGGTGTTAAGAGGGGAGTTTATAGCTATAAATGCTTACATTTAAAAAAGTTCTCAAATCAGTAACCTAAATTTATACCTGAAGAAAATAAAAGAAATATACAAAATAAAATGAGACTTCTTACAGTTTTACCATATTTTTTCTGATACTTAAAGAAGATGGGTGAAGTTTGAACAAAATCCTTGTGGATCAGTCATAAATAGTGTCATGCATTCTGTACTCCAATGAGATGACATTTCTGGTATACACATATGCTGTGAGCATCCATAACACCAGTATTTCACACGATAACGCTTTCCTCCATCTCTACCTTTTTACGGTTCTTATGCACCTCCACGAAGTCCCCTCGATGTGTATTCTGCCTCTTCATCATTCTAAGTATCTCTCTTACCGCACTTACAATTGCCTAGCTTGAGTTGCTTGCTGTATATTTGTATCTTACCTCATCATACATCTTTAAGTTTTTTGAGGGCTACATCTATATCTGATTTACAATTTTTTCCCACTCCAAGGGCCTCATGTGAGAGATGCTTGACAAATATTTGTTGAATGCATGCTGTTGTTTTAGTTCATAAACATTATATTATCTTACTTGTTAGTTTGGCAGCACAAAACATACCTTGTACCTCACATAATGCCTTTCATATATGAAATACTCCAAATTTTTGAATGAAGTAATCAAAATGTGAATATTAGTTTTGTTTTGTTACATATGATTTCTTTTAGGTAAAATTAGAGGCAAGAAACACAAGGAAGTTATTGTCAAAGCAATGTTTAAAACTCCATCCTGGTACCAGGAGGAAAATCTTTCAAAATTCTTCTAGGCAATGATAATAAAGGATAGAGTTAGAGACATAATACTGACATGCAACTAACTGTAAGACTGAGATTAAAATGCACTGGACAAACAATATATAATTGGTTATCCTCAGGTGATATTACACATGCACACCAGATTTAAAGCCTTCATACATAATTCAGATTATGGTCTCATCTTATTTCTGTGACATAAAATATACCTGTGAATTTTTCTTAGATCTTCCCCTGGGGTTCCCTTTAGGGAAGGAAACCCTGACAAAAATGTTACCTGATTTTAAGTATTTCACACATTATTATCATTGTTATATGTAAGAGGTATTGCCAAGGTACTAGAATTCTGCCTGCTTAATCTGGTCTTGGTTCAGTTCTGCTTCATTGTGCCAAAGTCCAGCTGTGTTTCTGTTTTATCCAGTTATTAAAGTGTGAAGAATAAAAGGAAAAAAAAGAATAAACTAAACATAAGTTTGCATAAGGAAGAAAATAATGAAGATTGGAGCAGAAGTAAATAAAATAGAGGAAAATGATACAGAATATCATTGAAATCAAGAGTTGTGTCTTCCAAAGGATTGACAAAATTGACAAATGTTTAGCTAGATTTACTAAGAATAAAAGATGAAGACTCAACTAAAAACAGAAATGAAGAGGAAACATTACAACAAATTTTACAGAAATAAAAAAGTACTGTGAGCAATTGTACATCAACAACTTGGATAACCTACAGGAAATGGATAAATTCCTAGACACATATATCCTACCAAGATTGCGTCATGGAGAAATGGAAAACCTGAACAGATCTATAACTAGTAAGGAAATTGAATCAATAATCAAAAACCCTTCATCAAGGAAAAGTCCAGAACCATATGGTTTCACTGGTGAATTCTACGAAAAATTTAAAGAAGAATTAATACCAGTCTTTCTCAAACTCTTCCAAAAAACCGAAGAAGAGGGAACACTTTCAGACTCATTCTGTGAGGTTAGCATTATCCTGATTATCCAAACCAGACAAAGACAACAAGAGAAAACTACAGACTAATATCCTGATGAATATTGATGCAAAAATCCTTAGTAAAATTTAAGCAAACAGAATTGAACAGCCCGTTAAAAGGATTATACACCATAATGTAGTGGGATTGATTTCTGGAATGCAAGAATATGTAAAACATATGTTTAACATAGAAAAATGGATCAGTGTAATACACTGCATTCATTAACAGAATGAAGGGAAAAACCCACATGATTATCTCAATTGATGCAGAAAAAAAGTTTGACAAAATTCAATGCATTTTTCATAATGAAAACACTTAAAAACACTAATAATAAAAGGAAACTAACTCAACTTGATAAAAGCCATACATGAAAAGTGCACAACTAGCATCATACTCTATGCTGAAGGACTGAAATAGTTTCCTATAAGATTAGGAAAAAGACAAAGATGTTCTCTGTAACCATTTCTTTTTTTTTTTTTTTAAGATTTATTTATTTATTTGATACAGAGAGAGAGATCACAAGTAGGCAGAGAAGCAGGCAGAGAGACAGGGAGAGGAGGAAGCAGGCTCCCTGCTGAGCAGAGAGCCCGATGCAGGCCTTGATCCCAGGGATCCCAGGACGCTGAGATCATGACCTGAGCCAAAAGCAGAGGCTTTAACCCACTGAGCCACCCAGGCACCCTCTCTGTAACCATTTCTATTCAACATAGTACTAGAAGTTCTAGCCAATTCAGCAGAGTTACAGGATACAAAACATACACAAAAATCAGTCAGATTTTTCTATATACCAACAACAAACAATTTGCAAATTGTTTGTATTTTAGAATTCTGGAAATGGATGGTAGGGGTGGTTGCACAGGCCTGTGGAGGCACCTGATACCACCGAACTATACATTTAAAAATGGTTACAGTGATAAACTTGAAGTGCATTTTACCACAATTTTAAAAAATAATAAAAAGATGACTATTAGCTTCTAGTTCACTTACTTTCCTTCCCTCCCCAAATCCTATTTGTATTGTAAAAAACAAAAAAAGTACGGAAAAGATTTTAAATGCCAAGAACTAGGGTGAAGTGTAGATATGGGCCATGTAATTGATGAATATCTTGCAAAAGTCACATCAGTTAAACTTTTAAAGAGTAACTGAGTAATGACCCACAAATTGGAAGGGAGGAGGGGGATGAAGGGTCATGTCAGGGAGCTAATTCTCTTGTCTTTTATAGGAGGATATTAATGGATATTGTCTAAAATTAATAAAATTAGGACTAGTGGTATATGTTCGAGATTTATTGTCGTAACTGTAGAAGAACTAGAACTTATTTTGATCATAAGTGGTACTTTAATTGGGGCTGGTAGGAATTAGGAAACTCTACCTTTTCATATTATACCCCTTATTATTTCTTAAAGTGTTTTAATGTGTATCCATTGTTTTAATTATAATTTAAAACATTAACACAGCAAAGCACAGTGCATAATATAATGAACATCTTTGTTCCTAATTACACATATATTACACATATATTTGAAGCCTCTTCCTATTCCTATTCCTGTCCCTCCCCAGAAGAGATTGGTGTTTGTTTTGTGTGTGGGGGTTTATGTGTGTGTGTGTGTAATATGAATGGGTAAAAGACTAAATAGTATTTTTTACAATTAAAAACTGGATGTAAATAAAATTATGCCCTTTGTATCATTTGATATTTCCTTTTACTGCTTAATGTTATATTTTGGGAGAAGTTTTGGATCCCCAAAGTAAAAATTATGATTTATTGCTATTGGTACTTATTTGTAGAAAATGTATAATTATATTAAAATATAACTACAATACTAATAATCTTTTCTGTGTAACTTGTATAAATAACATTTGATAATCAAAGGCATTTATAAACTTCACATCAAAATGATGGCACTGAAGTTCTGTTTGGAGCCCAAGCTAAGAAAAACATTGACAGAAAGGAGAAACTTCTTTTTTGAATGATAAAGAATTTTTTTTCCTGTTTTAATTGGGTAAGTTTTTCTGAATTGTATCCAATGTCAAACTTCATAGCAATGTGAAATGCAAATAGTTGCATGACCCATTTGCCAATTTGTTTTTGTTAAAGAAGTTATTGAAGTTGAATCAAACTCTTAAGTTTTTTCCCTGCTCAGAACAGTTTCTAAACTATGAAGAGAAAATGCTCCCAAGGACCTTAATGATTAGGCCCTTGTGGCCCCACAGTATTGTAGGTGCTGAGCTTTCATTAGAAATAATACTCGTTCCAGAATATTCTGTGTATCATTTCATTTTATCTCTTCAGTCCTAGGAAATAGACATTATTTCCTCATTATTCTAATGAGGTAATTAGAGCATAGAGTCTTGGCAAATCACCCAAGGTCACATAGGTACACGGTGGAATTGGGACTTAGAGCCAGATCTTTTTTTCTTAAGAGCCTGTGTTCTTTCTATCCTCTGCCAATGCAGATAAATCTGAAAATACATAAAAGTTTCACTTGGGAAAATAAATTAAGCTCATTTTCTTTTTTTATTTCTCCATCTGATTTTCATGGACACAGTTTGTTGTTATTTGTGAATAGGTTTCCACATGTTTTTATTGGTCCTGGCGATGTGACTATTTTCAAGGCTTAAAAAACTGAATGCTTTTTCAAGCTGATATCGACAACTTCTATCTGAGATTATCAACTTTGCCAGAATGTCTCCTTTATCTCCCTATTGTACATGTTTATTTTAAAGATTTTTTTTTTTATTTATTCATTTGACACACACAGAGAGAGATTACAAGTAGGCAGAGAGGCAGACAGAGAGACAGGCAGAGAGAGAGGAGAGAGGAGGAAGCAGGCTCCCTGCTGAGCAGAGAGCCCGATGCGGGCCTCGATCCCAGGACCCTGGGATCATGACCTGAGCCGAAGGCAGCGGCTTTAACCCACTGAGCCACCCAGGCGCCCTGTACATGTTTATTTTATTTCCATGGCTATTTCTTATCTTTTTCCTCTCTCTTCCCTAGCTCCCTTATGTCCAAATTCAATCTAGCTCATAGCGTTAATATCAGTGGGCCTTCTTATGATGTGGTTATTTGTACTAAATGAGAAAAACAAATGTAAAAAGGTTTTGCAAACTGTGATAAGCCATGCATGTCAAAGAGATCTAGAAATATATATATTTTAATCTGAAGGTGAAGGTCACTTTCACTTATGTGCGGATTACCAGTGATGTCCATGAACATGAAAATAGATACATTTTCCCTCAGTTTTGTTGATTCCTTGAAAACTTATGGTCATTATTTGGTTCTTGGTAAATGAAGGGGAAAGAATGAGAGTATATACAATGCTTTCATTTGCATATAGAATAGCAGAAATTCAAGGCACTATTAAAACCATTCATTTTCATTTTAGCAGAGTTTTTTTCCTGAAATTTAAAATTATTAATTTTTGTTGTTTGTAAATTACACCTCAATAAAGTTGATTTTAGAAAATCTTAGAGTTAAAATAAAACAAAAAAAATTCCACCACTGTGCTACCCCTTGAGATCTAACGAGCATCAGCAGTGGCTGCTAACATATCCAAAAGAGAGACAACTATGTATTATGCCTTCTTCCGAAAGAACATACTGCTACTGAGAGTCACATCAAAGTCACATCAAAGGTTGATCAAAGATCAACCCACATAGTATCAAGCATCTGGATGCCACACTCAATTTACAGGTAATCCAGCAGTCACAGATACACTAAATTATTCCATAAGGCTTCAGCCAGCAAAATCCATACTGTAAAGGTCTTTATAGAAAAAACTACCCTTTTTTTTCTAAGATTTTATTTATTTATTTGACACAGAGAGATAGAGATCACAAGTAGGCAGAGAGTCAGGCAGAGAGAGAGAGGAGGAAGCAGGCTTCCCACTGAGCAGAGAGCCCGATGCGGGGCTCGATCCCAGGACCCTGAGATCATGACCTGAGCCGAAGGCAGAGGCTTTAACCCACTGAGCCACCCAGGCGCCCAGAAACTACCCTTATCAAGTAAATTTTAAGGATTAAGTAAAAGAGATGGGAGGGGAACCTGTAAATTAAGGTACATATCCTGTTGAAAGGGGGTTATGATTCCTCATCTTTGTACTCATGCCTTTTGTCACCAAACTTAACAGTGTTCTTCCAGGGGGTGGGGGGAGTTACCAATGTCACTCCTTGACATTGGACTTAGACACATTTGGTTTCCCTTATTGTTGATATCTTATATTTATTATGACTAATTAACCAATACTTACACATTATTAACTAATGCCCATAATTGACTTAGATTTCCTTAGTTTTTACCTAATGTAGTTTTCTGTTTTGGGGTTCCATTCAGGAAACCATGTTATACATACTTTTTTTTTTCATGTTATACATACTTATTACATGTCCTTAGGCTCCTCTTGGTTGTGGCAGTTTCTCAGACTTCCCTTGTTTTTGAGTAATCTCTACACCCAATGTGGGGCTCGAACTCAACGACCCTGAAATCAAGACTCACGTGCTATACTGACTGAACCAAGCAGATTTTCTCTTTCATTGTTTTTGATGAACTTGATAGATTGGAGGAGTACTGGTCAGGTATTTTGTAGAATGTCCCTCCATTGGGGTTTATCTGATATTTTTCTAATGATTAGATTGGGAGTATGGGTTTTGGGAGGAAGATGACCATATAGACCAAGGGTAGATACTGTCAACATGATGTCATTATTGGTATTGACCTTGGGCACCCAGCTGAGATAATGTTGGTCAGGTTTTCCACTATTAAATTGCTCCCTTCCGTTTTCATACTATACTCTTTAGAAAGAGTCATCATGGAAAGCCACTCCTTGAAGAGTGAGAAGTTATGCTCTCCCTGCTCAAGGCAGAATGTCTATATAAATTATTTGAAATTCTTCTACATGGGAGATTTGTCTATTTTTTCCTGTTTATTTATTCCATCATTTATTTATGTCAATTGGACTCATACTGTGAGTTATATAATTCAACCCTACTTTATTTTGTTGCTCAAATTATTCCAGCTCTAGCCATTGGAGCCCTTTCAGTTGGCTCCTGTGTCTCTTAACATTTGTCCCATTATCGTATGTGGGTTTTTGCTTGTTTTAGTACTTCCTTACTGTCTAGCACTAAAAGATATTCTAGGCTCATGTTGTGTATTTTCTGTAACAGCCTAAGACCCAGCCACTTTTTCCTAAGAAGCTCTGGGTCCTTTTATTGGAGAATGATATGAGAAACCAAGTTCTGGGCACTAGATATGGTCATTGCTACTGGGATAACTTTGCTTCTAGGCCTTCTCAGCTGACAGAGCAAAGAGATATGTGTGTCTACTAACTTCCTATATAGACATATCTACAAATATTTCTATATGTAACTATCTGTATCTAAATTAAGCTAAAACACAAGTTTATACTGATGTCTCCAATTCTAATCTATTACTACACGGATCATTCTAGCCCTTGCTCTTGTTTGCCTGTAACTTCCTAATTTAACAGTGAGAAACCTGGCTCCTACCACTTGCCATCAATTTACTTAGTAGTTCAGTTTTAGTGTACATGAAAGGTGGTTTCAGAACTGTTAACCCATTCCCCAAGGGAAGTAACTGTCAACTGGAGTACAGATTTTATATGAGTTCTTATGGGCTCTATTCATTTGCAAAATTGCTTAAGTGAGCACTTCTTCCTCCCCCTTCAGTGAGGTTGTTCCAGGCACTTATAAATAGTTAGATTCTTTTGTCATACTGTGTACTCCATATTGGGACCCCCTGGATTCCTAAATGACTTTTGTAAAATTAGCATATTCTAAAGTACACTCTTTGTTCTGTAAAATTCTGTGGGTTTCAACAAGTGCATAGTGTCATATTTACCTTTACAGTACCATACAGAATAGTGTTACTGCCCTAAAAATGATCTGTGCTTCACCTACCTAATCTTCCCTCTCTCCTCAATCCCTATCAAGGACTGATATGTTTACTGTCTACACAGTTTTTATTTTTCCAGAAGGTCATATCAATAGAATCATGCATAGGTAACCTTTTCAGACTGTTTTCTTGTACTGAATACACTATGCATTTAAAGTCTCATTCATGCTTTTGTGTGGCTTTATAGCTCTTTCTTTTTTATCCCTGAGTAGTATTCCAAATGCAATACTATTTTACATGGTATTTTTAGCCATTTATCCATTGAAGGACATCTTGGTTGCTTCCAGTATGAATAAAGTTTCTTCTTAATTTTTATAATACTTCATGTTTTTAAAGATTTTTTTTAATTTATTATAATGAGAGAGAATGAGAGTGCCTGTATGTGAACCAGGAGAAGGGCAGAGGGAAAGGGAGAGGGAAAAGAAGAGAATCCCAAGCAGAATTTTTGCTGAGTGTAGAGCCAGATGCAGGGCTTGATCTCACAACCCTGAGACCATAGGTTTTGTGTGCACATGTTTTCAAATCAGTTGAGGAAATAAATACCTGGTAATGCAGTTGCTGGGTTATGGGATAAAACTAGCTTTGCAAGATAAAATTCAGCTTTGCAAGAACGTGTCAAAGTATCTTTCAGAGTGTGTGTACAACTTTGCATTTCCACCAGCAAAGAATGAGAGTTCTTGTTATTTCACATCCTTGCCAGCAATTGGCATTGTCAATATTTTCTATTCTAGTCACTCTAATAGGTATGTTGTGCTGTCTTGTTTTTTCCCCCTCAAATTTATAAATTCTAGTTAACATATAGTGTAATATTGGTTTTAGGAATAGAATTTAATGATTCATCATTTACATATAGTACCCAGTGCTCATCACAAGTTCCCTCCTTAATCCATCACCCATTTAGCTCATCCCCAGCCCATTACCCCTCCATCAGCTCAGTTTGTTCTCTATAGTTAAGAGTCTCTGATGGTTCGCTTTGCTCTCTTTTTCCCCCTCCCCCTACTTTCATCTGTTTTGTTTCTTAAATTCCACATATGAGTGAAATCATATGGTATTTGTCTTTCTCTGACATGACTTGTTTCACTTAGCATAATACACTCTAGCAAAAATGAACTATTGGGACTTCATCAAGATAGAAAGCTTCTGCACAGCAAAGGAAACAATCAATAAAGCTAAAAGACAACCTACAAAATGGGAGAAGATATTTGCAAATGACATATCTGATAAAGGGTTAGTTTTCAAAATTTATAATTTGCATTTCTTTGATGACATACAACATCAAATATCTTTTCATATGCTTATCTTCCATCTGTGTATCTTCTTTGGTGAGGTATATGTTCAGATCTTTTGCCCATTTTTAAATTGAGTTGTGTGGGGCTTTTTTTTTTGAAAGTTATAAGTATTCTCACATATTTTATATATAATTCTTTAATAAATATGTATATTTTCTTCCAATCTGTGGCTTATCTTTTCATTATCTTAGTGTATTTCATAGAGTAGAAGTTTTACATTTTGATATATTAAGGCTGCTAACTTTTTCTTTCATGGATTATTTTGGTGTTTATATGAAAAGTCATCATGAAACCCATGGTCACATAGATACTCTTCTGTATAATCTTGCAGTTTTATAACTTTTAAAATTTGAATTTTACTTTTAGGTCTATGATCAATTTTGAATTATGTTTTTTAAAACATGTAAGGTCTGTATCTAGGTTGATTTGTTTGCAGATGGTATCCAGTTTCTTCTTCCAGCACCTTTTTTTTGAAAAGACTTTCCTTTTTCCATTGAATTATCTTCATGCTTTGACGAAAATCAGTTGATTGTATTTGTATGGTTCTGTTTCTACCCTGTTTGTTTTGTTCCATTAGTGTGGGTTTATTCTTTCACCAATACCATACTGTCTTGATTACTGTAGCTAAAGTAAGTCTTAAAATTGGGTAGCATGAATCTCCAAGTTTGTTCCTCTTTTTCAGTATTGTGTTGGCCATTCTAGGCCTTTTACCTTTTCATAAAAACAGACCAATCAGTTAGAATCAGTTTGTTGATATCTGTAAAATAGGTTGCTGGGATTTTGATTGGGATTGCATTGACTCCATAGATAAAACTGGGTCCATATATACAATGGAATATTATGCAGCCATCACAAAGGATGAATACCCAACTTATGTATCAACAAGGACGGGTCTGGAGAAGATTATGCTGAGTGAAATAAGTCAAGCAGAGAAAGTCAATTATCACATGGTTTCACTTACTTGTGGAACATAAGGAATAAAATGGAGGACTTTAGGAGGAGGGGAAAAGTGAGTTGGGGTAAATCGAAGGGGGAGATGAAAGATGAGAGACTGTGGACTCTGAGAAACAAACTGAGGGTTATGGAGGGGAGGGGGCTGGGGGGATGGGTGAGTCTGGTGGTGGTATTAAGAAGGGCACTTATTGCATGGAGTGCTGGGTGTGGTGCATAAACAATGAATCTTGGATCACTGGAAAAAAAAACTGGGGAAAATTGACATCTTGACAAATTGAGCCTTCCAACCCACAAACATGAAATATCTCTTTGTTTATTTAGATTTTTAAATTTCTCTCATTGGTGTTTTGTAGTGTTCCACCTGTACATATTTTTTAAGCTGAAGTATTAAGCCTAAGTATTTTTTGTTGTTATTTTTGCTACTATGGTAAATTGTATTATTTTCAAATTTCAAATTCCAATTATTCATTGATGGTATATAGAGAAGCAACTTACTATTTTATATTGATCTTATATTCTGGAACTTACTACATTTACTTAATAGTTATAATAATCTTTTTTGTAGATTCTTTTGGATTTTCTGTGGAGATAATCATATTATCTGTGAATAAAGTCCATTTTATTTTTTGCTTCCAAATCTATACACTCTTTATTTCCTTCTCGTTCTTTAAAAAAGATTTTATTTATTTGACAGAGAGATACACAGAGAGAGAGGGAACATAAGCAGGGGGAGTGGGAGAGAGAGAAGCAAGCTTCCTGCCGAGCCGAGAACCCGATGCGGGGCTCAATCCCAGGACCCTGGGATCATGACCTGAACTGAAGGAGATGCTTCATTACTGAGCCACCCAGGTGCCCCTTTATTTCCTTCTCTTGTCTTATCGTACTAACTACGTTTTTTTTTTAAGATTTTATTTATTTATTTGACAGAGAGAGAGAGAGAGATTACAAGTAGGCAGAGAGGCAGGCAGAGAGAGAGAGGAGGAAGAAGGCTCCCTGCTGAGCAGAGAGCCTGATGCGGGGCTTGATCCCAGGACCCTGAGATCATGACCTGAGCCGAAGACAGAAGCTTTAACCCGCTGAGCCACCCAGGTGCCCCATTATCGGACTAACTAGAACTTCCAGTGTGACGTTGAATAGGAATGGTGGGAGAGGATATCCTTGCCTTATTCAGTCAAGCATCTGGTCTATTATCATTAAGTATTGTGTTAAGTATAGGGTATTGTGTATGTTCTTTGCTATGATGAGGCAGTTCCTCTCTATTCCTGGTTTGCTGAGAGTTTTATCATGAATGGGCATTGGATTTTGTCAGATGCTTTTTCTGCTTCAGTTTAAAATATCATGTGATTTTACTTTTTTAAGTATGCTAATACGGTAGATTACAATGATTGATTTTCAAATGTTGAATTGGTCATGCATATCTGGAATGAATCCTATTGGTTATGAGGAATAATTGTTTTTTATATGTCGTTGGATTCGATTTGCTAATATTTCATTATGGATTATTAAGTCGATATTCATGGGAGATATTTCCATCTTGTAATGTCTTTGTCTGGTTTGGGTATTAGCAAAATAGTGTTCCTTCATAGAATATGTTAGGAACTTTTATCTCTACTTCTATTTTCTGGAAAAATTGTGGAGGATTGGGATTATTTCTTCTTTAAAAATACAGTAGAATTCACCAGTGAATCCATCTGTCCCTGACTTTTTTTTTCACTTTTGGAAGATGGTATTTTATCAATTCAATTTCTTAAACAGATAACAAGGCTATTTAGAGGATCTATTTCTCCTTGAATTTTGGTAGTTTGTATATTTTATTGGTCCATTTCATCTAAGTTATCTAATTTGTGGGTATATACTTTTCTTTAGTATTCTTTAATATCCCTTAATGTCGATGGCATATAGGTTGATATTTTGGTTTTGATATTGATAATTTAATTTTAATATTGGTAATGTCTTCTTTTCTTGGTTTCCTGGATATTTTCTTATTTTATTGATGTTTTCAAAGAGAAAAATCTAGCTTTTGATTTTATTGATTTTCTAATTTTCCTTATTGTTTTCCTGTTTTTAGTCATTGATTTATGCTCTGATTTTTATTATCTCTTTCTTTCTGCTTGCTTTAGGTACAAATTTTTTTTTCTCCAGATTCCCAAGGCAGAAGCTTATTAGGTTATTGACTTTTGATCTTTCTTGTTTTCCAATATATGTATTTAGTGCTAAAGTTTTCTTCTAAGCACTGCCTTCACTGCACTCCACAAATTGTGATAAATTATATTTTCATTTATTTCAAAATGTGTTTAAATTTCTATCAAGATATCATCTATGGGGTGCCTGGGTGGCTCAGTGGGTTAAAGCCGCTGCCTTCGGCTCAGGTCATGATCCCAGGGTCCTGGGATCGAGGCCCACATCGGGCTCTCTACTCAGCAGGGAGCCTGCTTCCTCCTCTCTCTCTGCCTGCCTCTCTGCCTACTTGTAATCTCCCTCTCTGTGTCAAATGAATAAATAAAATCTTTAAAAAAAAAAGATATCATCTATGACTCATGGGTCATTCAAAGTGTGTTGTTTAAATTCCAAATATCAGGGGATTTTCCAGCTATTTTTCTGTT
Source organism: Ailurus styani (assembly GCA_002007465.1). Lineage (NCBI taxonomy): Eukaryota > Metazoa > Chordata > Mammalia > Carnivora > Ailuridae > Ailurus > Ailurus styani. The sequence goes on from LNAC01000225.1 coordinate 711,780, forward strand.
AACTGATTTTTTTAACTTAATTCCATTATGATCTGAAAACATACTTTCTGTGATTTCTATCTTTTACATTTGTTAATGTGTATTTCATGGCTCACAATGTGGTCTTTCTTAGTGAATATTCCAGGTTTTATTTTTGTATTATTTTTTTTAAGATTTTATTTATTTATTTGACACACAGAGAGAGATCAGATCACAAGTAGGCATAGAAGCAGGCAGAGAGAGAGGAGGAAGCAGGCTCCCTGCTGAGCAGGGAGCCTGATGCAGGCCTCGATCCCAGGACTCTGAGATCATGACCTGAGCTGAAGGCAGAGGCTTTAACCCACTGAGCCACCCAGGCACCCATGTTCCAGGTTTTAGAGGAATATCTGTTCTGTTGTGTTTGATGGAATATTTTATAAATGTGAATTAGATCCAGTTGATTGGTAATAATTAACAATTCAGGTCATCTATATTTTCACTAATTTTCTGTCTGCTTGGTCTTCCAATTACATGAGAGGAGTGTTGAAGTCTACAAATATAAACTATATTTGTCTATTTATCCCTTCAGTTCTTTCAGTTTTATTGACTCATGTATTTTGATGCTCTGGTATTAGGTGAACACCACATATTCGAGGTTGTTATATCTTCTTGGAATATTGGCTCCTTTATAATTACATGCTCTATAATTATATAATTATATGCTCTTTTTAAATCTTTGATTATTTTCCTTGTTTGGAAGTTTACATTGCCTGACATTAATGTGGCTATTCCAGCTTTTGATTGATAGATGTTAGTATGGTATCTCCTTTTCTATCCCTTTACTTTTAACCTATCTGAATCTTTATACTTAATTTTCTTGAAGACAGCATATGGTTGTGTCTTGGTATTTATTCACTCTGACAATTTGTATTTTAATTGTTGTCTTTTAACTGTTTATGTTTAAAATGATTACTGATATAATTGGATTAATCTCTCCATGTTTGTAATGGTTTTGTTTGTTGAATATATTCTTTGTTTCTTCTTTTCTCTTTTTTTATGCCTTCTCTGTTTCTTTTTTTAAAGATTTATTTACTTATTTTAGGGAGAAAGAGTATACAGAAGTGGGGGGAGGGGCAAAGGGAGAGAATCTCAACCCTACTCTGTGCTGAGCGGGGAAAGCCAGTGCCGGGCTCAATCTCAATGACCCTCAGTTCATGACCAGAGCTGAAACCAAGATTCAGCAGCTCTCTGCTGAGTGAGCCACCCAAGTACCCCAGCCTTCTCTGTTTTTGTTTTAAGATTTTATTTATTTGAGAGAGAGAGCACAAGAAGGGGAGAGGGAGAAGTAGACTCCCTGCTGAGCAGAGAGCCCAATGTAGGGCTCCATCCCAGGACCCTGGCATCATGACCTGGGCTGAAGGCAGAAAGGCTTAACCAACTGAGCGACCCAGGTGTCCTCAGCCTTCTCTGTTTTTAATGAGGCATTTATATGATTCCATTTTATTTCCTCTCTTAGTGTATCAGTTATACTTCTTTAAAAAAATTTTTAGTAGTTGTTCTAGAATTTACAATATTCATTTTTTAACTAATCTAAGTCCACCTGCACATAATGCTAAGCTACTGCATGTGTAGTGCAGTTGCCTATTTTATGAGTAGTTTCTCCATTTTTCTTTCTGTCCCTTGTAACGTTGTCATTCATTTCACTTACTCACATGCTATAATTACCCAATATGTTGTTACTATTATTAATTTAAACAGTCATCTTTTACCTTAACTAAGAATAAGAACAAGAAGATATTTTAATTTACCTTCGTTTATTTCTTCTTTGACACATTCCTTCCTCCCACCCACTTTTATTTGAAGACCTATGTTTCTGATCTATATAATTTCCCTTCTACCTAAAAAACTTCTCTTAAAATTTCTTAGAAGTGGAGCGCCTGGGTGGCTCAGTCATTAAGCGTCTACCTTCGGCTCAGGCCATGATCCCAGGGTGCTGGGGTCAAGCCCCTCATCAGGCTCCCTGATGGTGGGAAGCCTGCTTCTCCCTCCCCCACTCCCCCTGCTTGTGTTCCCTCTCTTCCATGTCTCTCTGTCAAATAAATAAATAAAATCTTAGCAAAAAAATTTCTTAGAAGTTATGTCTGCTGGTGATGAATTACTTCAGTTTTTATTTGTCTGATAAAATCTATTTCTTTTTCAATTTTAAAGTATAACTTTTCTGGATATAGAATTCTAGGTTGATGGATGTTTTTTCTTTTAACACTTTAAATATTTCACTCCACTCTTTTCTTACTTGCATGGTTTCTGATTGAAAGTCTCTGTAATTCTTATTTTTTGTTCCTCTATAGGCAAGGTGTTGTTTTTTTGTTTTTTGTTTTTCCTCTCTGGCTTCTTCATGTCATCAAGGTTTCTCTTTGTCTTTGGTTTTCTACAGTTTGAATATGGTAAGCCTAGGTGTGGAAGTTTTAAATTTAGTTTTGGTATTAATCCTGGTTGGTGTTTTCTGTCCTTCCTGGATCTGTGTTTTTCTTTCTGTGATTAAATTTGTAAGATTCTCAACATTCTTACATCAAAAACTTTTTCTACTCCATTCTCTTTCTTCTACTGGTATTGCAGTTATGCTTTTGTTACACCTTGTCCCACAGTTTTGGATATTCTGTTTTGTGGTTTTGTTTTGTTTTTTTCCTCTTTACATTTAAGTCTGGGAAGTTTCTACTGTATATCAAGCTCACTAATTCTTTTCTTGGCTGTGTCAAATTTACGGATGAGCTCATCAGAGGTATTCTTTACTTCTGTTACTATGTTTTTGATTTTCAGCAACTCCTTTTGGGTCTTTCTTGAAGTTTCCATCTGTCTCCTTATATTATGTATTTGCTCCTGTATATTGTCTATTTTTTTCCACTAGAGCTCTTAACATATTAACCATAGCTATTTTAAGTTTCCTGCTTGATAATTCCAGTATCTGTGTCACATCTGAGTTTGATTCTGATGATTGCTTTGTCTCTTTAGATTTTTGTTTTTCTTGACATTCGGTGTATCTCATAATATTTTATGGAAAACTGAACCTGTATTGAGTACCAGAGGCTGATAAGTGGACTTTTAGTAAGAAAATTTATGTTAATGTGGATTTAATGTTTGTTGTGGCTGTGGTGCCAGAGACTTCAGATCCCTCCAGTGTCCTTACTTTGGTTTCCCTTTTGACTTTGGGCTTTTATCTACTCCTCAGAGAAATTCTGTGGCTTGCAGTTCTTTCCAGCAAGTTCTTCCAGTTCTTTCTGTTGTTATAATACCACAGCTCTGTTGGTGTAACGGGAAAAGGTGGGGAAGGAGACCAGTCTATAAACTTAAAATTAAATCTGTCTTTTTGTGAGTCTGTGTCTTTGGCTATAACCTTCACAATTTGTCCAGTGGCACAGTTGGTGGGTTGTTGTTGTTATTTTTCCCCTTGCCTCGTGCTTCCTTCCTTGGTTTCAGTGTTCCCAATTGATGTCCAGAAGCTCTGACTCCTGTTAATACATGTTTTTTCTCTTTTTAGGTTAGACAGGGAAGCCAGAGGGGTCTAGAGTATGAGAAATGACCTTCCCTCATCTGAGATAAGGCTCAAACACGCATTTTGTGAGAGTAGGCCTTTGTTGTGGACAAGGCTTTGCGATTATTTCACAATGATTGCTTTTGACTCTCTCCCTGCCAAAGCCAAGAGGGAATCTTTCTCCAGTTCTCCTTTTGAGAACCTGGTGGGGTTCCTGGAAGTAACAACCTTCCTGTCAAGATCTTAGTCCCCAAAGAATTTCTCATTCTTACACCACTGCACACCCAGTCTCTGGCAATTAAGACTTACCATTTAAGTGTTCCTAATTTATGGCTCCAGAAGCTTATATTACAGGTAGGCCAATCTTAGCTGTGACTCTCTGTACATGCCTGTCTCTCAAGATTCGGGAGTGTTGATTTACTTTACAACCTCAGATCTCTTATGGGACCAGGAAAGGTCATTGATTTTTCAGATTGTCCAGCTTTTCCTTATTGTACAGATAGGAATGATGCCTTCTAAGCTCTACATTTCAGGGCTGAACCTGGGGATTTTTATGATATTTTAAAGTTTTCTTTATATAAGTTTTGCACATGGACTCATTAAGTGTACTCCTACTTATTGATTCTTCTTTGTTGCTATTACAAATATGGTTTTCTCTATCTCACTGGTTTTAACTGGCTTGCTTGGTTTTATGAAGGTCATTGATTTCTTCATGTTATTTTTATGTCTTGTTACTTTATTAAATTCTTTAGTTGGTTAAGCTTTTTTTATCATTGACTCTCTGAGGTAATACTATCATAATTGTATCACAGATATCACATAATTATATAATTATAAAATAATAGTATAATTTTATATATTTCTATGTATATATATGTGTGTATATGTGTATGTGTGTATATATATACACACACACACACACACACACACACACACACATATATATACTATATTTTTTTTATTATTCTAAGAAAGCAAATCTCAGTTTCTATTTCCTTGAATATTTTCACCAGGACTGAATGTTGAATTTTTGTCAAAGGAATTTTCAGTAATCTATGGAGAGATACTCATACGAGTTTTTCCTTAGATTTTTTAGCATGGAGGATATTAATGGATTATTTTATATTGAACCAAACTTGCACTCCTAGAATAAATCGTATTTGGTCATGTATTTCTTTCTTCTTTTCCTGAACTGTCACAGCTTTATTACATGGCATATTATTATACAGAAACATGTCTTTTTAAAATACATCATATAAAGTTATTGATAGTACAGATATTTTCCTTTTAGTGAAAATGATTTAATTTAAAAATCTATTGTGAAAATTTTGTTCAGTTTTGCAATTCTCAGATATTCTGGTGCAAAAATAGATTCCATTAGAGACAACATAAAGTGCTTGGAATGAAGGGCCAATGATATAGAAAAGGACAGAAACATTGCTTCATTATGGAATATTGGAAGGGAAACTAGAATACTTAATCTTTATGGAAATATAAACATTCCATAAAAAGGGACACAACAATTTTGATGAGAATTTAGAGCTATATTACTATAGTACTATGTTATTAGTAATAAATAATAACCAGGGTGCAAATTAAAATCTCAGTATCAAAGTAGTTCAATGTTATATGAAACATGGCTCTTTTGGAAAAAATACAACCATGAGAAGAAATGTAAACAAATCCCTTTAGTCAGTGTTTATAGTGAGTGGATGATGTGTGACATTTAATAATCACAGTGCACAGGCTTTCAGCACAGACATTGAAATATAGTAGTTAGGGGTTTGGCTGTTTGTTTATTAACAATGATATGGATTGGATATTTATGTTTAAAGTGCTTTATTATTGTTTTTTATTGTATTTTTAATATTCACAGTTGTTAATAAGATTTTTAAGGTGTCCAAAAGAAGCAAAAGCAAAAATCTTGAAATGGTTTTTGTTTGAGAGTTTTTGAAACTCACATAGTTACATTTACTTTTTTTAAGTTTATATTTACACAGGGAATATATAAAAATTTGACTTGATTGAGCTGAGTTGGTAAAACTTTCTACTATAATTAGACTTAGGAAAATCAAAAGATTATTGTTTGGGTACTCTAAAAGATAGTCATATTAATAAAGTCAATGTGCAACTGCAGATTGTTTCTAGCTTCTGAAGTGGTTCTTTTTTTTTTTTTTAAGATTTTATACATTTATTTGTCAGAGAGAGAGAGAGAGAGAGAGCATGGGCTTACATAAGCAGGGGGAGGGGCAGGCAGAGGAAGAAGCAGTCTCTCCACTGAGCAAGGAGCCCAACTCGGGACTCGATTCCAATACCCTGGGATCATGACCTGAGCCAAAGGCAAGCGCTTAATGATTGAGCCACCCAGGCATCCCAAGGTCCTTTTAAATCTAGATTGAGATATATTTTTTCCAAAAGAGTCCACATTGCCTATTGATTTTTTAGAATATGGCCTTGAAGTTTGAGTAGTTAAAGCAAGGAGCTGCTCATGAATGTAATTTAATAGAGTTAAAACATGATTCTAATGAAATGGGGAAACAAGTTTGATTTTAAAAAACAAGAAACGAGAAACTAAGAAACTAAATTATTCTATGAATTTTATATGATTAAAAATAGCATAAAATATAATGATCTCATGCCAATAATTATTGGAAATATGCCTTTTTTTACTTTTTACATCATTTTAGAAAACAGCATTGGCATTAATTTTGAAGACATTTTCTTTTGTAGGTAACAAGTTATGTGATAACATACTTTAAATTTAAAAAAAATAAAGACTAATTTGAAATAATTCTGAAATGTATTTTTAGAGTTAATATTTAAATTTTAGAGAAAGGGGAACAATTAGAAAAGATACTGAAAAATCACTTGAACTTCACCAAACAGTAGTTCTCTCATATTTTTGTTGTCTTCACATATTTATTTCTTAATGTTGTGTAGAATTCTGTTTTACTAATGTTGTTTTTAGTATTTTTACATTGATATCTATAAGTGTATAACTCTGTAGAGGTTTTTTTGCTTAAAAAATTCAGATTTAAGTATCAGTGCAATACTTCCTTAAAAACTAGGGATTTTCCTTTTATCTTCAATGTTCTAGAACAATTTATAAAGCATTGGAAATTCTGACTCTTTAAAAGTTTTATAGAATTTTCTTCTAAAATTATCTGTGCAGAGTGCTTTTAAAGTGGTGTAGTTTCTTAATAACTTTATTTTTATCTTCTTTGGAAAATGTTATCTATCTATAATAGAGTCAAATATCATTAGTCTGTATAACCCTAGGAAATAATCCATTTCATGTTGGTGTTCAAAGTTATCTGAATAGAAGTCTGCAATGTAACCTCTTATGTTTTTAATTTTTCTGTTTGAGTGGTACACTAATTTCTTATTTTTCATATTTATGATTTATCCCTTATTTTATTAGTTTCTTTAAAATAAACCTATAGGAATTTATTTGTTGTCTACTATTTTTCTGTTCTCTACCTCACTAATTTCCACCTTTTATTTTTTCTTTCTTTGTGCTTTTTTTTTACTCCTTTATTCTTTTTATGGATTTTTGAGCTGTTGTTCAATTCATTTAGATTCTTTCATTTTTTTACTCAAAAAAATGATTAGTCTATGAATTTTCTTCTAAACATTAATTTCTATATATCTTTGTATTATTATTATTTTTTTTTTACAAATTCTGTCACCTCAGGTTTTTTTCCCTTTCCATAGGACTTACCATGAACATAGCCATTTAGATACGTTTTCATGATACTGATTTCAGTTCCTTTGGTTATATACCCAGAAGTAGGATTTTGCCGAGTCATGTGAAAGTTCTATTTCAATTTTTCGAGCCTCCATACTGTTTTCCACAATGGCTACAACAATTTACATTACCATCAACAGTGTGCAAGGATTCCCTTTTCTCTACATCCTCATGGCAGCATTATTCACAATAGTCAAGTTATGGAAACAACCTAACATGTCCATCAATGGATAACTGGATAAAATGTGCTATTTGTATACAATGGAATATTATTTAGCCTTAAAAAAGAAGGAAATCCTGGGCGCCTAGGTGGCTCAGTGGGTTAAAGGCTCTGCCTTTGGCTCAGGTCATGATCCCAGGGTCTTGGGATCGAGGCCTACATCGGGCTCTCTGCTCAGCGGGGAGCCTGCTTCCTCCTCTCTCCTCTCTCTCTGCCTGCCTCTCTGCCTACTTGTTTTTTTTGTTTGTTTGTTTGTTTTTTAAAGATTTTATTTATTTATTTCACAGAGGGAGAGAGATCACAAGGAGGCAGAGAGGCAGGCAGAGAGAGAGGAGGAAGCAGGCTCCCTGCTGAGCAGAGAGCCTGATGCGGGCCTCAATCCCAGGACGCTGAGATCATGACCTGAGCCGAAAGCGGAGGCTTTAACCCACTGAGCCACCCAGGTGCCCATCTCTCTGCCTACTCATAATCTCTCTCTCTGTCAAATGAATAAATAAAATCTTAAAAAAAAAAGAAGGAAATCATGCTATTTGATAAAATATGGATGAACCTAGAGAACATTATACTAAAAAATAGGCAAGACACAGAGCAAATATTACATGATCCTGCTTATCTGAGGAATCTAAACTATACTCATAGAAGCAGGGGAAGGGGAAGTGGGAGATACTGGTTAAGACATAAAGTTCAGTTACACATGATAAATATATCCTTCTATAAATGTATCCTGCTATATACACCGTATAACATAGTGCCTATGCTTACCAATATTGTATACTAAAATTTTGCTAAGACGGGAGCTCTTATGTTAAATGTTTGTAAACATAGAATAAGCAAGTAAATTAGTAAATAAATATTGTGGAAGAAAACTTTTTAAGTGTTGGTATGTTTATGGTTTAGATTGTGGTGATGGTTTTATGGGTGCAGACTCATGAAGTTATATTCACACACACACACACACACACACACACGCATACACACACACCCTGCTTTTTATATTTTCCATGTTCCTGCAACAGGTGAAGTATCTGGAAAAGTTCTATTTCTTGACCTAGGTGGTGGTTACAAGGGTGATAATCTCAGTGATTCACTAAGCTACACATTTTATAATGTGGATTTTTGCCATTCACTCTATTTTACAATGAAAAAGGTTAAAAATATTTTAAAATTACATAATCCCAAACTGTATGTTTATAGTGAGAGAAACATGTAGTTCTGAGAAACTAAGTGGTTTGCTAGGGAGCATATAGCTAGTTAGCAACAGAACCAGGAATAGCAGCCAAACCAAATATTATCCTAATAAATGAGAAAAAAGAGTATCAGTATAGAGAAATGATATTCTTGAAGAGAATAACACAGAAATAGTGAGTTATGGAGCATTTCAGTTAAAGGTGCTAAAATACTGTGACATCATTAAATGGTATCAGTCAGTAAGTAGTATTCACTGAAATTATTAGTCTTCCTGGGTGCTACTTCATATACTGATTCATAAAGTTCAGCTTGTTTCCTCACAGTTTGCCACTGACTGAGGTTAAACGTAGATGGGTATGGACTCAGAGTCTTTCTACGCATGCTAATTGCCCTAGATTATAGTGAGCATAGAGCTGATACCCAAAGAGGTAGAAAGACTTTCCCAAGCTTGTTAGGGGCCCAGCCAGACCTGGAAGGAAATTTCCATAGGGTACGCTAGTCCTCTTTTCAGTTTACGAGGCTGACTCTCATTTATTTTGAGAGAGAAGATGAATTGGTTTTATATTTACTTATAAATATTTATATTTATATATATTTGTATTTAAAACAGTGTTGTTTCTCTTGGGGAGGCTTAGGAAAGACAGTATGGCTGAGGACTATGGCAGGGAGGTGCCTTAAGTACTTGTTTTGAAGCTGCATTTGCATAGTAAGATGTGATTTTACTTAGATTTGGGGAGGGGAATGGGGGAGTAGCAAAACCTCTGCAAAACACTCTTGGCCTCTGCACTAATTAAGATTTTAGGTATTTATGCCACCTGTTCTGGAGTATTTTGGCGTTCTTATTTAATGTTTAGAATTATTGTGTAGAATATAAATAATCAAAAAAAGTGTTTTGTCCTATTTTTAGCCAGTTTGCATTCAAGTACTTTAAAATTAGACAGGGGCACCTGGGTGGCTCAGTCAGTTAAGCATCTGCCTTCAGCTCAGGTCATGATCCCACGGTCCTGGGATTGGGCCCTGCATCCGGTTCCCTGCTCTGCGGGAAGCCTGCTTCTCCCTCTCCCACTGCCCCTACTTGTGTTCCCTCTCTCGTTGTGTCTCTGTCAAATAAATAATAAAATCTTTTTTAAAAAATTAAAATAAAATTAGTCAATTCATTGGAGATAATGTTAGGTATATTTGCCATACTATATTTATGGCTGTATGTTTCCTAACACTGTGTTAGCTACTCTTTCCTAGTAGTACACAATGAAGGCTATGGCCCTTAAGGAGGCAGTTTTAAGAAAGAAAAAGTCTAGATGCTCCTCTTTAGAGGCAAACTGATAAACACACCAAAGCGTTAAAGAAACCCAAACAACCTACAAGTACATGTGTTTTAAATCAACATTTTTCTCCAATCCATGGATAGAAATTCAATGTGTGTTCTCTGTGAGGCTCATAAAAGAACAACTCTCCAACTGAGAGGATCTAATGGCCTTCGAGCCTCTTGAGAAATCTAGATTAATGGAGGTGATTCAGGGAGTTGCAGAACATAGGAAATCCTGCTAGTGAATGTGTAACACTTGGATCCAAAAGCTAAAATGCTATCTCATGAGGCAAAAACAAACAGAAATATCCACAGATGTAATAAAATACGGATGATGTAAGTTTTTCCTGTTGTGTTTTTGGCTTTGCAGATACAGTGTGGGTTGATATAGAAGTACATCAATTATATCAACTTGAAGTGTAGATTATGGAGAAACCCATGTTCATTGTCACCATTCAATAGTTTCCAAATTCCCTCATGATCCTGCTACCTACAGTCATCAAAGCGCTAAACTGGCTTCCACCTGTGGAATTCCATCCCTGGATGTACTTATTTTCCTTTTTACCACTTAAATTGCATATGTGGACCTCAACCTTAGAAACAGTCACTGCAGTTTTATAAGGTAAACTCTGCTCGCATTCTCTTAGGAGGCCAGCATTATTTGTGTAGCCTCCACTGAGAGGAGGAGGCATCTGAGGTGTAAGCAAGTGATGAGATGCTCAGTGTCACCCAGTGATGAGTGGAAGGACTGCAGCAAGGACCAGTGGGTGGTTCTTTGAGGAAATTGAGGCCTCCCTGCCTGAACCAAGCTTGGCCAGGCCAACTGAATTCATTTCTTCTAACCCCACTGATAGATAGTGGTTTGAGAATACCTGAGATGAAACTTACATTTGCAGTACCTGTTACTTATAATAAAAGTTTGATGCCCAAACTAATAGCGTACAGAGAAGCTTTTGGAGATGGAAAGAGTAGGTAATTATTTTAGGCTACTTGAACAAAGTTTTAAGATCAGAAAAGTAATTAGCACATAATGTTGAATTGAGTGTTGTCAGTTCAAGCAATTCCTATTTGAAGGCTAATGTGGGAACATTGCTGCTTGGTAATAGCTACATCTGACACCACTTATCACTGTGGTTGTGACTGTGTTATTGACATCCCAGAGAGTCAAGGATCTTTTGGTTTAGATTAATTGAGATTTTTAAATAACCAGCAGAAGTTCACAGGATCTAGAAATTTAAATAGGATTTTGACTCTGCCAGGTAGGGACCATAACACTCATTACCATTTACAATCACCATTATTTTGAAACAGAATTTGAACCATAAAACAATTGAAAGACATGCTCACAGAGGGCATGTTCTCCCAAGGGAATAAATTCAGTAGTATAAAAACCTGTGCTTTCTCCCATTGGTTTTTGTTTGCTTGCTTGTTTTTTCCATTTTGCAAAAGAGCAGTGTCAGTTTTGTCATGGGTTGGCATTGGCTTGGGGGCCGGTGTCTGGGTCTGATGTCTGTGACTGACACTTTAAAGCACTGTGACCCGAACATTCCCACCCGGCTTCAGAGAAGCGTGATGAGAGTCATGCATATCATTTCTTAAAGACAAGCTAGAGGGATCCAGGAGAACCTCTCTAATTGGCCGGCATCAGAACAGATGGCAAAACTGGCTGAAAAATAAAATACCAGTGCTTGGGGTGAGCAAATTTCAGTCTTAAATGAAACATGAGGATGGCAAAATCAGTATAATTTGAAATAAGTAACATTTCTAAGAATAAGGTTAATTGTTTAGAATAAAAAGTTCACCTGATGATAAGCCCTACAAGATTTATACTAAAAATGAATTATTTTCAAAGAGGCACATGTTGGGAAGGACAGTTCATCTTTATGGTCACCTCTGTGCTAGCTGTTTGCATCATGGGACTTCTCCTTTCTGCCTTGTCTTAGTCGCTTGAAACAAGATTTTGTTGTCAGCGGTAGGAACACTAATATAAAAAGCAGAATTTGTGTGCCATGTTGATGCACATAGATCATAACTGAGGGCCATGAGAAAATGTGCAGCTGCTCCTTCGCTGCACCAGGAAAGCAAATGCTTTTGCTGCGTTACAAGTCTGTGTGCTTATACCTCCCTAACTTGCTCCTTTCAGAATAATTTCCCCAGAGTCAAATCCCAGCCAAGTGCAGCCTTCACATATCGAGGCGGGCATAAATGCTAGCTTGAGGCTTTTTCTGCAGTTGTAAAGGTTGATGGGTACTTTATTGGTTGGCTCAAGTATGAAATTATGGAGGTTTTCATATCCAAACAGCTGCACTTAAATTTTCCATCCCAAACACCTACCCTTTGATTCAAAATCAGGGGATAATTGGGAAAGCAACTTCATAAGACTGGTTGTTTAAAAAGTAAATAAAATTGTTTAAAACATGCAAATTATATTGTTTATTATGGCTTTTCTCTCTTTCATAGTAGTAGTCGTACATTCTTTCAGCCCTGCTTGGCTGTTTATGTTTGGTATCTATGTCCTTTTTGTTTCAGTTCTAAGATTCTTTTACTCCAGTAAGAATGAATTCTTCCCTTATTAATTATACCAGAGGTGACTTGGGAATCCTCATTATCTATGTAACTAGGTGAAACTACAGCTAAACAAAATGGATTTTTCATGGATAAAATCTGCATATTAGAAAACAGCACATTTTATCTCTGAGATAAATATTACCATCTTTTTCTGATTGTTGCTCTGCAATTCTTATGAAAAACAAAATCAAAATAGATCAAAAACAAAAAAGCTATTGTTTCTTTACAAAATGGTAAACATATATGTCAGATTCCCTCAGAACTATAAATAGTTTTTATTACTATTTTTTTATTCTAGATGTAATTACATTAAGTAATTTGGGTTCCAAAGGAGTTTGAATAATTAAAAAGCACCTGCTGATTTTCTCCAGGAGAGTAAAAAAGTATTTTAATAATAAGCAACAGAGGGCGCCTGGGTGGCTCAATGGGTTAAAGCCTCTGCTTTCGGCTCAGGTCATGATCTCAGCGTCCTGGGATCGAGGCCCCCATCAGGCTCTCTGCTCAGCAGGGAGCCTGCTTCCTCCTCTCCTTGTCTCTCTGCCTGACTCTGCCTACTTGTAATCTCTCTCTCTCTGTGTCAAATAAATAAATAAAATCTTTAAAATAAATAAATAAAATAATAAACAACAGAAACTGAAAAAGAAAAGACTGAAGTAGGAGGATCATTTTAACTAACTGATTTCTTAATTTTCAAATTTCAAGCTTATCTTTGTGTTTATATCAAGGCATGCTACCTAACAGCTGCAGATATTAGCCATAAATTAGCTATATTATTTTTTATGTAACTTAGTGATAAATGCTGTCCCCACTCCCCACCTTGATGTGGCCATTCAATATCCATATTGGGAGACATGAACTCCAGATGACTCCTTGGATTAACTATGGACTTGGGGTAATGGCCAGCATGGGTAAATGATATCCACAGATAATCTCAGGACATTTTAGCTTTCATCCCTCCAATCTCCCCTACCTCCAAATTATTTCAAAGTCACTGAGTTGCAGCAAATGCACTGAGTGCATTTTTTTCCATTTCCTACTTTGGTTGATGACCTTAACAGAAGTCTAGTGAAAATGGAATGCTTGGTGTATAGGCATGAGGAAAGAGGCATCAAATTTAGCTCCTCATCATTAAGTAAGCATGCCTGAATTTGCCATGCTCTTTTCCTTGCAGACCATTATTGCTACCCTCCTTAAATTATGGACTTCCTACCGGTAAAACTGGTCCTGACCCTTTTCCATGCCCAATAACTGCTCAGAACCTGACTGAGATGGAGGGTTCACCCTCTGCAGAAGCCAGCTTGCAGGCACAGACAGGGTTAGCATTACTGTCAGTGGTTGATTACCTGTGCTTGGGAACAGATGTCCCATTCATCATTTTGGAATTTTTTTTTTGAAGATTTTATTTATTTATTTGACACAGAGAGAGCGAGCAAGAGACAGAGAGCAAGCACAAGGAGGGGGAATGGCAGGAAGGGGAGAAACAGGCTCCCCACTTAGCAAGGAGGCCAATGTGGGGTTCAGTCCCAGGACACTGGGATCATGACTTGAACCGAAGGCAGACGCTTAACTGACTGAGCCACCCAGGCGCCCCCATTATCAACTCTTTCAGACTCAAGGGTTATTTTTGTGCCATTCTGTTGCCGAGCGGGGGCTAGAAGAGGCTATGTTTTGGTGGTTCATCCTATCAGTTTCAGAGTATAAAAACATGACAAACTACCTGAAAATTTGGCACTTAGCCAAATAGCGACTTAAATAAGATAGGCCCTCACATCTCTTTCTGGGGGCTGGAAGCCCAAGTTCCTGTTGCCAAGGCCATATTTGTGTTTCTACACAATGTTCAGTTCTTTCCACATAGAGCATTCTGTGTGGGGTTAAGGGTAGATGGATGGCTAAAAAACTCTCCGTTAAAAAATTTATTTTGATGTTCTTCCTGCTGTTTCTTAAAGTTAGGACTATCCTCAAAGTAGGCATTATTTTTATTTCTTTTGGAAGACAAGTGGCAGATTCAAACCAAAAATCTCTCCGTTTATTGCACTGTAAATAATTTGTAAGTTTATAAATTCACGTGTTGTATATTTTTACTTTTCACCATAAAGAACCATCTGAGTTTCTCTGGTTTTAGAGAAAAATATTTGGCTATTCCAAGATTTAAACCTTCAGTATCCAAACACCAGGAGGTGCTACAACATAACATTAAGGAACAGGTACACCTGCCCCCTCCCTCCACCCACACACCCACCTATTGTTCCCCCTTCCCTTCCAGGATTTGCAGATTTGAAATTCTAGTTCCACAAAGTTTGCTAACCAAAGTGTTTTCTTTGCCAGACCTTAATTGTCCAGATTCTAAGGTATTCAGTATAGCAGACCATCTTCTGGATCTCTCTTCCAAGGGAGGACAGTAGCCTTGTCAAGACTTCAGGGACATTAGTGAAGATTGGCAGAGAGACATTTTCTACATGCCTCTAACCTGGAACTATTCATGGAAGGATAGTAATTAAAGGATATTGATACTGTTTTTGTTTTGTGTAGTACAGTTTAAAATGTAATAAAAAGGGCTCCTGAGTGGCTTAGTCATTGGGCGTCTGCCTTCGGCTCAGGTCGTGATCCTGGCGTCCTGTGATTGAGTCCCGCGTCGGGCTTCCTGCTCAACTGGGAGCCTGCTTCTCCCTCTCCCTCTGCCCCTGCTTGTGTTCCCTCTCTGGCTGTCTCTCTCTCTCTCTCTTCTGTCAAATAAATAAATAAAATCTTAAAAAAAAATGTAGTAAAAAAAAAAAAAACCAAGGTGAGACTATCAGATGAAAATCTGGAGCTTTGTGTATTACCTCTTGCCTGGATGAGACTTTGCTCTTCCAATCAGAAATAGGTAAGGCTATGAAGATAAACTTTTCAGGCGCATACCTAAAAGGAAATTTATTTGTATTTTTCTCATGAACCAGTAGCATCATCTCCTAGAGGAAGCATTCTAATAAGCAATTTTTAAAAGCTATTAGCTTTGGGGTACCTGACTGGCTTAGTCAATAGAGCATGCCACTCTTGATCTTGGGGTGTGAGTTCAAGCCCCATATTGGATGTAAAGCTTACTTAAAAAATTATTAGTTTCATTGAGATATAATTTTACATGAAATGAAGCTAGCTAATTTGTAATGTACAATATAGTGAATTTCAACGAATGTATACAGTCATGTAACCATCACCAAAATCATGTTACAGAACATTTCTGTTAGAAAAAAGTTTCTTGGGCGCCTGGGTGGCTCAGTGGGTTAAAGCCTCTGCTTTCGGCTCAGGTCATGATCTCAGCGTCCTGGGATCGAGGCCCGCATCGGGCTCCCTGCTCAGCGGGGAGCCTGCTTCCCCCCCTCTCTCTGCCTGCCTCTCTGCCTCCTTGTGATCTCTCTCCCTCTGTGAAATAAATAAATAAAATCTTTAAAAAA
>LNAC01000225.1:727864-776365 GCA_002007465.1 Ailurus styani
TTTTTTTTTTTTTTTTACTTTTCACAGTGGTTTTGAGAATTCATCCATGTTGTGTATTGTATTAGCAGTTTATTTCTTTTTATTACAGAATGCTATTCTATTATATGGATGTATCTCAGTTTGGTTTATATTCACAAGTTGATGAACATTTGGTTTCTTTCTAGTTTTTGGAAATTATGAATAAACCTACAGTGAATATCCTTATGCAAGTCTTTGTATGGACATATGCTTTTCCTTTTCTCTTGGGTAAATACCTGGGAGTAGAATGGCTAGAATATATAGTAGGCATATATTTAATTAAAAAGAAAAACTGTTGCAATATTTTCTGAAGTGGTTGTACCATTTTATTTATTTTTAATTTTTTAAAAAGATCTTATTTATTTGAGAGAGAGCATAAGCAGGGGGAGGGGCAGAGAGAAAGGGAAAAGCAATCTCCCTGCTGAGCATGGAGCCCAAGTCCAGGCTTGATCCTGCGACTCTGAGATCATGACCTGAGCCGAAGGCAGTTGTGTAACCAAATGAACCATCCAGGTGTCCCTAGCTGTGCCATTTTACATTACCACAAATAGGTGCTATTCTAAACCCTCGGGTAGCCTGGGCAGCTCAGTTGGTTAAACGTCTGCCTTTGGCTCAGGTCATGATCTCAGGGTCCTGGGATCCAGTCTCGCATCAGGCTCCCTGCTCAGCGGGAAGCCTGTTTCTCCCTATGCCTCTGCCGCTCACCCTTTGTGCTCATGCTTTCTCTCTAATAAATACATAAAATCTTAAAAAAAAAAAAAGAAAGAATTCCAAATCTTCCAAACTTTACCAATAATTGGTATAGTGAGTCTTTTTCATTTTAGCCGTGGACAGTGGCCTTAATTTGCATTTCCCTGATGACTAATGATATGTTGCATCTTTTCATGTGTTTCTATGACATTCATAGAGCTTTTTTGGAGACGTTTTCATTCAAATAGTTGGCCAATTTTTAATTGGGTAGTGTTTTCTTACTGAACGTTGAGAGTTCTTTATATATAATGACACAAATCCTTTATCAGATTTATACTTTGCAAATATTTTCTCCCAGTCTGTGGCTTCATATTCATTTTCTTTTTTAATTTCAGGAGTAGAATTTAGTAATTCATCACTTACATATAATACCCAGTGCTCATCCTGACAAGTGCCCTTCTTAAAGCCCATCCCCCAATCTACCCCCCCTCCAGCAACCCTCCATTTGTTCTCTGTAGTTAAGAGTCTCTTATGGTTTGCCTCCTTCTCTGTTTTTATCTTATTTTATTTTTCCTTCTCTTCCCCTGTGTTCATCTGTTTGGTTTCTTAAATTCCACACGTAAGTGAAATCATAT
The DNA here is from genome assembly GCA_002007465.1 of Ailurus styani. NCBI lineage: Eukaryota > Metazoa > Chordata > Mammalia > Carnivora > Ailuridae > Ailurus > Ailurus styani. The sequence goes on from LNAC01000225.1 coordinate 729,208, forward strand.
GATACTTGTCTTTCTCTGATTGACTTATTTCGCTTAGCAAAATACACTCTAGCCCCATCCATGTTGTTGCAAATGGCAAGATTTCATTCCTTTTTATGCCTAAGTACTGCTCCACTGTAAACAGATACCACAGTTTCTTTATCCATTCATCAGTTGACGAACATTTGGGCCCTTTTCATAATTTGGCTATTGTGGACATTGCTGCTGTAAACATTGGGGTGCACGCGTCCCTACAGATCAGCATTTTTTTTTTAAAGATTTTATTTATTCATTTGACACAGAGAGAGAAACTACAAGTAGGCAGAGAGACAGGCAGAGAGAGGAGAGAGGAGGAAGCAGGCTCCCCGCTGAGCAGAAAGCCCGATGTGGGCCTCGATCCCAGGACCCTGGGGTCATGACCTGAGCTGAAGGCAGCGGCTTTAACCCACTGAGCCACCCAGGCGCCCCAGATCAGCATTTTTGTATCCTTTGGATAAATACCTACTAGTACAGTTGCTGGGTTATAGGGTTGTTCTATTTTAACTTCTTGAGGAACCTCCATACTGATTTCCAGAGTGGCTGCACCAGTTTACATTCTCACCAACGTGGCAAAAGGGTTTCTCTTTCTTCCCATCCTTGCCTCAGGAAACATTTGTTGTTTACTGAGTTGTTGATTTTAGCCATTCTGACTGGTGTGAGGTGATATCTCACTGTGGTTTTTGATTTCTATTTCCCTGATGATGAGGGATGTTGTGCATTTTTTCGTGTGCCTGTTAGCTATTTGTATGTCTTCTTTGGTGAAATGCCTGTTCCTGTCTTCTGCTCATTTCTTAATTGGATTATTTATTTTTTGGGTGTTGTCTCTGGTGCCTTCATATAGATTCTGGGTACTAGCTCTTTATTTGTTATGTCATTTGCAAATATCTTCTCCTGTTCCACCAGTTGCCTTTTAGTTTTGTTGATTGTTTTTTTCACTGTGCATAAGCTTTTTATCTTGATGGAGTCCCAATAGTTCAATTTTGCTTTTGTTTCCCTTGCTTTCGGAGACCTGTCTAGTAAGAAGTTGCTATGGCCAAGGTCACAGAGGTTGCTGACTGTGTTCTCCTCTAGGATTTTGATGGATTCCTGTCTCACATTTAGGTCTTTCATCCATTTTGAGTTTATTTTTGTGTGTGGTGTAAGAAAGTGGTCCAGTTTCATTCTTCTGCATGTTGTTGTCCAGTTTTCCCAACACCATGTGTTGAAGAGACTGTCTTTTTTCCATTGGATATTCTTTCCTGCTTTGTTGAAGATTAGTTGACCAGATTTGTGTGGGTCCATTTCTAGATTCTCTGTTCTGTTCCATGGATCTACGTGTATTTTTTTTCCAGTACCTTACTGTCTTAATGATCGCAGCTTTGTAATATAGCTTGAAGTCCACAATTGTGATGCTTCCCGCTTTGGTTTTCTTTTTCAATGTTACTTTGCCCATTTGAGGGTATTTTCTCTTTCCCTACAAATCTTAGCATTGTTTATTCTAGTTCTGTGAAAAATGCTGGTATTATTTTGATTGGGATTGCACTGAATGTGTAGATTGCATTGGGTAGTAGAGACATTTTAACTATATCTCTTCTTCCAGTCCATGAGCAGGGAATGTTTTTCCATTTCTTTGTGTCTTATTCAGTTCCTTTCTTCAGTGTTCTATGATTTTCAGTGTACAGAACTTTTACCTCTTTGGTTAGGTTTATTCCTAGGTATCTTATGGGTTTTTGTGCAATTGTAAATGGGATCGATTCATTGATTTCTCTTTCTGCTTCTGCATTATTGGTGTATAGAAATGCAACAAATTTCTGTGCATTGATTTTATATCCTGTAACTTTGCTGAACTTTTATATCAGTTCTAGTAATCTTTTGGTAGAGTCTTTTGGGTTTTCTACACAGAGTATTGCGTTATCTGTGAAGAGTGAAAGACTTCCTTCTTGCTGATTTGGATGACTTTTATTTATTTATTTTTTTTTGTGGTCTGATTGCTGAAGCTAGGACTTCCAGTACTATGCTGAACAACAGCAGTGAGAGTGGACATCCCTGTCATATTTCTGACCTTAGGGAGAAAGCTCTCAGTTTTTCCCCATTGAAGATGATTTTAGCTGTGGGTCTTTTGTATATGGCCTTTATGATGTTGAGGTATGTTCCTTCTATCCATACTTTCTTGAAGGTTTTTATCAAGAAAGGATGCTGCATTTTGTCAGCAAAGCCTTTTCTCCCTCTATTGAGAGGATCAGATGGTTCTTATACTTTCTTTTATTAATGTGGTATATCACGTTGATTGATTTGCAGATATTGAATGCCTGCAGCCCAGGAATAAATCCCACTTGGTCATGGTGAATAATCCTTTAATGTACTGTTGGATTCGATTAGCTAACATCTTGGTGAGAATTTTTGCATCCATGTTCATCGGAGCTATAGGTCTGTAATTCTCCTTTTCATTGGGGTCTTTGTCTGGTTTTGGAATCAAGGTATTGCTGGCCTCATGGAATGAGTTCAGGAGTTTTCCTTCCATTTCTATTTTTTTGGAACAGCTTCAGAAGAATAGGTATTAATTATTCTTTAAATGTCTGGTAGAATTCCCCAGGAAGCCATCTGGCCCTGGACTCCTTATTTATTGGGAGATTTTTTCCTTTGATTCAGTTTCTTTGCTTGTTATGGGTATGTTCAGGTTTTCTATTGCTTCCTTTTCTGTGTTGATAGTTTATGTGTTTCTAGGAATTTATCCATTTCTCCCATATCCAGTTTGTTGGCATGTGATTTTTCATAGTATTCTCTTATAATTGTTTGAATTTCTGTGTTGTTTGTGATCTCTCCTCTTTCATTTGTGATTTTATTTATTTATGTTCTTTCTAATTTATTTTTGATTTTGTTATCAAAATTTTATCAATTTTGTTAATTCTTCAAAGAACCAGCTCCTAGTTTCATTGATCTGGTCTACTGTTTTTTTGTTTGTTTGTTTGTTTTTTCTGTATCCTTTCTTTAAAAAAAAAAGATTTTATTGTTATTTATTTGAGATAGAGAGAGAGCAAGCATGGGGAAGGGCAGAGGGAGAGGGAGAGAAAGTCCCAAGCAGACTCTGTGCTAAGCACAGAACCTGATGTGGGCCTTGATCTCATGAACCTGATATTAGGACCTAAGCTGAAACCCAGAGTCAGGTGCTTAACAGACTGAGGCACCCAGGTGCCCCTCTATATTTTATTTCCACTCTAGTCCTAATTATTTTCCTTCTTCTGCTGATTTTAGGCATTATTTGCTGTTCTTTTTCCAGCTCCTTTAGGTATAAGATTAGGTTGTTTATTTGAGACTTTTCTTGCTTTTTTGAGTAGCCTTGTATTGCTATATACTTCCATCTTATGACTGCCTTTGCTGTGTCCCAAAGGTTTTGGACTGTCATATTTTCATTTTCATTTGCTTCCATGTATTTTTTAATTTCTTCTTTAATTTCCTGGTTAACCCCTGGTTAATTCTTTAGTCGGCTGTTCTTTAACCTCCATATATATTTGTGGCCTTTCCAAATTTTTTCTTATCAAGTTTCATAGCATTGTGGCTTGAAAATATGCATGGCATGGTCTCAGTCTTTTTGTACTGGTCGAGGCTTGATTTGTGACCCAGTATGTGATCCATTCTGGAGAATGTTCCATGTGCACTTGAAAAGAATGTGTACTCTGCTGCTTTAGGGTGATATGTTCTAAATATATGTAAGTCCATCTGGTCCAGTGTGTCATTCAAAGCCATTGCTTCCTTCTTGATCTTCTGCTTAGATGATCTCTCCATTGCTGTGAATGGGGTTTTGAAAAGTCCCTTCTTATTGTATTATTAACAATGAGTTTCTTTAAGTTTGTTATTAATAGATTTATATATTTGGCTTTTCCCAAGTTGGGGACATAAATATTTATAATTGTTAGATCTTCTTGTTGGATAGATCCTTTATTATGATATAGTGCCCTTCTTCATCTCTTACTAAAGTCTTTGGTTTAAAATCTAGTTTGTCTGATATAAGGATGGCTACTTTAGTTTTCTTTTGATATCCATTAGCATGATAGATGGTTTTCCACCCCTTCACTTTCAATCTGGAGGTATCCTGGGGGTCCCAAATTAGTCTTGTGTAAGCAGCATATCGATAGGTCTTGTTTTTTAATCCATTCTGATACCCTCTGTCTTTTAATGGCAGCATTTAGTCCATTTAAATTCAGAGTGATTATTGCTAGATATTAATTTAGTGCCATTGTATTACCTGCAAAGTTGCTGATCCTGTAGATTATCTCTATTCCTTTCTAGCCTTTGCTGCTTTTGGTTTATCTTTCCTGCTCAAAGGTCCCCTTTAATATTTCTTGCAGAGCTGGTTTAGTGTTCACAAAGTGATTTAGTTTTTGCTCATCTTAGAAACTCTTTATCTCTCCTATTCTGCCCTTTTTTCCTGCCCTTCTTCTGGGAGTCCTATGATATGGATAAATATTGTGCTGCATGGAATCGCTGAGTTCCCTGTCTGTATTCATGATCTAATAGTTTTCTTTCCCTCTTCTTTTCGGTTTCATTATTAACCATAATTTTATCTTCTATAGCACCTATTTGTTCTTCTGCTTCTTCCATTCTCATTGTGATTACATCCAGTTAGTTTTGCATCTCAGTCATAGCATTTTTTATTTCAGCCTGACTAGTTTTTAGGTCTTTTATCTGTGCGGCCGGGGTTTCTCTGGTGTCTACTATGCATCTTTCATTTCCAGCTAGTATTCTTATTACTGTTGTTCTAAATTCTTGTTCAGATATATTGCTTATATCTGTTTTGAGTAAATCCCTAGTTGTGGTTTCTTCTTGATCTTTCCTTTGGGGAGAATTCCTCCATCTTGTCATTATGTCTAGGTTTCTGTCTTTTGCATGTTATGAAAACTTGTTATGTTTCCTGCTCCTGAGAGTAATACTATATTAAGAAGGAGTCATACAGGGCACCTGGGTGGCTCAGTGGGTTAAAGCCTCTGCCTTCGGCTCAGGTCATGATCTCAGGGTCCTGGGATCGAGGCCCACATCGGGCTCTCTGCTCAGTGGGGAGCCTGCTTCCTCCTCTCTCTCTTCCTGCCTCTCTGCCTACTTGTGATCTGATCTCTCTCTGTGTCAAATAAATAAAAAATCAAAAAAAAAAAAAAAAGGAGTCATACACTGTCCAGGGACTGGAGTTTCAGGAAGTGTTTCTGGTGAGTGCCATATGCACTCTGCTCTTGTGTTTTGTTTGCTCTTTCCCACAGGACAGTCCTCTGCAGAGTTCCTCCTTGCTTGCAGTAGGGAGTGTTTGGACCTTTAACTAGGTATGATTTGGTTTGTTTGTTAAGATAAGCCTGATTTTTAAAAAAGAAAAATAAAACAAGCCTGATCCAAGAAAAGAGAAAAGGAAATGGAACAAAAAAGCAAATAGACAATCAAAAAACTATAAACCTGGCTCCAAAGAAAAAGAAAGAAGGAAAAAAGAAAAGAAAAGAAAAAAAGGCCTGATCCAAAAAACTTGAAAAGGAAACAAACCAGTAAGTGAACAAAAAACTATATGCCTGATTCCAAAGGAAAAAAAATAATAAAATAAAATGAATAAAAATTATATATGTATATGTATATGTATATGTATATGTATATATTCCTATTTCCACCAGACCTGAAGCTGACAGCTGATGCTTTGGAGCATTCTCTGATCAGTAGACTTGATTGTGTTGATCTTCTGAGGGAGACGCCTGCAGCACTGGCTCACAGTCAGACCTGCCCTAGCTAGTAAAGATGTCCTTGCTGGGTACTGGGGGAGGGGGAGGGCAGGGGGTGTTGGCGTTTGGTGTAGGCGACTCCAGCCTCCACTGGAGGTGTGTATGTCTCTCTGAAATACCATGGTGCTGGTGGGTGGGGGTGGAAGAGGGCGTCACCTGCCCTGTCATCCCTGGGGAGAGGAACTCTGGCCACAGCTGCTTAGGGGGTCCTCACAGAAAAATGAACAGTCTCCCCTCCTCTGTCCCAGGCTTTTGTCAGATCCTGCCTTCACCCTGTCTGCACCAAGGCCATTGGCATGCCCAGTACCACAGTTCTCCTGTGTTTTATCTCTGGCCAGTGGCTGGGATTCAAAACTGAATCATAAAGGACCCGGCAAGGTGTGAGCCTACTTCCCTCCACTGGACGAGAGTCTCCTAGCACTGCACCCTGCACCATTTTGTCCCAGGAAAGCAGTTGCATGCCTGTGCAGGTGCCTGGCATCTGTGGGAAAGCACAGTGAAAAGCTGTAATCAGATTATCTGCCTTGTGTGTGCACTTCCGTTCTCTCCTGTTGAACACGTGCTCAGTGGCACCTGGCAAGACCTCTGTCCTTGGAGAGGCAATATACCCTTTCCTGAGTGTACTACAGGAAGGGGTACATTTTCTCCCAGTGCAACCCAAGGACCCCCACACCACGGCTCTTTCGTGAATCCTATGTGCTGCTCTCTCACCCACTCTCTCCCTCTTTCCCTAACTTCTCTCTCCAGAAAGGGCTCCCTCCCCTCCATGGCATCATGGCTTTTCTCTGCCCCAATTCCCATCTCTCAACCTTCGCATCTGCCACGTTCTCTCCCTCCAGTTTTGCAGGTTGTTTTCTTAATTCTCCGATGGATTTCTTAGTCGTTCAAAATGATTTGATGTTGATCTAGCTAGAGTTTGAGGGACGAGGCAAGCCCAGGGTCTCCCTACTAGTCTGCTATCTTAAGCTTATCTGATAAGCTTATCAGATAAGCTGCTTATCTGGATGCTTATTCATCCAGACTTTTTTCCCAAAGACTGAAAGTTTTTAGTTTTGATAGTCTTCTTTATCAATTTTGTTTTCTTTTATGGATTATGTTTTTTTGTGTCATTGATAAGAAATCTTTGCTTGATTCAAGGTTATACAGATTTTCCCTGAACTTCTTTCTAGAGGTGTTATGGTTTTAGGTTTTATATTATGACTATGCTTATTTGGGTTGATTTTGTATGTAGTATGAATTGGATCAAAATTCATTTTTTGGCATACTTATATCCAATTTTTTAGCATTCTTTGTTTAAAAAGATTATCCTTTCCTCACTAAAGTAATTTTCCACCTTTGTCAAAAATAATTGTGGGTGGGGTATATTTCTGGACTCTTACACTGATCTAATGACCTATTTCTCTATTTTTACATAAATACCACACTGTCTTGATTTCTATAGCCATATTTGTGGAGTTCAGTATAAAATGAAAGTATGGGTCCCTTTGTTCAAAAAGTATTAAGCATTTCATGACAGTGACAGCAGAGTATTACACCCAGCACAAGGCCCTTCTAAGAGTGGGGCCTGGTGCAAACTACATGAAGCTGGCCCCAATAGTAGTAGTATAATATATTTTTTAAAGATTTTATTTATTTATTTGATACAGAGAGAGAGATCACAAGCAGGCAGAGAGGCAGGCAGAGAGGGGAAAGCAAGCTCCCTGCTGAGCAGAGAGCCCAATGTGGAGCTCGATCCCAGGACCCTGAGACCATGACCTGAGACGAAGGCAGAGACTTAATCCACTGAGCACCCAGGTGCCCAAACATTATGTTTTGAAGGCAAAATCAAGTAAAATTAGTATTTTGACTTTGTTCTTCCTTTTCAAAGTTGTTTTTGGATATTCTAGGATCTTTATATTTCTATATGAATTTTAGAAACAACTTGTCAATTTCTTTAAAAAAAAACCTACAATTTTTACTGGAGTGCAGTGAATGTATAGATTAATTTGGGGAGGGTAAATATCTTCACAGTGTTGAGTCTTCAGATCTATAGGCCTTATTTATTTTTCTTGGGTGAGTTTTATAGTTGGTACCTTTCATGGAATTTGTCCATTTGATCAACATTGTCTGATTTCTGGGCATATAGTTGTTCATAATTTTTCCTTACTCTCCTTTTACTAGGTGTAGAATCTCTAGTGATATCATGTCTCTCATCTTTGATCTTGGCAATTAATATCTTCTTTCTTCCTTTCCTGGTAAATCTGGCTAGAGTTTTATTGATTTTATTGGTTCTCTCAAGGAATCATCTTTTGATTTCATTGATTTTATTTTTATGTTTTTATTTCATTGATTTCTCCTCTTGTTTATATTATTTCCTTTCCTCTGTTTATCTTTCATTTAAATTCTTTTTTTTTCTCATTTCTTAACATGGAAATTGACGTTGACTTGAGCCCTGTTTTCTTTTGTAATATAGATGTTTAGGGTATAATTTACCCCCTAATTATTGCTTTTGTGGCATCCTACAAATTTTTTAATGTTGTGTTTGCATTTTTATTCAGTTAAGAACTTTCTATAATTTAAAACACTTCTTTTAAGTGTTTATTTAAAAGGATGTTATTTAGATTCCAATATTTGAGGATTTTCCAAACATCTTTCCATTATGTATTTTGAATTTAATTTCATTGTAGTCAGAACATTATTTGTATAATTTGAACTCTTTCAAATTTATTGGGATTTGTTTTATCATCCACACTGGTTTATATTGATAAATATTTCATGTGTTCTTGAGAAGAATGTGTATTCTGCTTTTGGATGTGCAGTATTTTATCAATTTCAATTAGGTCTAGTTGGTTGACAACTAGTTGTTGAAGTCTTTTATATCCTTACTGATTTTCTCACTTTCTCTATCATTATATAAGAAGGGTATCCAACTATAACTATGATTTGTCTGCTTTCCCTTACACCTCTCTGTTTTTGACTCATGTGTTTTGAAACTGTTATTACATGCAAAAACATTTAGGATTGCTATGTATTACTGAAATAGTATATTCTTTAACCTTATGAAAAAACTGTCTTTATCCCTACTAATATTTTTATCTCTAAAATATATTTTGTTTTCTATTCATATAAACACTCTAGCATTTTTTTTGTTAGTATATATCCATTTCCATCCTTTTACTTTTAACCTGCTTGTGTCTTTATATCTAAAGTATGTTTTCTGTGAGTGGTATAGAGCTGAGTCACATATTTTAATCCAATTTGACTATCTACCTTTTAATTGCGGTTTTTAGATCAATAGTATCAATAATCACATTAATACTGTTAGGTTTCCATCTTATTTCTTGACATTTGTTTTCTGGTCCTATCTGTTCTTCATTCCCCTTTTGTACATCTCCAATCTTCTTTTGAATGAACTGAACATTTCTTATGATTTCACTTTATATTCTTTCTTAGCTCATTAGCTACAATTTTCTTTTTAGTGGTTGCCGTTTTACATTATCATAGTTGCCTTTTACATTATCGTTACATTTTTACATTATCATAGTCTGAGTGATATTGTACTTAATGTACACGTAGTATAAGAACTTTAAAATAGAATTAGTTCCATTTCTTCCATTTTTATACTTTTGGATGTCATGCATTTTTTAAAAAGACTTTTTATTTATTTATATTTATGAAAGAGAGAGAATGAGTAGTGGGAAGAGGCAGAAGGAGAGGGAGAAGTAGGCTCTGTGGTGAGCAGGGAGCCTGATGCAGGACTCGATCCCAGGACCTGGGATCATGACCTGAGCCAAGGGCAGAAGCTTAACTGACTGAGCCACCCAGGCACCCCGGATGTCATGCATTTTGTTATGCATATGTTATGAACACCACAATACATTATTGTTATTTTGGTTTAAATAGCCAGTTATTTAATATTTAAATATTAAGTGAGAAACTTAAATATTAAGAAAATATTTCATTCATTTACCCACATATTACCATTTCCAGGGTTCCTTTGTGTAGATCCATATTTCCACCTGGAATTATTTTCCTTCTGCCTGAAGGACTTCCTTCAACACTTCTGATACTGTAGGTCTGCTGGCAATGAATTCTTTCTGCTTTTTTATATCTAAAAATGTCATTGTTTTGTTGTCACCTAACAAATTTTTTTTCTAGGTAGAGATTTCTAACTTGACAATTTGATTTTCTCTTTCAGTACTTTGTTACCACTTTGTCTTCTGGCTTGCATTATTTACTAAAGGAAATCTGTCATCATTATTTTTATTCCTATTTATATAATGGGTTATTTTCTTCCACTGCTTTAAGATTTTCTTTTTATCACTGGTTGTGAGCAATTTGAATTTGATTTACCTTTGTGTAGTTTTCTTCATGTTTCTTGTGCTTATATCTTTTTGAGCTTCTTGAATCTGTTGGATTTTAATTTTCACTAACTTTAGAAATTTTCAGCCATTATTTTTTATGTCCTATACTCTCTCTTCTTCAGAGAATTCAATTATATGCATATTAGACCACTTGACATTGTCTCACAGATCACTACTACTCTTACTATTTTCTAAATTATTTTTTTCTGTGTATTTCATTTGGATAGTTTCTACTATGATTTATATTAAATTCACCACTCTTCCTCTGCAATGTCTAATTTCTCATGAATCCCATCTAGTACTTATTTTATCTTAGACACTGTGTTTTCATTTAGATGTTTGATTTTTTTTTAATCTTCTGTGTCTTTTGTGTATCTGAAATGCAATTTTAGTAACTGTTTTAATGTTTTTGCTTGCTATTTCTGACATGTGGGCCAGTTTTGGGTTGACTTTGAAGGATTTTTCTTATCATCATGCTTCCTATTTTCTTACTTCTTTGCATATTTGGTAACGTTTGATTGGATGCTAGACATTGTAAGCATGCATTGTAAGATGCATCTTTTTGCATCTTGCTTTTAAGATTTGTGATGCAGGGCCAGCATAGAATGTAAGGAGAGCTACTCATTTCTGACTAATGAGGTAAATTCCTTTTGAAAACCCTATGCAGTGTTTCATGAATTACGAGGTTTTCAAGTCTGGCTGGTTGTGACAAACACTGTTTCCACCACTGTGTGCATGCTGGGTCCTATTTCTTGTAATCTTTTGTGATTGCTCTTTCTCTAGACTCAGTTTCCTTTCATGCATATACTGATCTGTACTAAAAGAGAACCCTCTGCAGATTCTCAGAGTCTCTCTTTTCAGCAATGCCTTCTCCAATACTCTATCCTACAAACTCTAGAGTACTTAATATCCCCCAGATTCTCAGCTCCATCTTTAGCCAGGTTGTCCAACGGCCTCTGCTTGGATTCCTCCTCTCTGTTCTGTGGTCTGGAAATTCTCTCAAGGTCATATATCTGGGACAGTCATATTAATTACTTAGTTTGTTTTTTGTCTCTCTAGGATCAGTGTTCTTCTTCACCTGATGTCCGGTATTTTGAAAACCATTGTTGCGTATATTTATTTTGTCTATTTTTTTTTCCTGTTGTTTTAAGTTAGAGATTTGAGGGTAAATCTGGTTCCTTCTTGACTAGAAGTAGAAGCAATTTCTTTGCTCTTTTAAATTTTTTTCCTGTTTTTTAAAATTGGGATAAAATTGACATATAACATTATAATTAATTTTAGGTGTACAATGTAATGATTTAATATTTGTATATATTGCACTCTTTTTAGTTTACTTGACATTACTTCTCAGTCTCTGGCTTTAGATATGTTTATTTTTTCTTTCATTGAAGTCAGGTATTCTATTTTGTTCACCTTTTGTTGAACATGAGTGAATGAATAAATAAATGAAGGGTATGATCTAAAGAAGAAGATGAGGGCACCTGGGTGGCTCAGTGGGTTAAGTCTCTGCCTTCAGCTCAGGTCATGATCTCAGGGTCCTGGGATTGAGGCCTGCATCGGGCTCCATGTTCAGCGGGGAGCCTGCCTCCTCCTCTCTCTCTGCCTCCTCCTCTTTCTCTGTCTGCCTCTCAGCCTACTTGTGGTCTCTCTCTCTCTCTGTCAAATAAATAAATAAAATCTTTTAAAAAAATAAATAAAGGAGAAGATGACAATGAACATGGAAATCTTGAAGCTTTTTATAATCGATTGTCATGTTATCTTGATTTATAGTTGTTCCATGTTAATCTTTGCAGCACTTTTCCAAAGAGTTGGAAGCTCTTTATTGATAATTGTCTGTTTCTAGTGGTATAGGAAAGGTCCTTTATTCTCAGTTTGCAGAACAGATAGTAGAACATTTAAAAAAAATTTTTTTGGAGTGTTAAGAAAATTTTATTTACATTATAAAATGAATGTAAATAGGGGTGCTCGGGTGGCTCACTTGGTTAAGCGTCTGCCTTCTGCTCAGGTCGTGATCCTAAAGTTCTGGGATTGAGCCCTGTGACTGGCTCCCTACTCAGTAGGGAGTCTGCTTCTCCCTCTCCCTCTACACCCACACCCCTCCCCCCGACTCGTGCTCTCAAATAAATAATTTTTTTTTTAAAAGGGGAAAATATGGGCGCCTGGGTGGCTCAGTGGGTTAAAGCCTCTGCTTTCGGCTCAGGTCATGATCTCAGTGTCCTGGGATCGAGGCCCGCATCGGGCTCCCTGCTCAGCGGGGAGCCTGCTTCCTCCTCTCCCTGTCTCTCTCCCTGTCTCTCTGCCTGCCTCTCTGCCTACTTGTAATCTCTCTCTCTGTGTCAAATAAATAAATAAAATCTTTAAAAAAAAAAAATGTGTCAAAAAAAAAAGGGGAAAATATCAAAGGATTTACTTCTGGAAAATATTGAATATGTAAATTGGAATACAAATTTTAATTTGTTTCTGGGTAGTTTGGTGATAATTATGAGAGTTCTATAATTTAAAACTAAGCTTAATATTTCATTTTTGGTCGATTCTAGAAGGGCCCTACCTTATGTGAATTACACAAATTCTTTTTGAAAAATACTGAATCAGTAGTTTCCACAACTTATCCAACTCCTCATTACTCTTAGTTTCCAGTATGAAAAATCCCATTTGATTTATGGTGTAACAATATCTCTAACTATAATAGTCCATTTCTGATGAATTTTTATTTTACTTTAAAGTAGTGGCACAAGATAAAATTTCAAACATAAAATTCTCTCTTTCACTTTATATATTTAACTAAGTTTTGGAAAGTTTGTATGAGAGTATTATACCCACTCCTTTGCACTTGCTTTTTTTATTAATGTATTTTGAAGAAATTTCTCTATTAGCTTTTATATTTCTAATGTTCTTTTTAATTGATGCAAAATATTCCTTACTGTGCAGGTTTTATAATTTATGTAATCAGCACCTTGAAGTTTTAAATAGAATTCTTTGTTCAACTAAAATTATTAGTATCAGCCACACTTATTTTATATTTGATATTAAACACCTGTGAATACTTTTGGGTTTTTATTTTATTTACTAAATGTCCTGGAATTTTTGTCCATTCCAGTTGGTACATGTAGGTCATAAATATTGGTTAAGATAGAGTGTGAAGGCTTTAAAAAGTCCACAAAAGCAGCCTCTACAGCAGCTTCTCTTGGCAAAGAACAGCCCAGAATCAAGGCAATATGTTTTTTCAGCCTCACTGCATTGCCTTGTAGATATTTCAGAAGAACACTTCAATTCATATTTGGCTTGTGGTATCCAGTAGTTTGATATAAATGAATACCACAAATGGGTTCTGGTCTGGTGACCATACGTTGCAAAAAAATTTGAATTCATATTTATCCTTATTTGTGAATTTCAGGGTTTTTTTGAAATTGATATCCATCCTGTGGAATGAGGCAAAATGTTTTCAAAAGCAAGGTTTAGGATTACTAAGAAATTTCTGATAGTATTTTGCAATGGGTTTGATCAAAGGAACTTAAAAAAAATAAAGAAGGAAGGAAAATCATTTTGAAAATAATATTAACACAACACACATTTTAATACTTTTTCTCCTAAAAGCTGAAGGCAACTAATATTTATTGCTCAACTGCCTTAGGAAAATCACTTATCATACATTGTCTTTTATAATCTTCAAGTCAACACTGTGAAGGGGAGGTTTTTCTATGTGAGAGTCAATTATATTAGGAGTTTAAACAAGGCTGTATATTTAGGAAGTGACAAAGGCTGAGTTTGAACCCAGGTTTATCTTTTCCCAGATATTGTGCTTTTTTTTCTACAGAAGGAAGATTTTTTTCCCCCACCATAGGATTGTGTGTGTGTGTGTGTGTGTGTGTGCGCGCGCGCGCGTGTGTGCACATGTATGAGCACATGAGCATCTGGAGAGAATTCTTATTCTTACATTCTAATGTAAAGAAAAACATCCACTTAAGTTGCATTTGTTTTGAAGAAGAAAGAAAATAAATTTAATATGAATTGAACTCATTTCTTTATACTTTCCAGTATTCTGTTTGTAAAAATTGATGGGGGATAGAGGTATAAGAATTTGATCCTTGACAATTTAGAGAGAACCCTATTTTATTTTATTTTTAAGATTTTATTTATTTATTTGACACAGAGAGATTACAAGTAGGCAGAGAGGCAGGCAGAGAGACAGGAGAGGAGGAAGCAGGCTCCCCGCTGAGCAGAGAGCCCGATGCGGGCCTCGATCCCAGGACGCTGAGATCATGACCTGAGCCGAAAGCAGAGGCTTTAACCCACTGAGCCACCCAGGCACCCAAGAGAACCCTATTTTAAAAATGTGTGCTCTTTCTTTGGTTGTCACTGTAACTGGAAAAAAGGAATAAAGTTTTTATGAGAGGAGGGCCCTAGCAGAATGGAAGCAAAGTCTCAGTAAGGATGGATTTGTTAGTAAGAGCTATCCTGTGGTCAGTACTGGAGGTGAATTTTTGGAACAGTAATGTATGGTATAAAATTTAAAGTTGTTTCCTATTCTATGTTATAATTATTGTTTTTATCATTAAATAAATTTTTTACACATAATATCCTTGTGTTGCTTTTAATTTGGGTAATGTCAATGGTGGGGCAAAATTTTAAGGAAAGAGTCTAGCTAGGCGAAGCCTAGAGTGTGAGTAGCAATCATGAATTAAGCAGAGGCAGTGATATAAAAGGAGAGATAGGGGAGATTTTACTTTTCTTCCAGATTCCCATTCTGCTCTGCTCTGAGAATCCTCATCAATGTCAGGACACTGGAGTTTTGTGGAAGGTGGAATGGGGACTAAAACCTAAAGGAATTGGGGATTCTATGAAGGGAGCTGGGAGATTTAGGGGCATTTGATTTAAATGACTTTTATATTAGTTCTGCTCTTTTGTTTCACCATTTTGGGTTGAAGATATGATGTATATATATAATGGAATATTACTCAGCTGTAAAAAAAAATGAGCTCTTGTTATTTGCAATAACATGGATGGACCTAGAGTTTATAATGCTAAGTGAAATAAGTCAGACAAAGAAAGACAAGTATCTTATGACTTGACGTGTATGTGGAATATAAGAAATTAAACAAATGAACCAAGAAAAAAGAGACAAACAGAAAAATAGACTCTTAAATATGGAGAACAAACTGGTGGTTGCCAGAGGGGAGGGAGGACAGGTGAAATAGATAAAGGGGATTAAGAGCACACTTATGTTGATGAGCACTGGGTAATGTATAGAATTGAGGAATCATTATACTGTACCCCTGAAACTAATATAACACTATATGTTAATTATACCTGAATAAAAATAAAATAAAAATGAATAAGATGACAAAAAATATTTTTGTAGTTAACCTCAATAGCTCTGAAGTATTAACTTACTACATTGTCAAGTTGACAGTTAATGCCCTGATAAGAAATAGAAACTGCTAGATTGCTTTTTTGTTTTCCCTCTTTCTTCTTTTTTTCCTTTTTTCATATTTCGGGGGTTCTATGTGTAGGTGGGTAGAAATCTTTGCACATAGCAAGTGGGCTTCTTACAAGGTGCTTGCAATTCATAATGAGCATGTTGTAGGTTTTGAAAATAATCTCATAGGCATAAGGAGACTGAGAAATTGAGGGACAGAGAGTAACTCATTGTAGCAGGATATAGGGTCTAGCCACAGCAACAGGAGGTAAAATGACCTGCAGTATTTGCTAGATTCTGGGAACAATCATTGTGTCTGCCTCCAGGTATTCTTGTGTTCATTTTTCTGTTGAAGTTATTGATGGACAATCAACATTATGAGATTAAAGAAGATTTCCATCCTACTCTAAGTTAAATTGAACTAATACAATCCCATTTTAAGAAATATCATTTAAAATGTATATCATTTAAAATGTATATTTTCTGGGACACCTGAGTGGCTCAGTTGGCTAAACATCTGCCTTCAGCTCAGGTCATGATCCCAGGGTCCTGGGATCAAGTCCTGAATCGGGCTCCCTGCTCAGTGGGGTGCCTGCTTCTCCCTCTACTGGCTGTGTTTGTGCTCTCTCTCTTTCTCTCTCTGTTAAATAAATAAATAAAAATCTTTAAAAATTAAAAAAAAGGTATATTTTCTTAATGTAATGCTTTCAGTATATATTTCTTTGAGCAAGCCCTAAATTAAATCATGGTATTAAAAATTCTTTTTTTTTTAAAGATTTTATTTATTTATTTGACACAGAGAGAGAGCGATCAGATCACAAGTAGGCAGAGAGGCAGGCACAGGGAGAGGAGGAAGCAGGCTCCCCACCGAGCAGGGAGCTCGATGTGGGCCTCGATCCCGGGACCCTGAGATCATGACCCGAGCCAAAGGCAGAAGCTTTAACCCACTGAGCCACCCAGGTGCCCGGTATTAAAAATTCTTAACCAGATAATGATCTTTTCCTTTCATGTGGTGGGATTCTCTCCTCTTCCCAAGGGTAAACTTGTCTTAGTCATTATTTTTCCTTCAAAGTCTCCTCTAGGACTGCCATCTAGGATCCCCAACTTAAACAACCTTTTTTCAGTTCCCCAATTTAAGCAAACTTTTCTCAATGTCTCAGTGAATAGTATTTTATATTGGTTTTCTGGCTTATTTAAATAAATTACTGCACTTGTGCCCTGGTTCACTCATTCATTTGAAACTGAATAGATAATACAAAACTATGTGATTATTTATAACACCTTTCATCTTCCTAACATACCTCAAATATTAATTAATCCTTATGCAACCCCTGTTAAGAGTGACAGCTGTGACATGGTTAAGAGCGTGGACTTTGAAATGAGATGCCTGGGTTTGAATCCAAATTCACCACTTATCAGCTGTGTGCAATTGAGCATGTGCCTTAATCCCTCTGTATGTGGTTACCTCATCTGGAAAATGGCAATTAATAACATGTCCCTTTATCTAGTTGTTGTGGGGATTAAATGAGCTGATATATGTAAAGCAATTAGAATAGTGCATGGGACATAGTTATTATTTGTCGTTGGTAAATAATGTTTAAAACCAAACTCAGGCAAAATTTATCTCATGGTATTTAATATTTTTAACACTAAAAAGGACACTAAGAAGCAATTTAGTTCAATAGTTAACAGTAAAATGCCACACTAAAGTCATCACTATTTAATGCAGTGGCATGTAGACTTAAATCATGCTGGATGTTACCTGCGTTATCTCAATTTTAGGAAATTGTTTAATTAAAACATTTTTCCTCAAGCAGCATGGAAAAGCATGAATAATAAAATAGTAAAAGCACAAGTATATAGGCATTGTGTTGCCATAGTATCTATTTTATCATTTATATTTTTACTAATACTAAACACTCTTTTAAAAACACAATGCACTTCTAAGATATATAAAATATCTTTATGCTTATTGTTAATTTTAAGAATTTTCTCAATTGATTTTAAAATAAAGAAAGCCAATATGACACTTTTGCATATACATGTCTTTAGCCCATTTTTTTTATACCTGATACATCCTTGTGAATTCCTTCCCATTTTCATTGGGTTCAAGTCTCTGCATTATAATCTGTGATTTTTTTTGCTAGTTTTTAATTTCTACAATATTACTGCAGGTTTTACTATTCTTATCATCCTCCTTGATGTATCTGTGAGGTGAAAATGGGAAGAAGTGTTATTTCATAAACATGGAAACTGATTTGAGAAACTTTAAATAACATGCTAAACCCCATCGAATGAGGTTTTTTTTTTAATTTATTTATTTGACACAGAGATCACAAGTAGGCAGAGAGGCAGGCAGAGAGAGAGGGGGAAGCAGGCTCCCTGCTGAGCAGAGAGCCCGATGCAGGGCTCGATCCCAGGACCCTGAGATCATGACCTGACCCGAAGGCAGAGGCTTAACCCACTGAGTCACCCAGGCGCCCTGAATGAGGATTGAGAAGAAATGGAAAGTAGATTCTAGTTAAAGTTTCATTGATTCTTTTGGGCCAGCCTTCTTCTGGTATGTGGAGAACAGATTTAGGGCCATTCCAAGATACCCACCTCTTGGTATTTATCAAGAATACCTAGTCTCCTCCCCTTGAGTGTGGGCATAACCCATGGCTTTCTTTCTTTCTTTCTTTCTTTCTTTCTTTCTCTCTTTCTTTCTTTTAAGATTTATTTATTTATTTGTTTAACAGAGAAACAGCGAGACAGGGAACACAAGCAGGGGGAGTGGGAGAGGGGGAAGTGGGCTTCCCCCTGAGCAGGGACCCCGATGTGGGGCTCAATCCCAGGACCCTGGGATCATGACCTGAGCCAAAGGCAGATGCTTAACAACTGAGCCACCCAGGAACCTCCCACCCCCATGACTTGTTTCTAACCAATAGAATATGGAAACTGTGATGTGATACATGTGACTATGTACATGTTCATGCATTACATAACTTTGTAATGACTCTCTTGTTAAGATACTCTCTGTCTTTGAAGAGGTGAGCCACACTGTTGTAAGAAGTCCACAGGGCAAGAAACTTAGACCTCTGGGTGGCAACACAGAAGCTAGTGAATACCACTAATAGCCCTAAGAGGAAAGAAATGGATTCTTCCCCTTGCTAACTCCAGACAGGATTACCAGACTGATAGCTTGAGTGTAGCCTTGCAGAATACTCAGCTAAGATATCCCCTGACTCCTCACCCATAGAAACTGTGAGATAATAAATGTCTTCCTTTTAAGGTATTGAATTTTTGGTAATAGCTACATGATTAAAACAGATTTTAGTACTAGCAGTGGGGTGATGCCAAAGAAAATACCTGAACATGTAGGAGTGACTTTGGAACTGGGTAGTGGGTAGAGGCTGGAAAAAAATTGAGGGTCATGGTCTGAAAAGCCTGAATTGCTTGCAACTGATTGTTCATAGACATTTGGATTTGAATGATGCCACTGGTTAAGAGTTCATAAGGAAGTTGGGAATACATTATTAGAAACTGGAGCAAGAGAAATCCTTGTTATGTGATGGCAAAAACTGGAGCAAAATTGTCTCCTGCAAATATGTGGTAAAAAGAACTTGTAAGTGTAAGATGCACTTAGTTATCCAACTAAGGAAATTTTTAAAAAATATCACTTGTTTCTTCTTGCTGCTTATGATTATGAAAGAGGAGGGAGAGAAACTGAGGGAAGAACTGTTAAGTAGGACCAGGACTTGATGATTTGGGAAGTGTTCAGCCTCTCCAGAGGTAAAAGACACTGTATTTGAGAAATGGCTTGAAGCCTTTCAAAAATGCAAGATCTAGAAGAAAAGATGAGGATGTG
Source organism: Ailurus styani (assembly GCA_002007465.1). NCBI lineage: Eukaryota > Metazoa > Chordata > Mammalia > Carnivora > Ailuridae > Ailurus > Ailurus styani. Next base: position 748,561 of record LNAC01000225.1, read on the forward strand.
ATTGTACAGCCTTTGTTAAAACCTCAGAAAGACCAAAGGACTCAAGTTATCTTCAGTGATAAAGGGTCTTTCAAGAGTTTAAAGTTGTGTGTCATGGAATTTTTTGATCAAATCATGAGCCTGCAAGAAACTTAAGTGCATTGTCCCTTTCTCTGGTGTAGTGAACTTCAGTGAAACTCACAGGCACCCACAAAATGTTTGAGAGAATTGCGTTAGCAAAAACAATAAAACAACAGTAGCTTGGACTGCAGGGCACAGAGAGAGTAAAAGGAATTTGAAACCTAGTTGGGGGACTCTCAACGTTTGACTGGCTGGATTTCAGAATTGCTATGGACCACTGACTTTTTCATTCCTTCTATTGCCCTGTTTTTGAACAGAAATGTCAATAATGCATATAAATTTTTTATACCTGTTCAGCCATTGTATGTTGTGTATGTAGGGAGGGCAGATAACTTGTCCCTTTAGTTTTACAGATTGACAGATGAACCTATAGAGCCTGAGCATCACCAATACTAGATTTAGATGATGAGATTCTAAACTCTGTGCAGATGGGATGGGACTCCAGAGGAACGTGTGATAGGATAAGTATATTTTACGCATGGAAAAAACATAAATCACTGGGGACCAGAGGGAAGAATATGGCAGATAGATTGTAGGGTGCCCCCACCATGATCCTCACCTCCCAGTTTCTATGACTTTATGTAGTTGCTTACCCTTAAGTGTGGGTGGGATCTGCGACTTGCTTCTATTCAATGGAATACGGCAAAAGGGATGGATGGACATGATTGCACGGATGTGATTATATAAGATTTCAATCCTATCCTGTGAGGAAATTCTGTCATCTTTACTGGCTTTGAAGAAGCAAGCTGCATGCTGTACGCTGCTCATGAAGGGATTCACATGGCAAGAAACTGAGTTTAGTCTCTGGTCAACAGAGGATGAGATACTGAGGCCCTTAGTCCAGCGGCCAACAAGGAATTTCATGCTGCTCACCATCACAGGGGCAAGGAAGCAGATCCTTCCTTACCTGAATCTCAGATGAGAGTGCGGCCTTGACCACCTACACCTTGTTTGCAGCATGGCAGAAGACCCAGCTAAGCTCTGCTCATACTCCTAACCCAACGAATCTGTGAGATGATAAATGTGTGTTTACTAGTGGTGCTATGTGTGGGGTAATATTGTTGCATAGTAGTAAATAACTAATACAGGATTTGCTAAAATGTAAGTTTCGTGACTTGTGAATGTGCCTGGAATCCCCAGAACCTGTGAATGTGTCTGGAATATAGAGGTGTTCAATAAATATTCACGGGAAGTAAAGAAGAAAGGAAAGGAGGGAGGCAGGGAGGGAAAGGTTCCCTTTGAGAATGCACCTGTGGTTTGCACCCCTGTCAAACTAACTGGGTTATTTTTACTAAATTGAGAGGTTTGCATATAGGTGTTTGGAGTTTGATAATTTCAGAGGTGAAAAGTGGTAGGGCTATTTCCTGAGGTTGGACTGCTGTAACTGATTGTTATCACACTATTAGGGAAAAGAGCAGTACTAGGTCATTCTGGACTTGAGACCCATTGCATTTCTTCCTACTCAATCAAGCGTGTAACCAAAAACAACTAATGCGCTATCCTGCCCTTGCAGGCAATTTTGAGGCCTATTCAGGAATAAGTTGTTGGGGACAGAGTCAACTGGGCCCTTTGACATTTTTGGGTGTGTTACATGTTACCTTTTTCTAAAAAATAGCTTTATTAGAGATGTAATCCATATACCATAAATTTACTTAAGTGTGTAATTCAGTGAGTTTTTAGTTTTTTATATATATTTATATATAATATGTATTATATGTATGTTATAATATATAATATATATTTTATATATTATATGTATATATTTTATATTATATGTGCATAATATATAATATATAATATATGTATAATATATACATTTATATATTTTTTTAGTTTTTATATATACGCTTGAGCAACTAACACCATAATTCAGTTTCAGAATATTCCCAATATCCCATAAAGACCCTTTAGTGCCCATTTATAATCATTCCTCACTTTTGCCCCTACCTCAGATGACAGATCACTAATCTATTTCTATCCCATAGATTTCGCTTTAACGGGCATTTCATGTAAATGGAGTCATGTGAATATGGAATCGTATGGAATATGTGGTCCTTTGCATATGGCTTTTTTTTACTTAGTGCCATATTTTTGAGGCTCATCCATGTTGTACCATGTTGTATTGGTACTTTATTCCTCTTCATTACTGAACAGTATGCCATTGTATGGCTGTATCACTGTTCACCAGTTTACCAACATTTAGATCGTTTCCACTTTTTTGTTTAATAAAAGCAATGCATGTCATGAATATTCACGTCAAATCTTTGAGTGGACATATATTTTCATTTTTCTTGAGTAAATTCCTGGTGGAGGTATTAATGCAAGGTTATATGATAAATTTGACTTTTGTCCCACTATCTTTAGGACAAGATTTTGAAAAAAAAAATAGGGCCTAACAATGTTCTTTATAAATAGTATTTATTAAAGGACTATTTTCTTGATTTATGTACTTGAAGAAAAAAAGTAGAAGATGGGCTGCTTATTTTGGTTTTTAAAATTAGGAATGTTACAAATACAAAAAAAAAAGTACACATTTAAATTTGACGGATGTATAGTACTCTAGTCCATTACTGATACAGAGTACAACTACAGGCATTAATCACCCAACATTATTTGCTTACAGGAATATTTGAACCTATGTTGAAACTACTTTTAAAAATTCAGATTTATGGCAGTGCCTGAATGACTCAGTCACTTAAGCGTCTGCCTTCAACTTGGGTCAGGATCCCAGCCTCTTGAGGGATTGAGCCCCACATCAGCTTCCCTGCTAGCAGGAAATCTACCTATCCCTCTCCATCTGCCCCCCCAACCGTCTCTCACTCTCTCTTGCTCTCTCAAATGAAAAAAATCTTTAAAAAAATGTAAATTTTTGGATGTAATTATCCTATACCTTAAGGAAGTAAAAATAGGAAGCCATTTTATGTATTTACTTATGTAACTACTCAAGTACAGAAACATAAAGCTAATAAGTATCTATTGATGAGCAGATAGAGAATTTAGAGCAAATAAATTAAGAAACAATGCTCAGGGGGCGCCTGGGTGGCTCAGTCGTTAAGCGTCTTCCTTCTGCTCAGGTCATGATCCCAGGATTTTGGGATCAAGCCCCGCATCTGGCTCCCTGCTCTGCGGGAAGCCTGCTTCTCCTCTCCCCCTACCTGTATTTCCTCTCTCGTTCTCTCTCTCTGTCAAATAAATAAATAAAATCTTATAGGAAAAAAAAAAGAAACAATGCTCAGGAAAGATCCACTGCTTCTATAAACTGCAAATGTCTTGTATTTTTATTGGCCAGATGGAGATTTCATTGATGTGAATAAGGAAGATTATGACTGTAACTGGGTTTTCTTGAAACAAACATTCCAATAGGCTTCATCAGATTAGTTAAGTTCTGTAGGAATTAAGTTCAAAATATCCAGAGTATCTTTCAACTCATACATTATACATACATTATACTCTTCTTATCACTGTAATGTTAATTTCCTTATTTGTGGAATTCTAGAACAAAAAGTTACTTAGTAAAGATTGTGAATAGAGTTTTCAGGATAATTGTAAAAAAAACAAACAAACTATACATTTATTTAGCCTGCCATCCTCCTAGAATGGAATAGATTAGAAATGGAACATGATTTAAGAAGGAGTGGCACAAATTAATGAATGATAGGTCCTTGCTGTGTCCAAGAGGAGGAATACAATGTTGTTGGTATACATTCCTGAATGTTTTAGTTTGGTTCTATGGAGGATAGCCTTATTTTCCCTGGAGGCTTCTTCTAGGTACCATTGTCAAAGAAAGAATGATGAACTGAGAAAGCCAAGGGTGCAACTCAGTGTGGCATTTCTTATGTTCTAAACTTCAGGTATGAAAGCCTGGGTTATTCAAAGACCAAAAGTAAGTAGGTCACAATTCTTTATAATACCAAGCTTTCAAAAAAAAAATCACCTCATTTTTTTTCTTTTGATGTCCAGATATTATATACACATTTTTTCAGTGTAGGAAGCTTTAAAAACATTACCTGTACACATAATAGATTATATGAATGTCTAAACTAGGACACACAGTCTGGGGAATTTATAAGTCAAGTTCAGTATGGAAAAATAAACTGGCAAACCTGGGTAGTTAATGCTTTTTGAGTAATTACCATGTGCTAACTACTGTTTGATTGCTTTCTGAGTATGACTACGTTCTACTTTGTAACAGTCCTATGGGGTATTTATAATTATGATCATCTCCATTTATTAGATGAGGAATCTAAAATTATTACCTAACCCCAGGGAGTTAGGTAAATGGCTCAAAGCCACACAGCTAGAAAGTGATGTCAAGACTGGAACTCAGGGGCACCTGGGTGGTTCAGTTAGTTAAGCGTTGGACTCTTTTTTTTTTTTTTTTTTTTTAAAGATTTTATTTATTTATTTGACACACAGAGAGAGATTACAAGTAGGCAGAGAAGCAGGCAGAGAGAGAGGAGGAAGCAGGCTCCCTGCCGAGCAGAGAGCCCGATGCGGGCCTCGATCCCAGGACCCTGAGATCATGACCTGAGCCGAAGGCAGAGGCTTTAACCCACTGAGCCACCCAGGCGCCCAAGCGTTGGACTCTTGATTTTGGCTCAGGTCATGATCTCAGGGTCCTGGGATCAAGCCCTGCCTGGGGCTCCACACTCAGTGTAGAGACTGCTTCTCCTCCTCTCCCTCTCCTTCACCACTCATGCATGTTAGCACATGTTTTCTCTTCAAATAAATAAATCTTAAAAAAAAAAAAAAGATTTGACTTCGGATTATCTGGCTCCAGAGCCCATGTTCTGAACCAATATGCCATATCATCCTCTGAAATAATTATGTAGAGTAACTTTATTATAGGAAATAAGATGTACACCTGATTATTGCCATGTTTTATATACAGTATACTGCAATATGATTTTGAAGATTTACCTTTTTTATTGAAAATTTATGATAATTTGAAAAAATTAATAAGTTTAATATTGCTAATAACTATTTTGAGAAAAAACTATTTTGTCACTCTTTTTTTTGTAAAATAAATCACTTTTCTGTTTTTTTTTTGTTTTGTTTTTTTGTGGGTTTTTAAAAAAGATTTTATTTATTTATTTGACAGAGAGAGACCACAAGTAGGCAGAAAGGCAGGCAGAGAGAGAGGAGGAAGCAGGCCCCCCGCTGAGCAGAGAGCCCAATGCGGGGTTCGGTCCCAGGACCCTGAGATCATGACCCGAGCCAAAGGCAGAGGCTTTAACCCACTGAGCCACCCAGGCACCCCAATCACTTTTCTGTTTAATTCATCCTTTTAACCAAAAATATTTCCTATAGTCATTATTTTTACTTTTATTTGTTCTGTCTCAGGGTTCGTTTTTGGTGAATGTACCTGGTTTAGAGTCAAGAACACGTTTTGAGATATTCTCTGTTAGTCCACTGCACTGCATTTGAACTACTCTGTCTTGGGCAATCCCAGGATTAGATTAAAACTTAATTATTATTCATGAGATGTAAAATATAGTAAGGAAAATACCTATTATATTTAGGTAGATGGTATTTTATTTTTTATTTATTTTATTTAAATTCAGTTAGCCAACATATATAGTGCATCATTAGTTTTAGATGTAGTGTTCAATGATTCATCAGTTGCAAATAACACCCAGTGCTCATCACATCACTTGGCCTCCTTAAAGCTCATCACCCAGTTACCCCATCCCCCCACCCACCTCCCCTCCAGGAACCCTCAGTTTGTTTCCTATAGTTAAGATGAAGAGTCCCACATGATTTTTCTCTCTCTCTAATGAATTCCCATTCAGTTTTTCCTCCCTTCTTCTATGGTCCTCTGTGCTGTTTCTTATAGTCCACATATGAGTGCAACCATATGCTAAATGTCTTTCTCTGACTTATTTCACTCAGCATCATACCCTCAGTCTCATCCATGTCGATGTAAATGGTGGGTATTCATCCTTTCTGATGGCTGAGTAATATTCCATTGTATATATCAACCACATCTTCTTTATCCATTCAGGTAGATGGTCTTATAAACCCTTGTTTTAAATTAGACATTTTTATATTGATGCTTAGGCATGCTAATGACAAAGTTTATTTGATAGAAGAAGCCTTAACTGAATAAAATGTCTTTCAGATAACAAACATGCAGTGGAAGTCTAGCAGTTGATACCACAAATGTACAGAACTGTGTCTTAGCTAAATGGAAGGCATAGCACCTGGGAGTAGGTAGCAAACTTGACACTGATATGTCCAAGTTAAAATATAAAATAAGATTGCTGAGGGGGGTGTTTATAAATTATTTCAGTAAACAAATTATTTTTGTGCACCCGAGCAACTGTTTACCTGAAAATAATTGATAGGCTAATTTTAGATAATTCTTTTCTAGGCATTAAACCAAATCTCATAAGAACCCCTATTAAAGTAGTTCTTTGATTAGTTTGAATTGTCTCAGGCACTTGCAATTTTTTCAAAGATTATATTTCCCTGAAAATATCCTGTAATTTAGTATTTCCACTCTTTCTGGCTGTTCTTTCCTTGCTTCCTCTAAGGGGTTACTCCCAAGTACTTCTCTAATTTGCAGGGTCCATATTTTCTATTTCTACCTGTAATTCTGTGATAATAAAGCAGTTGTTCAATGGGTAGTAATATGAATGCAAAAATATGTCCCCACTGAAGCATTAACATAATTTAATGTACATTCAACAAAATTAAAGCAGCCAATAAGGAATATAATTCTTATTTACATTTTGAAATGGTGGTAACAGAGGACTTTGTTGCCTGTTTTGTAAATGCAAGCTTCACACTGATTTACTCTTTTATTTTATTTTTTTAAAAGATTTATTTATTTATTTATTTGACAGAGAGAGAGATCACAAGTAGGCAGAGAGGCAGGCAGAGAGAGGGAGAGAGGAGGAAACAGGCTCCCCACCGAGCAGGGAGCCCGATGCAGGCCTCCATCCCAGGACCCTGGGATCATGACCTGAGCCGAAGGCAGAGGCTTTAACCCACTAAGCCACCCAGGCGCCCTGATTTACTCTTTTAAATGGACCCTTTAAGCAACTCAGTTTAAAGTTCTCGCTGTTGAATTCAAGCTTCTTTGGTTAAGTGAAGAATAAGAATAAATACCATCTAAAGGCTCGATATTCATGTGTCCTTCCTCTCCCAAATTCATGTGTTGAAGCCTTTTTAATGCCAATATGATGCTATTCAGAGGTGGACCTTTGAGTGGTCATTAAGTCATGAGGGTGGAGCCTTCATCATGGAATTTGAGCCCTTTTAGAAGAGACACGAAAGAGTTTGCTTTCTCTCTCTCTCCCCGCCATGTGAAGATCCACAGAGAAGATGCCAATCAGCAAACCAGGAAGAGAGCTCTCAGCAGAACCCGACCACACTGGAATGGTGTCCTGATCTTAGACTTCCAGCTCCAGAACTGTGAGAAAGAAATTTCTATTATTTAAGCCATCCAGTCAATGGTATGCACAGTAGCCTGAACAGACTAAGATAACCGATAGAGAAGAAAATATAATAATTTAATATCTCCTGAATTCTCTATAACATTAGTCATTAATCTACATCTACATGTAGTAAAGATATTTAAGCTGAATATACAATGTGTAAGATATGAATTTACCAAGGTAGACAGTGTTTATCTTAAATTGCATATATCCACTTAGACTTTTTTGGTTTTATAATTTAGCTTGTTTTATAACTACTTCTAGGAACTGCTTGTTTATTTCAAGTTTTACAACATGTATTTCTCCTTTGACAAAATGCAGACCACAGATATTGTAATAGAGCTTAAATTGTGACAAAAATTCAATTGTGGTAAAAGAAATACACCAGAAGTAGTACTTGGCTCACTTTAAATTTTTACTGGACTTAGGCATCAAGTAAATTAAGATGTGCAGGGGAGAGCTGATGGGTTATGATTTAAATTTTTGGTTCTACTCATTATTAGAAATCAAAATCAATTTAAGATATCAATTTTCAACAGTATCCTTATGTATAACTGAAACACAGGGATATGTAATATTTGATACAATAAAGATACATGGCTTTTACTCTCTTGAGACATCTGTCTTCATGAAAGAGATGAAGAGTATCAGTTCAGGAGTTATGTAACCTTGAGACAATATTACATTTCTACTTACAAGGATGACTAAATGTCATAATAAAGACCAACTATCATTTGTTATATACAAACTATGTGGTGGTTTGTTTTTTTTTTTCTGGATCTAAATAACCACAGGTGACATTTATGAGAAATGAAGTGTACTGAATTCAATTGAGAAAGTAGAAGATTCTATATCTCCATTAACTTGGGAGAGGTTTCATCATTCTAGTCCTCTCCTGACAACCTAATGATTTTCACTTTCCCCAAATTCACATGGTCTATGACAGTCATTTGGCAATTAATTGTGCACTGAGTTAATACATAATCAGTGTATATTTCAGTACACATGTAGGAATAGAGAGGGAGGATTATACTGGTTCCCTGGGAAACACACGGAGACAGATTTAGGTGAGGAAGGTTATTGGGGAAGGCTTTGGGGAACAGTGGGGATGAGGAAAGGAGGAAAAGGCAAAGGGAGAAATTGAACTGCCAGGCAAATGACAGTAGTTCCTGCCAGTCCTTCAGGGAGGCTCACTTGGTTGGGGGGGAGGTGGGCCACTCTCATTGCCTGAGGGCGATTCCCGGGGAGGGACTGTGTTCTGAGCTAGCCATTGATAGTCAGAGCTTCTGGCTGATAAAAGGAACGTAGGTCCTGAAACCTGGACCTGGGAGGCATACCACATCGCACACTTCAAGCAGCAATGGATGTAAGGTGAAAAATACAGCCACAAGACTCAGATAGGCTGTTTTAAAAACTGGCTTCCAGCGTATACTGGCTGTGTGACTTTGGGCAAGTTACTTAACCCTTCTGTCTATACTAAGTGGGGATAAGAATACTGCAGGTATCTCACTGGGTTATTGTGGAAATGGATGAGTTAACACATAAAAGGACATAGCAGTTCTTGGAATATTGCAAGTACTCAGTATTGTCAGCTATTATCATTAGAGGTTGCTATAAAATAATGAAACTATTTTAAAGACTAATTTACCCATATATTTGTTCCCGTTAAGGACAGGAGGGGTTAGTCATAAATAAAACCCCAAATCTCTAGTTGCTTAAAATAAGGATTTATTTCTTGACCTTGCTAGATACACAGCATGAGTTGGCTGGTGTTCTCCTCACTCTATGACCCAAGCTGACAGAGTAGCCACTAGCTGGATTACTGCCACTGTTGTGGCAGAAAAAAGAGAGAGAGAGGTAGCATTTTATTTGTTGTTTTTTTTTAAAGATTTTATTTATTTTTCAGAGAGAGAGAGGAAAAGAGAGTGCATGCGCACGTGCACAAGTCGGGGGAGAGGGAGAGGACAAGCAGACTCTGTGCTGAGCTAGGAGCCCAACATGGGGCTCGATCTCATAACCCTTAAGATCATGACCTGACATGAAACCAAGAGTCAGATGCTTAACCCACTGAACCACCCAGGCGTTGCAAGAGATAGCATTTTAAATAAAGCCTGCTGACTCTCAGAGCTTCCACCTGGAAATGATACATGTCATTTCCACTCACAGTCCATTGGTCAAAATAAATCACGTGTGTACATGTAAGTCTAAGGGATGTGAAGGGAAGTATAATCCCACCCTTTTTCCGGAAGCAAAATCAGAATGACTTCATTATAGCACTGATGACTATTACAGTTTAACTTAAAAACTTACCTGGAAGGATATACACTGAATTACAGCTAACTTTTATTGAGCACTTACTATGTACCAGGCACTGAGATAAACAGCAATACTATGGTATAGATCCTATTAATATCCCCATATTATACATTTTAAAAACCCTTAAGGCTTAGAGAAACTTGCTGAGCAGGTGGTAAACATGGACTCTGAATTAGGCCTATCTGATTGCAAAGCTCACTCTTTCCTCTAAGAACTTCAGCGACACCACCATGACTCAAATGTTTTCAGAATACATGCTCTTTAGGGGCGCCTGGGTAGTCCAGTGGATTAAGTGGCTACCTTTCGCTCAGGTCATGATCTCAGGGTTCTGGGATCGAGCCCCGCATTAGGCTTCCTGTTCAGGGAGGAGTCTGCTCCTCCCTCTGCTGCGCTCCTGCTCATGCTCCCTTTCTGTCTCTATCTCTCTCAAATAAATAAGTAAAATCTTAAAAAAAAATTCATGATTTTTAAATTTTAAATTTTTATTTCAAGGAACTGCTCTTGGAGCCTATTATTTAGAGGAGCCTAACTCCCAAAGTTGTCTCAAATGTGAAGTCTCAGATGTAGTAAAAATTTCTTTCTTGTTCCTATGATGGCACTGGATGGGTAAACATGTGAATGCATAGCCCTCATTTGTTGGTTAACGGTCAGACCAATGGAGACCCCGCTTGCTTTAGCACAAGGCATGCAGGGGTCGTCTTCCTCCCGGACAGCCAGGAGGATGCCTGCGCGCTAGGCCTGGAAGTGACGCACCTGACTTCTGCTCATTGGCTGTTGCCTGGAAACTCGGTCACAGGGTCTAGTTGACTGCAAGGAAGGCTGGGAGATGTAGTTAGCTGTGCACCTAACGAGTCTTGTTCCTGATATGATTATGCTTCTTATTTGCATGGGATTAAAATAGGACGAATGCATTTGAAGTTAGCAGGGCATATCTCAAAGCCACCTCATTGGCCTGTGTTCCTCTCTCTCTCTCACTCTAGGGTAGTGTCATATTTGGATTTATTGCTCTCTTTAACATCTATTATCCTGCACTTCTTAACATGTTTTGTGTTTGCTTTTGTGCTAATGGAAATGTTATAGTTAGAATTCTTTACCGTTCCTTTAACTGCTATGTGAGATTTTGTAATAGTCTGCAGGACGACGTGGAGGACACTCTAATAATAGTAAGCAGGAAAGAGCCTGCGATCTGACCCAGAGGAGAAGGGTTTCCTGTGTTCCTGGGCCAGCACTACCTGCTTCCGGGGCCCACCAGGCCACCAGATAACACTGAGGTCTAGAAGAAGAGCAACAGCTTCAGATATATCCTCCAGAAAGTGCCATACACAGTATAATAAGAATTTGTGGGCGCCTGGGTGGCTCAGTGGGTTAATGCCTCTGCTTTCGGCTCAGGTCATGATCTCAGGGTCCTGGGATCGAGGCCCGCATCGGGCTCCCTGCTCAGCGGGGAGCCTGCTTCCCCCTCTCTCTCTCTGCCTGCCTCTCTGCCTCCTTGTGATCTCTCTCCCTCTGTGAAATAAATAAATAAAATCTTTAAAAAAAAAAAAGAATTTGTAAGGTGTCACACAGGGGGTGTGGCTTGCTGAACTGCAAGGGAATTTTGAAATGTAATGCAGTGAATTGGGAGGTTTAGCTCTTACCAACTTTTGAACAGGCAGGTGTGCTTTATTGCTCACTCACATGATTAATCATAAAGTTAAGAAAGAGTCTTAAGCTTGGGTTCTGTATTTTCCCATGATCCTAGGGTGGCCATCATTACTGGGAGCATGAGGGTCCAGTAACATATAACACTTTAAACAATGTTTAGATGCTTTTAAAGACAAAGTTATTTTGATTTTGTTGACTTGGGAGGGTCAGGCCCTCTGTTCTTCAGATCCAACTTTTTATTTCTAGCCTAGTCCAAGATTTGTGTATTTTGTTACATGGAGCATGTATTAACAGCATCTAAAAGTTAACAAAGCAGATACTTGCATCATTATTTTGTAGAAGAAAAAATGGGTTCAGTGAGATTATGACTTTCCTTAGGTCTAATAGTTGGTAATAACACATTGAATGTGAATTGAGTTCTTCCGATTCATTTGTTATTGTTTCTTTGTTCCACTATGCTGCTTATCACATTCTTTTGAAAATACTCAGGAGTAGCAACTATTCATTCTTTGAAGATAAGTTCCAGTTTGGAAATAGCCAAAAGAAGTCCAGTATTAAATGCAGTGAATATAGTTGTTGACCAAGTTAGATAATGCTATTTGAGATTTTAAAAATGAGGTGTATCTATAAAGTAACACATTTTTTGAGGCTTAAAAACTGGCATATAATATAAATCTCTTAAGTATCCATTAGTTTTACTTGAACAAAATGCAAAAATACTTTAAAATTTATATTTTGACTGTGTAGCCACATGACTTTTACCTATATTAAAATGAGAACCAGATCTAAGGAAATTGAAAACAGAAACTAACCAAGAACAGAGTACAAACAATGGCTGTGTTTAAAAACTGAACTTTTGTTTTCAATGATTTTTAATAAAGTTTCATATTGGTTGGTGATTTGGCCTCTGAGGGGTGTTATATATAAAGGTGGAGAGAGAATGAACAGTTATTTCTATCCACTATGTGTTAGGTGATTTATTTCATTTAATCTTCAAAGCAGTCTATGCAACAAATAATACTTCCATTTTAAAGGTGAAGGAAAGGCTCATGGTTTTCAGTTACTGATCAAAGGTCACAAGGCAGTAGGAGGCAGAGCTAGAATTAGAATCCAGGTCCATCTGTTTCAAAGCCAAGGTCTTTCTTCAAAACAATGGTGTTGCTTTTCAAAGGGATAATAAGAGGATGGAGTTGTAGTAGATTGAATGATTCTCCCGCCAAAATATGTCCAGGTCCTAGAACCGGTGAATGTGAACTTATTCGTAAAAAGGGTCTGTGCAGATGTAATTAATAAACTCAAAATGAGATCATTCTGGATTATCTGAATGGGTCCTCAATCTGACAAGTGTCCTTACATGAGAGACACAGGGGAGATAGAGAAGGAGAGAAGACCATGTGAAAGGAGAGGCAGAGATTTGAATGATGCAGCCATAGCCAGGTACCAGAAGCTGGAAGAAGCAAGGAAGAGATTGTCCCTAGAACCTAGGAAGGGAGTGCTGCCCCACGGATACTTTGATTTCAGACTTTTGGCATCCAGAATGATGTGAGAATTAATTTCTGTTTTATTCACACGCGAAGTTTGTTGTAATTTGTTACAGCAGTCATAGAAAACCAATATAGGAGGTATGTGGAGGAACATGCATGGAGTATGAACACATTGATTTATTTAAAAGCAAGGAAGAAGCTTTGCGCAGTGGCAGTATCGTAGCCAATGAGGTTTATCCGAGGCGCGATTATTGCTAATTAAAAGCAAAGAAGAAAGGACACTATCTTTGGAAACTGGTGGGCCTAGGGTTGAACCCCAGCTCTGCTGCTGATCAAATGCGTGTCCTGCAGAGATACTTCAACCTCTCTAAGGTTGGGTTTCCTCATCTCCAGAATAGAAATTATAATGCATGTCTCATCGGATTGAAAGGTTTAATGAGAGTATATAAAGCATTCAGTGTAGTATAAGAAGTCAGGGGGTGCGTGGGTGGCTCAGTAGGTTAAAGTCTCTGCCTTCGGCTCAGGTCATGATCTCAGGATCCTGGGATCAAGCCCCACATCGGGCTCCCTGCTCTGTGGGGAGCCTGCTTCCTCTTCTCTCTCTGCCTGCCTCTCTGCCTACTTGTGATCTCTCTCTCTGTCAAATAAATAAATAAATAATCTTAAAAAAAAAAGTCAGTTTCTGTGTGGATCAGAAGAATATTTAGTAATGAAATAAAACATTATCTTTGAGTTTGAGTAGCTCATATAATTTTGTAAATGAGGTAGATAATGCAATGTAGTGTTATATGGTCCATAATAGAGAGAAATATGAGACAGCAGTGGCACAAAAAAAGAGAATGACTGACACAGATTGGTTGAATCAGGGAAGCTCTCACAGGGAAGACACTTGAGCTGAGACTGAAAGATGAATAGGCATGTATCAGACAAAGGAGGGGGCCAGGGTGCCTGGGTGGCTCAGTGATGGAGCCTCTGCTTTCGGCTCAGGTCATGATCTCAGCATCCTGGGATCGAGGCCCTCATCGGGCTCTCTGCTCAGCGGGGAGCCTGCTTCCTCCTTTCCGTCTCTCTGCCTGCCTCTCTGCCTACTTGTAATCTCTCTCTGTGTCAAATAAATAAATAAAAAATCTTAAAAAAAAAACAAAAAACAAAGGAGGGGGCCAGAAAATAGAAGAAACAGAATGTGCAAATACCCTGAAATAGAAAACAGAATGGTACATACCAAGGCCAGATACAGATCACGTTTGGTCTTGGATAACATCAAAAGTAGTTTTCTTTCTCACAAATACAGTAGTGGACCTGATAATATATATATGTAAATTGCTTGGTCTAGTAATTCCTCATCGGGAATTTACACTTGGTAAATAACTGAGAGTATACAAAGATATAGCTTATAAGGCTGTTCATCATATATTTGTTCCCAATGTCACGAAAACTAAAAAGCCTAAATATCTATAAACAGAAGAATGACTAAATAAATTATGGTATAAATGGAATACTAGATAGCCCCCAAAATGATGCTATAGAAATACGATTATAAATATTATCATAAATACTATAATGAGTTTAAATAAAAGAACTATTTGAGACCTATTTAGAAATAGTTAGAGATCGAGATTCCCCCATCCCACAACTTGATCCCATATTTCTGTTCCTTCTTTACACTTAATATTGGAGGTTTATTCCTTGGAAAGAGTAAAATAGATGGTCTCTGGCCTGGGGGAACAGCTGGCGCATTGGAGAGTTGAGGCATCCTAAAAATAGGGAGCTAATTGCATATATGTACACTGTTGCTTCCTCATGGCTGCTTCCCTCTTGGGCTCCAGAAACAAAGGTGGTCATGCTTTTACCTTCCAGGCATGAACCAGGAAGAATTTCTATGGAATTTGACCAATTCAAGAGGAAAAAGACCTAAAGAGACTGACATTGAACGTGCTGAATAAACACCCCTCCAGTTCTCTCTACCCTAACACTCTTGGTACCAAAGTTCTGCCTTTAAACTTACATCTTCCATCTCCTTTTTTTAAAAAAATTAATTAATTAAAAAAATTGTTAGTCACCATACAGTCCCACTGCTTTTCAGCTCCCTTTTGTAAATAGGGAAGACACAAAAACATTACCAGATAGTTGAAGAAAGTTTCTAAATGAAAGACACCATGACAAAAGTGCAGTTTGGTGGAAAAACATTTTTAAAAATTATCACTAAAATTCCCAGAAAAATAAGGAAAAAATATTTTATGTATAAAAAATCCAAGATGCTTCCAAATCAATGTCCAAAAAACAAAACAGAACTTGAAAATTAAGAAGAAAAAACATAGTAGAAAATATAAATACTCAAAATAAGATTTGGAAGAAAAATTAAGGAATTTCTNAAAAAAACCAAACAAAAAAAAAAAAAAAAAACAGAAATAAGCCAAATAAATAAATAAATAAATAAATAAATAAATAAATAAATAAATAAGAGAGAAAAGATGAAAGCATCAGAACACTAGTTGAAAGTCATGGAGTTTCAGAAACAGATTCCAGAGAAGTGGCAAGGAGGAATTCATCAACAAAACAATTCAAGATTACTTAATATATAAGGATATATAAGGATATGCTTTTTTAGAGTGAAAAGACTACAAAAAAACAGAAGTTTGATTTAACACTACTAGGGTTGGGGGAGTGTGCATGTATGTAGGAGAAATGCTCCTAACTGTATCTTTATTCTGCTACCTATAGAAACAATTACGGGTATTTGGACCCACAGGACCACCCCTCTGATGTCTCTGGTCACCACAACAGCACTGAACTGAAACAATCTTTCCATAAAAAATTTGAAATTTCATAGGTAATGAGAGAATAATAAAGTTGAGGTGGTAAAAATATAATTTCTAAAATTCTTTTCAAAAGTTTTCTTATTAACATTTTTTACCGAAGTATAGTTGACACACACATTACGTTAGTTTCAGGTGTACAATGTAGTGATTTGACAAGTCTGTGCATGGTGCTGTGCTCACCCCAAGTGTGGCTCCCCTCTGTCACCATACAGTACTATTACCATACCACTGACTATATTCCCCTATGCAGTACCTTTCTAAATTAAAATTCCTAATAATTAAGAATTTTTGCCTTGGGGCAGATGAAGAAACCTAAGAATTGTGTATTAATTTAACTTAATGAAGAGAAAAATAACTGGAGCTGACCATTTTCTAAAATTCCAGAAGTAATAGTACATATAATTGAATGCTCATAATAATAAAGGTCAGTCTATCAAATTCAATTTTAATTAATTAGATATGCGTTGTATCAGTATCTTTAATATCAAGATAAAATCACTTACTGCTTCAGTATTTTCCCAAATGTTTATTCTTGGCAGACTGACTTTTGCTGTAGATGAAAGGGCTTCATACACATTTTCAATCCTATTTACCAGAATGAGTTTTTGGCTCATCTTTCATATTGTATTACTGACCTCTGTGAAGAATTGCCCTCCTTTCCTTTATAGAACATTTCAGATACTAACCTTGCTGATTGTGTGATGTTGCCCCAATTTCATGCCTGGAACAAAGATAATATAAGCAGTGAGATACTTTGTGCACTTACTAAACTGTGGCCAGGCTTGTCCTGGGATCTTTACTCCTTGGCTTCATAACCTTATGACTCATCCCAGCCCATAGAGGGAAGCGGGGAATACGTACAGGTAGTGAGCTGTTGGCTTTGTGGGGAGGACCACAGCATTTCCCCACTCACTTCAGGTACAGGAGGGCAACACCTCCTTCAAGCCAACGGGGAGGGCTGCAAGGAAACTGCAAGGAGATACTGAGCGTATCTGAAATCTGAGGAAATTGGCCTCTCTCTCGTCAGCTAGAAGCTGGCTGAAGTACAAGCTCTTATGCCTTCCCTGGGACTGCCAGAGCAGTAGAAGCCTGAGAGATCTTGAGAGAGTAGCCTGGTGCTCCCTGACCTCTGAGGTATACAAGAAAGTGGAGACTGGGGCTCACTTCTTACCTGGAGGATTTTGAAGGCAAGACGACACATGGAGTACTCGTAATAGCAGAACAAAATGAGCGGGCACCAGGGAGGAGCCTGCCTTTCCATCATTTGGCATGGAAAAGATGTTTGCGTGTCCCATGGTTTAAGAGAATCTATGAAAGGGTAGAAGCTATCTTAAAAGCACCTTTTCCCAAGAGGTACCTTGCTGAGGCAAGAGAACACTGCAGTAATAGGTTGAGTTGGGAGGAAATATTCCATTACGGATAGGGAGAATTTTAAGAGATGAGCCAAAAGCTGGATTCCTTTTGTCCAGGAACTGTGCAGCATGGAGCGCCTACAAAAATCCTAAAGAAGCTTCCCCAGAACCTCAAAAAAGTGCTAGTATTTGGGTGTCTGCCCCAAAAAGGTCACTGATGGCCAGACAGTATTAATCAAGGGAGAATTAAAATGCAAAGTAATGAAGCAAAGAAAAAAATATATATATACCTTTCCTTTAATCTCATCTTCTCAACTCAGACTCTGGAAAAGCCAGAAGTGGAAGGGGAATGATGGGGAGGAAGGAAGATGGTGGGGGTGGGCAGGCTAGTCTCCTCACCCCCATTGCAGCCCTGAGTGAAGGAAGTTGGGGGTGAGGCTTTAAATTTGATAGGAGATAAAATATAGATTGGACCAAACCACATTTAATCCCTGCATGAGAGTCATCATGAAGGAAATGGGGGCTTTTTCATATGCCTCAAAGAATCTGGAGACTAGGAGCTCTGTCTGAAATAAATACCAAGAGATGGAGATTCAGCAGAACATCCTTGCTTAGGGGCACCTGTGTGGCTCAGTGGGTTAAAGCCTCTGCCTTCGGCTCAGGTCATGATCTCAGGGTCCTGGGATGGAGGCCCCCATCGGGCTCTCTGCTCAGCAGGGAGCCTGCTTCCTCCTCTCTCTCTGCCTGTCTCTCTGCCTACTTGTGATCTCTCTCTCTCTCTCTGTCAAATAAATACATAAAATCTTAAAAAAAAAAAAAGAACATCCTTGCTTAAAGGCAGTGACTGGAGAAAAATAAAGTCATTTCCACCAGGTTCAGACTGTTCAATAAACTGAGTACACTGGGACAGGTTATGCACTAAGGTTATTTTGCTGACTCTTAAAGAAACTCTTTGGGGATGTTGTGCCCGGAGCATGAAGTTAAGGAGTTGGTGGGTTCCTTCCCTGAAGAATCAATGTTTGGATTTCAGTCTATTGGGAATGACTTACTACCCACACTAAAATCTGTTTTTTTTTTAATTTAAAGTCATTAATATGAACTTCATTTGTGCATCATTTAGTCAAACATTGTCTTTGTCCTGCGCACATACAAAGGTAAGGTAACTCAAATGTAATTGTCACTATGATCCAAAGAAAGAATAAAATCATAGTAATTTATATACCACCTACTATGTGCTAGGCACTTTGCTGAATGCTTCTTGCACATTAATTGAATTAATTTAGTAATTAAAAGGTAGCTATTGTTACTGTCTATATTTTATAGGTAATGAAACTGAGGCATGAAGAGGTAAACCAACTTGTCTAAGGTTATGTAGCCAATAGGGGTTGAACCTAGAAAATTTGGCTGTGGAGTTTATGTTTAAAACTACAGTTGCTCCCAATACAGGGTGTTTCCTTTATTATAGATACCAACGAGCATATGACTAAGTTTAGAAGTAGAGGTACAGGGGGAAGAATTAATGTGGCCTGTAAACACTGGAGGCAGCTTCAAATTCATGTGTTTCAGTGCTACTGGAGATCTGGCCATGAATGGTAGATAAAGTCAGCATGCAAGGGGGCATTAGTCTCATTTAAAGATTATTAATATCCATGATAATATCTTCTTTGGTCTTGTCACTCAGAGAACATATCCTATACAATGAACTGTACAGCTTAATGGATTTGTTTATTTTTATTTTGGATCAGGCATTGTGATTTCATTTAGCCTTTATCTGTATTTACATCTCCTATTTTTGGTGTGTCACTGTGGATTTGTCTTCTGATTGTTGGAGGCAGTCATGGAGATGTGACTGCTGGTTGACCAGCAAGCTGGACATGGGCAACAGGAGGCACCCACCCCTTCCTCTGCCCTTGGAATATATATTCGGCCTACTGTTCTGCACTAGGATCTACCTCAAGGACCCAGCCTTGAGAGGGTAATGTGTTATTGAGACCATCATCTTGGCTGTATATGTGGCTGAATCCAGTTAAGTCCTCTATATAAACTCTTAAGAGGGGCACCTGGGTGACTCAGTTGGTTAAGTGTCTGCCTTCAGCTCAGGTCATGATCCTGGGGTCCTGGGACAGAGCCCCTTGTCAGGCTCCCTGCTCAGTGGGGAGTCTGCATTTCCCTCTCCCTCTGCCTTCCACTCCTCCTGCTTGTGCTCTCTCTGTCAAATAAATAAATAAAATCTTAAAAAAAAATAAACTCTCAGGATTATGGCAGGTGGGTGCAGAAATCTACTTGTCTTGTGGCTGCCCAAGAGAAGCCTCTTATGTAAGTTCCCTTGCTTTTTAAAATTGCTACTTCCCAGTGTGGAGTGGTCTGCCTCTTTCTGTGGTCTCTCTTTGCCCTGCATATATGGGGTCCAGTTCTGGATTTTACCCTGAGAAACCCCTGTGGTTTTGTACATCATTAAGGCATTCCAGGAAGAGATGATGGAAAAGACTTTAACTCTTTTATATTCGAAATTGGGCCTGTTTCTTACACCAGGGAAGATCTTAGCTATGGAAAAATGACACATTCAATAAACAGGGACAACAGATAGAAAGCTATTTCTTATTTTGGGGGAATACTATTCTCAGGAGAAGTGGCTGGGGAGGCTGCTTCATGCTGGCTTAGTTGGCTGACCTCCTAGTCTGTAAGAGGAAACCTTTGTGATGGTGAACCTCACATTTTGGATGCTGAGAACCCAGCACTTCTAAGGTGCTAAGATTTGGCATGCTCTCACTTTCAGAAATGGTTTTTGAAAGGAAAATCTAGGCTATCAGCTTTTTAAGAAGGCTTATGACAGGGCTTTTAGTAAAAACTAAGGAGGCTCATGGGCAAAGCACAGAATTGAAAGAGCAGGACCCTCAGTTCTAAACCTATATCTGAAAACAACTTTATGATCCTGGGAAAGGAAAAATTTTTTTCTGAACCTTCTTATCATTTATAAAATTAAGAACTTTGGGCTAGACATCCAGGATTCTTTCCTTGTCTAACATTTTGGTGCGTTTCTGACTCAAAGCATAATCTAAAAGGGAAAGTTTATGACATTCTAACATGGCAACCCAGGTTAGGGAGTGAGTAATAAAATATATATTTACACCACTCTTTCATGAGTAGATACAGCAAAAACTGGTGTAGAACCTACTAGTAGGGCATGAAGTTAATGACTTCTCTTGCTCTGATCTCTTTTATTACACACGCTTGGTTTTTAGGCTCCTGCACTCCTCAACCTAGTAGCAGACTCTCTTCCATTCTGGGACTTTTACCAACACTGCAGACTAGAAGTTTATGTAAAGTAATTGTGATTTTCATGGAGTTAGGTTTATGTTAAGGGATGCAAAGTGTCCTGCCAGAAGCATGTGTGGACTATTCTAAAGCAGAACAATCTGTAAAAAGAAAGGCAAACAGAACTGACAAAATTGGAGGCGTTCTATTCTCATAGAAAGAGATGCACGATGTAAATGGACCTTAATTCCACCAGGGTTCTAAACATCTATTTATTTTCTCTCTGTGTGATTGAACGTGCCACCTCTATCCTAACCCTTCCAAGGGAAGGATGATGTTGAGAGCTTCTGTGGTGAAATAATCAGAAAATTGTCAAACTGTTGAGACTTGAGTGCCAGGATTGTATCCGAGAGTCTTTGGATTCATAATCTGCTTCTTACTTCCTTTTTGCTTTGACTTCACTGGGGCATATGTCACAGTAAATGTTTAGAAACATTTTCATAACAAATGTGACCATTTAATTACCTACAACTTAACCATCAAATCTCGTCTTTCTTCAAATTGACATATATTTATAAATAGCAACAATAAGCTCCATAAAGTGTTGCTATGAATAAATAAAATGGATATTTCTTATTCCTAAATATCAGTGTATGATGAAATTTTCAAATCCATTTTTGAGGAGAAATATATAACTTATGTATACGGTATTTAGGATTTAAGTAGCATTTTTCTATTGAATGGTTTTTATGTTATCTATTGATAGTGCCTCACTACTAGTAAGGCATAAGAAAGAAACTTGTGCTCAAGGAAAGTGATAAAATGAAAATACTATTTGATCTCAACATCCCACTTCAGTAATCTGCAGAATGATAATAATGGCTCCTTCTCTACCACAAGGTATTGTGCTGTTAATCATAATGTTAATAATAACATTAATATTCATCATCTCATTGTCCCCAAGGAGGGTACCAAGGAAGTCATATTCACATTGATCCCTATATTTCTAGCTCATTAGCTCCCATGGGTATCATTACAGGGTTATAGCTTAATATCCACATACTCCCACCAGCTCTTCCAAAGCGCGCTCCGGTAATGGCTGGGAATTCCCACCGGGGGGCCGCCACTCTCCTGTGGGAACTGAATCTGCTATTCTTCTGTCCTGTCTTCTCTAAAAAGGTGCTGTTCCCCCACTTCTCTGACAAGTACAATGACATTCCCACTGCCGGCTGTTTTCCCTTACTACAGTGCTCCTTCTTCCGAGAAATGGAAAGCACTCTTCCTTCCTACATTACTTCTTTTACTTTTTCACTTGAGTTTTAAAGTGACAGGCACCGTGTTCCTTTCAGTTCTACAGTGCTCTTTATCACAATGACCATTTCAACTTTTACTTGTGATTCTGTCCCTGTGAAGAGGAGCCCCTGTTTTGAGCTAGCCTGGGGAACACATCTCATACCATCCTGTTTTCCATCCTCCTCCTTTGTTTCTTCCCCAGGTCCCTCTTTTGTCCTTCAGCGCACACACACACACACACACACCCCAACAACCTCCCTCCCCTGCCAAAAAAAAAAAAAAAAAAAAAAAANAAACACATGGGAACAGACAGGATTGCCAGGCCCAGAGCAGCAATCATGGCTGACTCAGTCTAGATAAACAATGGTATAACAAAGTGCACACCAGAGAATCGACTTTGCATTATATGACCAGGTTTTAAATAAGTGTCTTACAGCCTATTATAGGAAAGCACTTTTAAATGGTTAGATATGTTTAATTAAGGAGTAAGTGTCCCTGGGAAATCATGAGCTTCTGATGATAAAGGGATTTAAGTAGACATATAACCAACTTTAAGGCAATTTCCAAAATGTGCCACCTTTATTACTAGGTTGGAAGATTCTAGAGGGCAAGATATCATTTAACCACTTTGTATTTTGCATAAATGAAATTTTAAAGATTTTCATGTATACTAAATAAATATATATATATATATATATTTTTTTTTTTTGAGAGAGAGAGGGCATAAGAGGGGAGGGAAGGGGGGACAGAGGGAAAGGGAAAGAATCTTAAGCAGGCTCTGTGCTGAGTTTGATCTCATGATCCTGGGATCATGCCCTGAGCCAAATTCAAGAGTGATGCTTAACCCAGTGAGCCACCCAAGCACCCTAAGCTGCTTTAATTCTTGCAAGTGTCCTGTGAAATAAAGCAGACTGTGCTTATTTAGTAAGAAAATAGGCTCAGAAAATTCATGAATTGTTGTAAAGTTACAGGGCTGATAAATAGAATTGGAATATGCCCCCAGGCCAATTATGTCCCCAGACTTTACCTATATTGCCCAAGGTAAATGTCCAAGGAATATTCATCTCTTGGTTGCCTGGTGAGGGCTGTTGCTTCTCTGGGGTAAGGAAGTGAACCTAAATGGGACTTCTTGGTTGCCATACCTGACACAAAGTTCAATGATGTCTTGAATCACAAAAAAGCAATCAGAAAATCCTCTTGGTTTCATTCTCTTTCTCCCCCCTCAACTGGGCTGAAATATGTGAAATCTATAGGATTTCATGTCTGACCAAAGTATGCAAATTAGAGGCCCTGAGTTGTGAGTTTTTGCGGAGCAGAAACCTTTCTTGTCTGTATTCCTGCCTTATGCCACATAGTATTGCCATTTTAAAATTATGGAACTCAATACGCAGATAGAAGGATGGATGGATGGGTGAGTGGGTAGAGGTGACCAGGGCCCCCAGTGCCTGTGACTCACGGGGTTTGGCCCAGGTCTTGAAGACTCATATTGCACCCAGGACTTAAACGAAGCCTCCCTAACTTTCTAGCCACTCTCCAGTAGAGACATTTTGCCACACTGCTTCTCATGGGTGGCTTCTATGGGTCGAGAATTCACCATTTCTTTTGACTTGCTCTTCCCTCAAGCCTGGCTTCTTGTTAATTGTGTCTAAATTGTTCTGGACCCTGGGTCTCTTCCAAGACAGGCTGCAAAGCAAGTGAAGCTTCTTTGGGAGACTGCAAATTCAGGACTCTAGCACCAGGAGTATAGTTGTTTCATGATTTATGGTGGAGGTGTGCACTCTGTGTGCTGTTGGTCAATGATGATAAAGTAGATAGCAGTGCCTCTGTGGGTTTCCTGGGGCCCCTTCACGAGCCACCATTTAGAAGTATTTAATCAGGTATAAAGTGCTGGGGGTGAGAAAATCTTTTTAGTTTGCCCTTGCCCTGTGGACTTCCTCTTTAGATTTGCTAAACTAGTAAAACTATTATTTCACATTTACCTGCATAATTTTGTCTGTTCTTTCCTCAATTGAGCTGATAAAATACTCCTAGGTAACATGATGACAACTGCTCTGAGTCCTAGTTTTCTTTCTGTTCCAAGTCCTCAAGGAAGCACGAACTTTTACTGTCAGTAAGTGCTCATCTGTGCCTCCTTAACTAGTGAGAATAGATTTGCTAAAAAGCATCAGACTCTAATAACCAAGGAGGTAACCCATGTTTTCTTTTCAAAATTGAGATAAGAAAAATTAATGATGGAGAGGACACCGAATATTTGAATATAATGCCGGAGTATATTTATGGCATTATTATGCTGTCTGTTGAAGTTTATAAATTTAAGTTTTGAGCCGTGGTTCTCAAAGTGTGGTCTCTCCACCAGCAGCATCAGTATCACCTGGGAACTTGCTAGAAATGCAAAATCTTAAAAAAAAAAAAAAAGAAAAGAAAAAGAAAAAAAAAGAAAGAAATGCAAAATCTTGGGCTTCACCCCAGACCTACTGCATCAGAAACTCTGGGATGGTGCCCAGCAATCTGTGTATTTTCTTTCATACACAAGTGGTTTGGGTGCACGCTAACCTTTAGGAACCCTGGTTTTAGGATGTTTACAAAAATAAGCTTTTTTTTTAAATCTTTTTAAAACATTGTTGTGGACAAATTAAGTTGTCCCTTTTCTGAAAAGCATTCGAACACACTGAACAATTATTCATACTCTTTTTCAAGATAACATTAAACATAGTGGAAATGCCATTTCCTTTCACTTTAAAATCAGGGGAATAAGGGGTAACTAACATCCCTTTAGTGTATGCGTGCCCTCGAAAATGAAGACTCTGATACAAAAGCTGAAATGAAATACGTAAGAGTCCTTAGCAGTGAACTGTTCTCAGAAGGCGTACCTTCACACAAAACATATCCACAAGAATTACCCCTTAACACCACTTAGCTGAGAGAGTAGGAGAAAATGTGGGAGTTAGGTAAAGGCCTTTAAAAAAATACATCTAAAAAAGTCATTTAAAAAACAAACATAAGCAGCTTATTTTTAATCATGCATAAAATGCTTTATAAAACGCAAAGAGGGAGTATCTGCAATTTAATGACGGTGAGCTAGGGCTTTAAAATTTTATTGTTGTTTTTTTGCCCAGAATTCTATCTGCCTGTGACAGTCTTGGGGTACAACTGAGTTAATACGTGGTCCTCACATTACCACATCAGTCCGGGATTTAACCAGCTGACATTTATTGAGTGCTTAAAACTGGCTTAAAATAGGGGAATAAGGAAAATATGGTTCCTACCTTTTAACAAGTTTATGATCTAGTTGGTGAGATGGGAGTAAAACTGAAGCATGTGGGCTCAACAAAGTAAGGAGATCAAATTCGAGGAGGCGTGGGACAGACTGCAAACACTCAGGAGGGGTCACTCTGAGTTTCTAGTATTTAAGAAAGGCTCCGGAGAACAGGTGGGCCTCCAAGGAGGCTTACAATCTATGGAGGATTGTTTGCAGGAATGACAGTAACTCTTGCCCTTCTTTCCCTTCTGGTATCTCTGCCCCTTGGCGATGCAAATTTTCAGCTCCTCATGTTTAGAGAATCTACCCTTCCACTTCTGGGATTTGAACTGGCTTTGTGAGGGTAGCAGTGACCAGGTGTCAATTCTGATCCTAGGCCTCAAGAGGCCTTGCTTGCATGCTAATGGACACTCTTTTGGAACTTGGCCAGCTGCCATGAACAAGCCCAGGCTAAGCCTGTTGAAGGGAAGAGACCACATTCTGCAAGAGATGAGCTGTCTCTAGTGAGGCCATCTGAGACTAGTCAGCCCCCTGAAGAGTCATCAGTGGGGCCAGCTGAGAACAGAAGACTACCCCTACCTGAGTCCAGTCAAAATTGCCAACCTGCAGAATCCTGAGCTAAGTGAATGTATATTGTTTTAGGCCAACAGATTTTGGAGTGGTTGGCATACCCCAGTAGGTAATTTGTACAAGGTCTGAAAGGAGGAGAGTTAGGGAGAAAGTATGTGAGGCTAAAGCTGCAACTCCAGAAAGGCTGAGTCAGAAATGCGTGAGGTCAGGTCAAAGAAAAGTGAAGATACCTGGTAGGATTGGATGTCTTACCACTTTCTTTCAATAAATCGGTAGGAGCTCCAGCGCTAAAGAGAACGTATACTGGAGGCCAGACCTGCACAATTATGCTGCTACGTGGGATCTTCTCTTGAAGCACACCATTAGGGCATAAGAAACAGGAATCCCCACAGTTGAAACTCGATGAGCATCAGGACCCTGTCCTTCTAAACTGGACTTTGAGGGAGTGACACAGTGTTTTCTAGCCAACTATATTATGCCCAGAAAAAAAAAATCTTTGTGGCTTATAATCTATCCTTATTTTTGTACAAAAAAAAATCTAAAACTTAAGTGACACACTTTTAATAAGCAGTTAGAAGCAACTTGCAGAATCCTAAAGTGAAAGATATTATGAAGAGTGCTTTTAAAATCTTAGATTCTCACCATGTGGATTTATTGGCCATTGGATAACAACTTCAACTCAGTTTTATGAGGTCACTGAATACATTTTTCACCATAAAAAACCTAAGAGGAAATATTTTCTTTTAAATGCTGAAAATGTGTTCTCTTTCTGTGGAGTGGTACTTGGTTGAAAAGAACATCCCTGGGGGATGGATTCTTGTTTTAAAAATAGCTCCTGAAATTCGGCGGGACAGGGTTGGGGAGGGGAGATGGGAGTAAAGTTGGGGGGAGGTAGTATTCACCTGGAATATTGAACCTACAGCTCCTCAGGTTTGAGATTTCTGTTCCAGCAGTCATAGAAACATCTTTCATTTTAATCATTCAACCAAACTGACTAGTTGACGAAGTGCCATAAACTTTATACAAAATGGCCTTACTGAGCAACTATTTTATTCAAACCTTGCTCCTATCAGCAGTAGCACACAGGTGCTAAAATCCTGGGGAACCCGGGATTTCAACGGACGGAAAGGCAAGGATAAGCAGGACTCGAGTGCCACACAAGGATCGAGGGAAAAGAGGCGTCATACCCGAAGTGCTCACTGTGTGTGTGCACGTTTGCAGGAGAGCGAGTGTGATACAAAGTTGCTTTAATTGCTGCTTGTCTCCTGTGAGCATGTTGCTCCCTTTTGACTCTCAAGTATCCAGTTCACCCAAAACTTTTCTGAAATGAGGACCCGCATCTCCCGTGTCCCCCACTCCCTCGTCGGCCTGCTCCCCCCGCGGCCGGGCGTCCTGCGCCGGCTAACAGGTCCCCGATTACTGAAGCGTCACCTCTCACTCCCCAGTAAATCTCCGCAGCCCACTCGGACTGCAGCCGGTTCGCCGCCCGGCCTCCCATTGCAGCAATCAGGGCGACCGAGAGGGAGGAGGCGCGCCGGGAAGGCAAGACCGAGGAGGACAAACTCGCGGGCCGGGCTCCGGAATCAGCATGGGGAAAGGAAGTGCGGGGCGAGTTCGCACCACAGGTAAACAGGCTGGCGAGGCGCAGGGCGCTGCCGCCGCCGCGGCCACCCAGCGATTTCCAGGCACGCAACTCCGCCTCCAGGGCTCTCTCCCTCGCGCTCTCGCCCAGCCGCTCGCTCGCAGCCTCAGCAGCCGCCGCAGCATCACTTCACACAAAGGACTGTTACCCGCTGAGCAGCTCCTCCACCTCCACGTCCTCCTCCTGTGACAGCAGCCCCGACAGCAGGGCTCGGGCGCGGCGGCGGCGGCGGGGGGACCTGTCACTCCCAGCAACCGAGGCGGTGGCAGAGGCTTTCCCCCCCCCTTTTCTATTTTGCTTTAATTTTTCCCCCTTATACCTCTTCGCCTTTCTGTGGTTCCACCCACCTCTTCCCTCCCTCCTCCTCCTCCTCTTCCTCCTCCTCCCATAAACAACTCTCCCACAACCCTCCCCCCAATAAATAAATAAAAGGAGGAGGGTAGGGGGGAGGAGGAGTGGTGTAGGGGGGAGGAGGAGAGGAAAAGAGAGGCAGCGCGAGAGAGCGAGGCAGAGTCCGAACCGACAGCCAGGAGCCCGCACGCACCTCACACCATGAGATGGCGACGCTCCCCGCGCCGCTCCGGGACTGCCGGCCCCCGGGCCCCGGGC
>LNAC01000225.1:776655-795540 GCA_002007465.1 Ailurus styani
CGGGAGGGCGGCG
This sequence comes from Ailurus styani, assembly GCA_002007465.1. Taxonomy (NCBI): domain Eukaryota; kingdom Metazoa; phylum Chordata; class Mammalia; order Carnivora; family Ailuridae; genus Ailurus; species Ailurus styani. The sequence continues at coordinate 776,669 of LNAC01000225.1, forward strand.
GCGGGCGGGGCGGGGGGGTGGGGAGGCGAGCGCCAGCCGCCAGCCGCCGGCCCGGGAGCGCTGGGGCCGCCCGCCCGGGACCCGCTGCCCACCGCCAACGGGACCGTGCCCTCCTGGCCCAGCGCCCCGGCGCCCAGCGCGGGCGAGCCCGGAGAAGAGGCGCCCTATCTGGTGAAGGTGCACCAGGTGTGGGCGGTGAAAGCCGGGGGCTTGAAGAAGGACTCGCTGCTCACCGTGCGCCTGGGGGCCTGGGGTCACCCCGCTTTTCCCTCCTGCGGGAGGCTCAAGGAGGACAGCAGGTACATCTTCTTCATGGAGCCCGATGCCAACAGCAGCGGCCGCGCGCCGGCCGCCTTCCGAGCCTCCTTCCCCCCTCTCGAGACGGGCCGGAACCTCAAGAAGGAGGTCAGCAGGGTGCTGTGCAAGCGGTGCGGTAAGTTCCTCGCCCCTCGGGGCGCGCTCCGGCCGGGCGGGGAGGTCGCGGGCCCGGCGCGGCGGGCACCGGGGGCCCGACGGCTGCAGAGCAGACGCGGGCTGAGGAGTTGAGTTTTCGGGGCTGTGGACTCGGAGCGGTTCTCAGAGAAGCGTTCGCGGATTGGATTCCACAGGCAGCGCCTTACCTGTTTCCTGGGCTTTGCCATTGGTGAGAGCCCAAGTCTGGTCCTCGGTTGGGGCGGCCTGAAACTTTTTCAGCCCTTGCGGTTTCTTTCGCCAAGTAGGATGGAAATGGGCCGGCTGCTTCCTTGCGAGTGCATCGTTGAACTTGGTTTTGGTTAGGAGGTGCTGCCTCTGTGCGGGCCGTCGTGTGGGGGCTTTTCCTTTGGAGGAGGAAGGATGAGTCCGACAGGATTTTCACGCGTTTCCTTCCCTTGGAGTCCTGAGTGTGGAGATGGTCGGGGGTCTGGGTCTGTGGGAGGCCTCGCGAGGAGAGGACGCGGCGCCGAGATTCCCCTAGAAATGGGGTTTTTGGCCAACTCCATGTCCAACAGATAGGTGCCCTCTGTACCTCGTGGAAAGGTACGTGGGAGAAGTATGAAGTTGGGGCATTTATTTTTGGTGAAGTCATCTTGAGAATTTTTGTTTGCACAGTATTTTGGTTTGGAGTATGTTTTGGCGCGTCTGTGAATCAGAGCAGATGACCGTAGTTACGGAGCTTCACGTGTAGGCCCTGAAGAAGGATTTGGGAAGCTAAGTTGAGCCATCGATTTCCCAGACCTGTTCCCATTTTACTCGTGGAAAGTATTCTCAGGTCACCTTAATGTGATCAGGTCTGAGAAATTAGCTGATTACATTTCTGAGGTAGCATTGCATTTGTGGCATTCATAAAATAATTTCTAGGTTTGAAATGTCTATATAATTTCCTGATTACCATACAATCACTAAAACATAGCAGGGTATCTTCTCAAACCATAAATTAACATGATTACACATCACAAATTCTAACAAATTCTAACATGCACTGTAGCTTTTCCTTGTGTCTTTATGTATCTCTCTCATAGATGGTTGAGTTAATTGAATTTTTACAAAACTCAGCACCATGCCATGCTCTGTCTGCCTGTGATCCAAAGTGTGTCAGTTCTCTTAAATTCATATCTGAGGATAGCCAATTATTTAAATTTCTGGTTGGCATTTGTGGTGCTTATGTTCTGCAGTTAATTGATACCTAATGATTTGGTTTTAATGACAAGAAAGAGCATTGCTCATCCACCATTTCCCTATTTTAACAATGCACTTTGTGCACCAGACCTGTTCAGATTGCACCACTCTGTGGACAGAAGCTGTTCTCAGACAGTGGTGCTGAAGAAGGCTGAGTGACGTTGGGATTCCCCGGGTCTGGCTGATAGATGTCACTGTAAAACATGGGAAACGCTCTGCTGGGAGCTGTCTTATTAGAGAACACAAAAGCTCAACACCATTGTACTGCAGCGTATGTTACTCTCTTCTAGAATCTGAAACAAAACCTTTCAAGCCATACCATTGTCCAATTTCCCCCTGTTTTATTATATGCAATTCAGAAAGGATTTTGCATTTACCCCAAATCATGAGTTATGAATCATGTACTAGACATGGTGGTAATTGATATAAAAGGTATCGTAGTTGGCAATGACACTTGAGGGTGTGTTACTGGATTAGCAATGGTGTTTTGTGTTTTGACTAGAAATAAACGTCAGACTTAAGGGATAAAGTTCTTATAGGCATCCAGATGATGTTTGGTAATGGAATATTCATGCTGTCTGCAGGAATACTATTCTGTTTTTGTGCTTCTAAGGGGAAAACCTTCAGGAGGGTAGTTTTGCCCTTTTGTTTGCCAAAGGAAATACATAGAAAACTGGCATGTTAAGCAAAGTAGGCTTTTTGTTTTTTTTTTCAATGAACTGGAAATCTCCCTGCATATAATTGAGTAGATTAAGAAATCATGAAGTTACTGCTCCAGGTTTGTGTAACTATTGTGTATGTTTGGTGGTGTTAGTGTTAGGTACTTGAAGGTAGGATATTGAGTGAAACCTTAATAGGTTCAGCTAAGGACTGATGGAAATCATGCTGAAAGTTTCTCTTGCGTTTTTATGAACATAGTAGTTATTGTACTATTGTGGGGGAAAAAGTAAAGAGTATGAGCTATTTTGTTTTATATAACATAAACTCAGTAAATCCATTTTGGAATATTGGGTTTAAAAGTGTGTGGAAACTTGTGAAATCTCCCAGTTGTGTGGTTTCTGTTAACAATGTCATTCACAACCTACCGGGCAAAGGAACACAAATTGGAAAAGATACAGAGAGAATAGGGGGTGATTTGTCCTGGTTGAGCTGGTCCTGTGTGCTTCTGGTGAGATTTCAGGGAGAGTGATTGAGCAGACCATTCTTATCTTAGGACATGAAGCTGCCCTGGGGCTGTGACGGTTGTGTTCCTGCCTGAGCCATGATGCCAGGCTGGAAAGGGAATATAGCAAAGTCATTTTGCGATATCATACCCGGGGGGGAACAGTTTCCAGCTCTCATGAGCTCAGCTGCAGTGTTGTTTCCTACAAGTTGCTTCCTAGTGTAGAAACTACACATGCAACAGATTAGCTTTAGGGTTGAGCTAATAGAAGGCTTTCCTGAATTTTTTCCCCTTCTCTCTTTTTTTTAACCCCATCTAAGATAAACTCTGAGCAGTGTCTGAATACATAGTTCTGTTCTGAAAAATAATCTTTGAAACAAAGTGTATTTTAGAAGAAAACACAGACTTTCATAGACTTGTTTGCTTTATATTTGAAGTTTGTATAAATTACATACACTTCTTGTAGTTAAATGCTTCCTGGTCTTTGCTTTTGCTCTTGCTCACTGAACAAGCTAAGAAATATTTTTAGGTTTTATATTAATCAGAATGCAAAATGCTGTTCAATTAAATTTTTGTTATTCAAACAAATCATTGGTTGATGCACTGCGACTTTAGTTTTCAAAACATTGCAGTTATACTAGGCAGAAAATGATTTCCAAAAAGGAGTTAAAGTACTGGTGTTGAACAACCTCTATAATTGGGCCATGCAAGATTTGTACATCGTTGTCTTTCAAGCCAAAGTAAATATTCGGTATATCTTGTAATACTGGAATGTATTGATAACAAAAACATGTTTATCAAATATTTATGATAAATGGCATTTACCTTTTTTAATATCCTCAATAGCTACTTAATAAAGTGAGCTGACCTTACGGTGTTATGAAAATGACAAATGCTGCAGGGATTTTTCATCCAGCCCTTAAGAAAGTAATTCCTAATAAAAGCTATGTTAAATAAGTAGCAATAGGCACAGATACAGCTTGACTGCTTGTATTTCATAAATACACATGTAAATTTAATTTCCCAAGTGTTTGTGACTTCTCTCTTTAAACTGTATAATTCTTACTGTTAAAAATCTATACTCAAAACACTTCTGTCAAGGAGAGAAACTGTATATGTACTTATTTCTATTTATGATAAAAAAGGAAGACCAAGATTGCTCATTTGGAAAAACAACTTCTTGAAATAAAAATGTTATAAAAGGAGAATGTGAGTATCTGAAGAAGAATATTTTATAAGCACTAGGGGATAGTTCTCATCAGTTGTGGGAAATCTGTAAATTCTCGGAATCTAGGGAAAGTTTTACCTTATGTCCTGATATATTAGGTAAGACCAGGAAGCTTAAATAGCACCGAGGGGCAAAACTATGAGCTGTCCTTCTGCTGGCCTGTGTATTTATAGCAAATGAGAGCAAAAGACGTGATTGGGCAGGTTATTGCCCTTGTCAAATGTAATCTATTCATTATTCAGGGAATCTTCTCTGCTTCGAAGCCCATTTTCTTATTTTTTTCTTAATTATAACTTTTTTTAAAACCTATTTTTAAATTTCAGTGACAACCTAAGAATTGGCCCGATGTCCAAAGACCTTTAAACTCTCACCTGCCTTAGTACTTCATAATACTTAGGTTTTTGGTTTGGTTGTTTTTGATATGCTTAAATAATATGAAAAGCTTCTCTTTACAGATAGGTCTTACTGAATGAGTATTTTGATTAGCCTTATATAAATGATAACAATGAAAACAGAAAGCGTATGATGAAAAACAGTGGTAGGAATTCATTGACCATTACATTCATTAAAAGTAAATAATGAAAAAGTATGTAACGAAAATTAAAGGTAAAAAATTAGGGTTTCTGTGACTCATGCAATTTGTTCCCAAAAACAATAGTGTAACATGACTTAGTCAAAGTTTTCATGAGAAAGTGAGAACTCCTTTTTAATTTTCTTATTTTTAAATATCAGAGATGACTTGTGGACAGTTTCCCATCCATATAAGAATATTCTAACTTTGTGCATATACATGTTACTCTGTGCTCTGATGTTATCATAAAACTTAAGGTTACTTTGTAACATATAACAACTGAGGAATGATACATTCTGCCATACTTTTAAATCCAAGGTTGAATTATTTGAGAATTTGCAGAATAACTTAAGGCTTACTGACTTGAAGTAAGTGCTAGTTGAGAGGTTGTGTTTTCATATTGCTTAGTGCCGTGGTGTGCTTGAGGCAAGCCTTCCAACAGGAGGCAAGCTTGGCTGTCTGTCCCCAAATGATCCATACAAGTTGAAGTAGGTAAAATAAGAGAAATTTTGGTGAAGTTGAAAGCTTAAAATGGGTTGACTCATCTCCGCGTGGCATAGACCCAATTTTTAGGGAAAAATTCCCCCCCCCCACTTTAGATTGCCATCAAGGAATCCTAGAGAGAGATACAAATGTGGTAATTTATATTATTATTTTTTTTAGTTTTTAAGAGAACCAGGATAATTTTCCCTATGGAAAACGGTTTCTGTGCAAACTATGTTCTAACCTTGGTTCACCCCATTAGGACCTAGTAAGATTTTTATCTTGTTTTTCATAATAACTAACCAATGAAACAAAAAAACTCCAAAAGCCCCAAACAAAAAAACCTCCAAAAAACAAAAACCCAATAAAAAAGAAATATAGTTTACCCACAGCTTGGATGGTACATGGGAGGCAGTCCTGCTGGTTCCTACCTGAGGCTCCATATGTGTATTCCCTTCATCTCTGTTTCCTGTATGAGGACGCTGCAAGGGAAGGCTTTAGGTAAACAATGAGGCTCATGGGTGGATCCTAGTCTGTGAGAGTGAAATATAGGATTGCTGTTCATCATTAAATGATAAGCCTTTTGACACCTTGGAATTCGGCTGCCTGGGTCCAAATGTGTCAGAAGACCAATACCTTTGACCACAATACTGTGAATGTAGGTGGTCTTTCTGTGTCCGGTAGGCTCGATCTCATGAAGACATAGACCGTAATCTGTATTGTATCTCAATTTCAGAAGTTTTTCTCCCAAAACTCAAGGCTCTGGCTTTGGATATCTGCACAGAGTGTTGGGGACTGGAAGAAAACAGCTCAGAGTGGTGCATGATTCTGGAGCTGGTAGCCAGATTTAGGAGGTAGTGCTGGGCCAAGATAACCTGGAGGAGAGCATTGTTTCTTTGCTTTTTGCTCTGCTGTGGCAAAACACGTGAGCCAAATTGAACTAACACAAGGGGATATTCCTGACGAGGGCACTAGAGTCTTGGTAGTGGGCATATCTGGGAGCTCAGAGCATGGAGGGGGTGTGAGAAGAGAGGTGAGGCATTGTCTGCTTTGCTAAATTTGGAAAGCTCCAGCAGTAATACTGTCATCCCAAGTGTTTATCTCCAGTCTGGGAATTGCCACTGAGGCAAAGGAAGCTAAAAAATTGAGGGGCTAACTAAAGCCCTGTGTTTCTAATTACGCTTCATTGAGTTTGTATCTTTTTTCCTATCTTTGATAAGCACATATTGCTTGGTTGTTACGTGTAGATTAAATACTTATTAAATCATTAAAAGAATAAATGACAGAAGCTTGTTGGATAGTAGCAATCATTGTTCCTTCTTTCAAATTTTGAAAGAAAGGAAGAAAAAAAAAACCCTTTCTGGTTCCTTTTCTTCGGGTCTCTCATTTGGTGAGATGAGTACCTGTAGGAAGTAGCATATAGAGCCATATCCTGCGGGGACACTATTTCTTCCACTCATCACCCAGAGCCCACCTCTGGATCCACTTTTGGGCTTCAGAAAAAGGTGGCTTGATTTCTCAAAACTGGTTTCTCCTCAATTATTTCTGGATAATATTTATTCGGTGTAGTCTATGGCTCCAGCTGGGGGTGGGGAAGATGCCCTTGTCGTAAAGCCTGACAAGCACAGAAGGGATTTCGAGTAGTCAGTGAATCCCTCTTGCTGTCTGGAGCAGAGCCAGTCCCACATCACTCCACCTCATTTTGGGTACTAAATCTCAGTACTCAGAAACTCTTGTCCTTGATCTCCCCCCACAGGTGTTTAACCTAAACGTCAGCAATAGAAGGTCTGTTCTTGTAACTGAAGCTGGAAAGACACTGCTTGTATCCCTAAGACGTAATAAAATATTTTAGAGGAGTCCCCCCCCCCCGCCCCCTGCGCCGTCTTTGACATTCTGTCCGCTCTTGGTTAGACTGCAGGTGGGATGGCACATGTCCATTTGGGCTCTGATGAATAATGAGCTCCTTTTCCGTCGCTGTCTCCGTCAGCTCTGGAGACACTGGGCCATGATGTGTTATCAGGGAAGCAGCAGATGCAGTGGCAGCATTTTCCTCCACTGCAGGGAGCATCCTGGCGGCACCTCTGTACGGAACATGGCGGCTATCTACGAGAAGGATGGCTGTGTTTGCTTCAAATAGAATTTGTCATTAGACTTTGCCCTTGGGAGGTGATCCTGGCAGTGAGGGCTCTTTGGTGACTGCCAGGATGGAGCTGTTCCGCTCAGAGTGGTGGTGCTCCTCCTTGTCCTGTCATCAGCACAAAAGGGCCACAGCTTTGAAAATTCCCAGGCTCTTTACTTCTTTGCAAGCCCGGGCACCCCTGAGATGTTGTTCCTCCCTTGCATCTTGTTCCCAGGAGTGCTAGCAACTTTCCTTTCGTTGGAGCAGGAATTTATTAAAAATTCTAGACTTGGGCGCCTGGGTGGCTCAGTGGGTTAAAGCCTCTGCTTTCGGCCCAGGTCATGATCTCAGGGTCCTGGGATCGAGGCCCGCATCGGGCTCTCTGCTTGGCAGGGAGCCTGCTTCCCCCTCTCTCTGTCTGCCTGCCTCTCTGCCTCCTTGTGATCTCTCTCCCGCTGTGAAATAAATAAATAAAATCTTTAAAAAAAAAAAAATTCTAGACTTTTGGACTGTAGTCTAATTCTAGTGAAGTTTTTTTTTCTTTCCTATTAGGGTGACATAAAATTTACCACTTTTTTTTTAAAGATTTTATTTATTTATTTGACAGAGAGAGAGAGAGAGAGAGAGAGAGAGAGAGAGATTACAAGTAGGCAGAGAGGCAGGCAGAGAGAGAGGAGAAAGGGGGAAGCAGGCTCCCCACCGAGCAGAGAGCCCAATGCGGGCCTCGATCCCAGGATGCTGAGATCATGACCTGAGCCAAAGGCAGAGGCTTTAACCCACTGAGCCACCCAGGCGCCCAAAATTTACCACTTTAACCATTTTTTTTAAGTGCGCAGTTCAGTGGCATTAAGTTTTCACATTGTTGGGCAACCGTCACCACCATCCATCTCCATAACTTCATCTTCCCAAACTGAAACTCCCTACCCATTAAATAACTCCCTCTCCTCTCCTCCTCCCAGGCCCTGGCAGCTACCATTCTAATTTTTATTTCCATGAATTTAACTATTCTAGGTGCCTCGTGTAAGTGGAATCATATAGTTTTTGACTTTTTGTGACTGGCTTATTTTACTTGGGTTTAATGTCTTTAAGCTTCATCTGTGTTTTATCATGTGTCAGAATTTCCTTTCTTTTTAAGGCTGAATAATGTTCCATTATATGTATATAGCACATTTTGTTTAACTGTTCATCTGACAGTAGACCTTCAGGTTGCTTCTACCTTTAGGTTACTGGGAATTAAACTTCTATGAACACGAGCATACAAATAGCTATTCATGACCATGTTTTCATTTCTTTTGGGTGTATACCAGAAGTGCAATTGCTGGATCTTACAGTCATTCTATGTTTAATTTTCGGAGGAACCACCATGTTGTTTTCCACAGCAGTCGCACCGTGTTCCATTCCATGCAAGACACAAAGGTTCCAATTTCTCCATGTTCTCTAAGTTTGTGCTGTTTTCTGTTGGTTTGCTAACAGCCAACCTAATGGGGGTGAAGTGGTCGTGAACCATCTTTATATTGTTTTCTGATCAAAGTTAGTGCCTCTAATTACACTGTCATTAATAAGAAACAAAAGTGCTCAGAAAACAGAGGTGTTCATCTGTTCAACTCTTAATTTACCCAGCGTTTAGGCTCCTGAATCTGCAACCACCAAATTAACAAAATTACCAAAGATAATAGCTTAATAAAAACCAATAAAAGATTTAAAGAGTAGACTTGGCCTTTGGTCACCGTAAGAATATTATATTTGTCTTCATAATACTCTCAACATGGTCTAGAAAGGCACCTTATCATATTTGGATTAGTATCAAAATCTTTTAACTGATTTTATTTTTCACTAAATTTCTACCCCTCCTTCATTTCCTTGCTCTATTCTGTCCACTGCTCAAAATTGCCTTCCATTAAACAATGCACTAGAGGATGAGTCCTTCTAAAATACTACTTTTATTAGACCTTTCTCTGCTCAGAAACTTTCAATGGATATAGAGAGTTAACTACAGCTCTGGATAGTCACTGTCTTCCTCAGTCCAAACAAAGCCAAACCTTCCTCAGTTTTACTGTATGAATGTTTTTATCCAGTCTAACTGCGCCACGAACAGGTCATGTACTTTCCTACTCCTGCTTTTACGTAGGCCATTTCTTCTGCCTGGATCTGCAGCCTCCCTCATTTCTGCCTGTGAAAATTCTGTCTCCTTCAAGGGATAGCTCAGATCCTGCTGCTTCTCTGATAGTTCCAGTAATGATCCTGTTGGAAATACTGTAGCCTTTGAACACAGAGCACCTTTTTACTGCATGCTTGCTTCATGGTGCCATTACATATTTCCCCCATGTTATCTTTGTTTTTTTAAAAAATTAATGTTTGAAAAAATTTTCTGCGTATTGTCTTGTCTCCCTCAGTAGACCACAGTGTCCTTGTGGGTAGCCACTTGGGGACGGGGGCGGCAGGAGGTGGGGTGGGGTAGTCCTCAATGTATTCACGAGTGAAAAGCGCCCAGCCCCAGATTAAGGAGAACTGCTTTCCACTTCCAGCTTTGCAGTTTCGTACCTGTGTGCTTTGGGTAAGTAATTTCCCCTCTGGCTCTCCATTCCCTAATATGCAGAACGAGAGGGAAGAACTAAAATGCTCTTCATGGTTCATTCAAAGTGCATCTGGTCCTCATTCAGAAATGACCCAACATACAAGCCACTTCTGCTGTTGTTCCTAGAGCTCTTCTCTTCCTTATTTTTCCTTTGTTCTAAGGCTAATTTTGGAAAAACAGTTGTGAAACTTTTAGGCAGTCCGAAAGGACAGTAGGAGAGCTTAATGAGAGGAAGCCCTCACACAAAAGTGACTCCTCCTAATCCCCAGGGCTGTCTGCCTCCACTGGCTTTTTGTGTCATTGTGTTACATTGTCTAAAAGAGTAGCTGTTAGTTGTATTCATGAGCATGTTTTTTTCCGGAAGCAAATACCGTTGTTCTCTTCAGGCTTGTCTTTGAAACTCTAAAGTATTATTAACAGCTTAATCTACAACTGTAAATTTTTAGAGCAAGTTTAGTCATTTGTTTCAGTAAAATGAAAAGGAACGATTCCAAGTGTGTTTTATTGTGAATTTTAATTTGTTTTAAAATGTAAATCTGGCACTGTTTTAGGTTCTAATAATGAACGGGGTTGTGGGGATGGACGAGGCCAGCACGAAGAGATGGGAAAGCTTGTTTTCGGCTGGATGGCAGCCCTTCTGGTGACGGTGAGGAGAGCATTCCCACCTTGATGCAGGGTCAGGGGAAGAGACTGTTTCTCAGCTTATGATGCTTGTGGTTTTGGCAAGAAAGTAATCTTGGTCCTTTTATGAGTAGAACAAGCAATGCAGAAACAAGTTGTCAAACAAGGAGTAATTCGATCTGACTTTTTAAATTACTGCAGGAAGAGGCTTTGGCAGTTGCCACAGGGGCAGGGCAGGGCAGGATGGAGCCAAGCTACCTCCAGTACCCCCCCACCCCCACCCCCAACCTTCAGTTTGGCCTCCCCGAACCCCTGGTGAATTCATCTACTCCAACAGACCCAACGCTGCTTGTCAACTGTGGCTCCTAAATCAACGTCTCTAGCCTAAGCCCAGTTTTTTGGCTCCAGATCCATATATCCATCTACTTACCAGATAATCCACCCAAATGTCCTAATATATTTATATTAAACATATTAAATGGTGTCTCATCCTCTCCCCTTCCAATCCATGGGTAAATCTGTGTTCTAATAATGAAGTTACTACCCGCTGCTATTACAATCACTGTTACTACCGGTGACTTTCTGGATTGACAGCTTCTTCTGTGCCAGAGCCCCAGGTGCTGATCTGAATTCATGTAACCCCTCACCATATGATCGCATCATTGTCTTCTTAGTACCTTCCCACCGGGAGCCTCTCTTCCTGCTCCCTGTCAGTTTGGGAGAGTTTGCCTCCTTTAACAGTTCTTTCTCCCCACCAACCTCGCTGTCTCTGCAATGACTCCCATTCTTACTGTAAGTAACAATCTCTTTGTTCATGGATTATCCCCTTCTTAAATTCGTCCTCTATGCTCTTGGTAGAGTGATCTTTCTGATACAGAAAAGATCATACTACATCCTTGCATAAGGCTCTTCGGTTGCCACCAGGGTAAAAATCCAGACTCCTGAGAATGGCAGAGAAGGCCTTCCGGCTTTTGTCCAAGTGTTCTTATCTAGTTCCTCCTTCTGCCCGGAACCCCGTGCCACATTGATGGCCTTGCTCCACTTGCGCCAAGTGGCTTTAGGTCTCTGTGCACACATGTATGTTGTTCCCCTTTCCCAGAATGGTCTGCTTCTCTGCCTACCTTTTGCTACCTTTGCTACCTGTCATTCTAGACCAGGTCCTTCAGTGGGAGAATGGTTAAATAAAGTATAATGACTTAGGGATATGTTCACAGTATATTGTCAAGTGGAAAAAGTATGTGATTGTATAATATGTGTATGATTACTTTTATCGGTCCTCTATTTACCTCATCTGTCTTGTCTCTTTATCTTGTGTGTCTAAAGAGAAATGAAAGCCTGCAGAGTTACATAATGGAAGGCTATGTAACAGTTGGGTATTGGAATTACTGATGTTTAGAATTTTCTTCATTTTGTTTTTGTATTTCTAAACTTTTTATAATTAACTTGTATTACTTTTAGCAAGGAAAAACAATAAATGCTATACTTTTTTTTTTTTAAAGATTTTATTTATTATTTATTTGACACAGAGAGAGATCACAAGTAGGCAGAGAGGCAGGCAGAGAGACAGGGAGAGGAGGAAGCAGGCTCCCTGCTGAGCAGAGAGCCCGATGTGGGCCTTGATTCCCAGGATGCTGAGATCCTGACCTGAGCCGAAAGCAGAGGCTTTAACCCACTGAGCCACCCAGGTGCCCTAAATGCTATACTTAATACTGATTTATAACAAGGACTATGTCTTATTTAAGGATTTTGCCCCTCGAGAACATTACCTTCCTCATAGTAGATGTATTTTTTAGCATAGGCTGACTGCTATAATAAACTGTACCCCAAATATATAATGGCTCAGATGCAATAGTTTATTTCTGCCCAGTGTGTGGACAAGGCATGAGATGTTCTAGTCTTTACTTTGCTCTGAAAAAGACCTGTGCTAATGCCTGGGGCATTGCTGAACCTCCCTCCAGACCAAATTGGGCGAATCAGGCAGGGTTCCAGTTTGTGATGGTCATTTGATCGTTAATAGCTTAGATATCAGAAAAGCGGATAAATTTGTCTTCTGCCTCATTGCGGTGGGAGAGCCCAGGAGGTATGTGTGGGGCAGATCACACCAGCCTTCTGTGTTTACTGTAGATAGATAGGATGGGCATTAACTACATGTTCTTCCTTGAGCTAAACTTAGCATTTTGTAGGTTAGTTTTCCAATAAATCTTTAAATAAAGTTTAATGCTCACAATGTCTGGTTTCATTCACTATCATTGAAAATGCAGAGGCTGAGGCCACATTGTGTCTTTCACTGGCATGTTAGGATGCCTTTTAGAGCTCCGTGTTTAACAAATCATTTTGATATAGGGACTGTGGGAGAAATACTCTCAGGCTTTATCACTGCTGACTTAATTGGGTTTCATGATGCACATTTCTTCTTAGTAGGATAAATTAAAATGGTTGATAAAGCTGCCTGTAAAAGCAAAATTGTTAGGTTAAACCTGCCTAGTGTATTAAATGTATTGATGAGTAATCTTTCCACCATTTTTAATCACTTTTATTAACTTTTCAGTAGTTTTATTTCTAGTAGCCTGCTAAATAACTGTCCTTATGTACTCAGTAATATTTCTCTTTAAAATACTATTGGAAAGTTCATGAAAATGATTAGGTGCCAATATCGTCCACCTACTTCCTGAACGTAAGAATGGTTGGTGATTTTATGATTAACTGAGTGTATGCTTGTGCTTCCTCTGGGTAACCCAGGGGGAAAAGGAACCAACTCAAAACAGGTGAGTAGAGAGACAAGAATGACTGCTTTTGAGGCTGTGTAAAATAGTCTTTTGTGCATCTATATCATGCATGTTATTGTTACTCTCTTTAAAAATCTTTTTTAATCAAATATTAAGATAAAGAAGATAGTAAAGAATTGTGTGAAGTATAAAGAATAATGGTATATTGATTATGCCCTTCTTCAGTCTCCTTTGTCATGGGCCATTTGGCTTTGTAAAGTTTTTGAGCTCCCAGTGACTCGAGAGTAGCTGGAGCCATCGCTTACCTGCAGGTCAGTTGGGGGACATGTCTGTTCATAAAACTGGATTAGAGATTTATCATTAATTTCCCCCTTATCTTTTGCAGTCAGTTTGTATGGCTCCAAATCCTCTTCTGTCCTCTTAGATTTAGGTACTCCTGACCTGCAAGAGAAACTGTAGAGGCCATTCTGAGGATGTTGCTTAAATAAATTATGAGAATCATGAGCTCACTAAATCACTGTAGGTAACTAATAGAAAAATAGAGTGAGTGTACTTCATGAATTTACATATTCAATAAATATTTATTTGGCATCTGTTATTTGCTAGCCTCTCTACTGATTTCTGGGATCATGGTGATGAAATAAGACTTGGCCCTTTTCAAGCTAACAGGGTAGAAAGGACAGTTACACAAAGACTTGTAGGGTAGATATTTACAATTGCCCTAAGCTTTGTAAGGGAAAAGTATAAGGTACTATGTGAACGTATAACAGAAAAATGTTTTAGTTTTGAAAGATATAGGAAGGACTTCTTGAGAATGAGGCTTTTCTGAAGGGGGTAAGGAAGAGGAGGGGGGAAGGTCATGTCCAGTTCCTGAAGTGGGGATGAAGGACAGCAGAGAGGAAAATCTGTGCAAATGAGGGAAGGATGAGATCTGAGAGATCAGGAGAAAACTATGACCATATCTGGATTTTGTCCTAAAAACCTGGGAAACCACTGCAGGATTTTTAAGCCCAGGAATTATAAGATTTCCATTTTTAAAATATCACAAATGGTTGTTGTGCAGAGTGTGGCTGGAGGGGACCTATGGTTGGTGCAGGGTGCTCAGTGGGGCTGCAAGAGATTAGGGTGTAGGCTTGCACTAGAGTGGGAGCAGCAGGCTGCAGAGAAGCAAATGGCTTTGAGACTACCTCGGAGGCCTCTCTTAGTCCTGGTTATGAAGGTAGATTGCTTATAGAAGGAGTTGGTGGGGGGGGAAGGATAGCTCCTGGGTTTCTGGCATGGGGAGTATTGTAGTCAAAGGAGCACTCAGTTCCTGGTGTTTTCGATATCTCCCAGTGGAAATGCCAAGTTAGCCCCTGGAGGGACAGAAGCTGAAAGCAGCATTTCTTGAGTGCTGACCACTGCCAAACACTGCATTTAAAAGTATGTATTGTTGGTAGCACACAGAGGCCTTCTGAAGTGGTTCTGCCCAAGTGCCGGGGTGGAGCCCAGACAGGGGTGGGCTGAAGTTCTCTGACCAACCTCTGGATTATTAAGATCTAGTTTTAGTAGTACTTTTATTTGTTAAAACGGCTTCCTGCTTGTTTAAACAACTTTTTTTTTTTTTTTTGGCATGGAGTTGGGAAGAATGACTATTTGAGATATAAGGGGTAGTTTGTACAAAGATAGGATTTTTAAAAAATCAAGTTAAATACAGTGTTACTAAAACATTGCTGAAGGTCACCCTTTTATTAGTGTTTTTGCCCTTAGATAAGAATCTTTCCTATGTACCATGGAAGCCACTTCTGTGACAAATTGTTGTTCAGATTTTTCTTGACACATTGACTCGAGAACTAACTACTGTCTGTACAGTAGTACCTAGATCCTATGGGAATTTAATGCATCATCACATCAGTACTTGTGAAGTGACATCTATCAATCTAATTTTAAAAAAATATTTGAGTCAGAAGGTCCTTGGACAGTGTGTTAGGGTGACAGAGAGCTACCTTTATCTGAAGCTATGACTGAGCATTTTAATGCACAGTAGTCAAGAAACGCAAAGTTATTATTCTGACAGTAACTGAATGCATTTCTCCTGCCCTTCCACATACAGTCTTCTTATTGTCTAGTCAGCTGCTGAATCGATAAATTCAGAGTGATATTTGCATAAGGAGTTGAACCATCATGGGAAAAATGGTTTTGAATTTCCTGTTTTCATTTGTTTCCTTTCTGTGCAATAGCAGTGTTTTCATGCAGTGATTTTTATATTGGGTGTTCCTAACTGTAATGCAGTGTAGATAAGCTGGGACTCCTATTTACGAAAACCATACATTATAAATCAGAGGAAGTTGGGAAAAGTTTGAAATCTTCAAAACATAGTAAGCAAAGCTCTGACTCCTCTGACCTCAGCAGATTCTCAGTCTAGTTCATCTCGGAGAACCATGGATGGAGTTTTGGACCAGATGTTCTGATCTTGGAGAGGCTAGTGGTTTGCAAAAATATGGTTTGCAGACTAGAATATGGAGATCCCTGGGTTAGACTCCTGGAGAGAATCATTCAGTTGGCCCAGAGAGTGTGTCCTGAGAATCTGCATTTTTGGAACTCTCTCCAGGCTATATTGGTGTGTGCTTAGGTTTGGGAGCCCTGAGACCCTGCAGTCACTAAGGATTCTTCAACTATTAAAGTTGAGGATTCTCTGAAAAATCAGAAGATAGGTAAGAAAAGAGAGAGCTTACTGAGTTTCTATTATGTGCTGAACATATTTTGCCTCCTTTATTCCTTAGCACCAAGGTATGTCATTTTATTCCAATTTTAACCCAAGATTCAAAAAGGTTTAGAGAACTTTAAAGGTCACATAGCTGCCGAGAGGCATTTATTTGCATTCAGGTCATTTGATTTCCTGTTAGAACCATGACAAGGTTCAGAACAGTGCAGCCTGATAGAATGCTAGTTGCCCCATCCCTTGAGTGAGGCTGTCTTGTCCTGTCTGTCATAGTGGGCACACAGTGCTACCAGTAAACATTCCTCTTGATCTTTAAAGAGTTTATGTTTGAGTGACTGGGTGGGGAGGACTGGAAGTGTTTTGGGAATATTGAAGTCAGACCTACTTGGACAAGACTATGTCTTCAACAGCCTACAATGAATAAGCCAGATGTCTCTGTGTCTAGAGATGACACTGTGCCTCTAAAAGGTCTGTGTTAGCAAGTTTGTTGTCTGAATGAGGAAATGACACACACGAGCATGAATAGTTCTCCAGGAAGGGTATGAGACATGGTGAGGTCCAGTCAGGGCAGAGCTAGAGGCTGGAGTGGACTTAGCATTACTGCCTAAGAGTCAGGACTTGACTTCTAGATTTACCTCTGTCCCTTGTGACCTTGAGAAAATTGCTCGATGTTTCCTGAACTTGCTATAAAATGAGAATAATGTCTCTTGGAGATGTATGAGCGTGGGCTGAGATAATGTATGTGTAGCTCCTAGGTTCGTAGTAAGTGCCTTACTGAAGTCCATTGGGAGAGCTAAAAAGTAGTCCTCAGGGACCCACTTGGGGCAACGAGGATGCAGTGTAGCTGTGGACATGGAAGAAAGTAGCTGTAGAGACCGACCTAATGATGAGCATCCCCTCCTTGAGTGCCATGCCATCCATTCCCTTATGAATTCATATTCTCCCCATCTGGGCGCCAGAGATCCTTTAACTCAAGTGTGGTGTGCAGGTCGGGAACATCGTACCAGCCAGGTGCTCGTTAGGACTGCAGGTACCCTAGTCCTCGCCCAAGTCACTGCTGTCCAGGTGTTTCTGATTGCTCTGGAGCGGGAGCAGCCCCGCCTCAACAGGAAGCTTCCCTGGGGCGTGCATCGTGTCTGGGGAAGTTGGCTGGCCCAAAAGGAGGATTTGTTCAGGCTCTGTTGTCCTGGCTCTGCAGCGGGGGTGCTTTCTGCAAAATGCTGGCTATGGTCGCAGCAGCAGAGGCCGCTGAAAGACCAAGTGGAGAGTGCGCGAGTGAGAGAAACACCTTTCCTTAAGTTAAATGACCACATTCCCTCTCCAGATGGGCCCTGGGACACGGCTCAGAGAAAGAGCAGTTGTGAAACCCCAAGTAGGGGAACTCTGAGACGAGCAGCTGGGCAGCGTGGAGCAGATGACCGAGCACCAAGGGGGTGAGCACGTGTGGTCTGCAGCTCCCACAGGGAGGAGGGCAGACATCCTCTCTGCATCTCATGCTAAGCCTGAGCCTAAGCAATGGCAGATTGGGGCAGATGCCCTTGGGCAGGGGAATGGAGATGGCCCTGTTCCACGCGTGACCCTGAGGGAACTTTCCAGCACACGCAAAGAGAAAAACCGGTCTGCCAGACCCCACTTGCCTAACTGGAGTGCGGAGTGGCTGCTCCTATGTTTTGGGCTCAGGGCTTTGGGAAGATGTCCCATCTTGCTATGTGCTCTGTGGAACCAGGCCGAGAGCAGAGTTTTTGCATCTGGAATATCTTAGGGGAATTGAGCAAGATGAAAACCAACCTTTTTGTAGTTACAAAAAAATAGATGTAATGCTGCTTCCTGTCCTCTAACGATGTGAGCTTATTTAGTGTGCTTATTCTGTGCTAAGCCCTTGCAATTTATTGTCTCCCTAAATCCTAATAATAACGAACCAAGATGTTGGCATCATTATACCCATTTTACAGATGAAACTGTCTCAGAGTAGTTATGATATTTGCCCAAGACACACAGCTTAATAAGTGGTGAAACTGAGATTCAGAACTAATTCAGGCTTCTTAGAAAGTTTTCCTTATTTACTAAATGCAGTCTTTCTACTTTAGTTATTGGGGAAAAAAAATGAAAGGGAACATATATGACAACCATTATAATGTAAGTAATAAAAGCAATAGTATTTACTCCTTGCTCTCCCTTATTCAGTAAGTACTTATAGATTATTTAGTGCTCCTGGCATGCTACAATTATGCTGTGGGATTTGGAGAAGTTGGAAAAAAGGAAACACATATGCTTAACCAGAGTGGAGACATCAGCGGTCACAAGTGTTCAGACCTGTGAATTTCTCCTAAGAAGGAGAAAGCACGTCTCCTGGGAGGCATACCGGGAAAAAACAAAAATGAAAACAGAAAACACACAAAAAACTCTAGGGAGGATATTAATTTAAGATGGTGCTTTTTGGGTAAACAGGATTGTGTTTCTTATGTTTGCAGAGTGTGTTATAAACCATTTACAGAAGCATGTATTTGTCTTGGGTTAGAAAAATAATTAGAACAGGGAGCATCGTATCAATAATAGACATTGGCCCCTTCTTTGGATAACTTCTGTACTAACAAACTCAGGCCCACCTGCCCTTAGAGTTTAAATTAAACTTCCTCATGAAAAAACCTCATCAAATGGGGGATAGGTTATTCCTGTGTTCTTACACATTTTCATGAAAAAAACTAACCCTTTTCCTTGGAAGAAAAGTAATTTCTGTTCTAGTTGGAGAAAACTAGAATAACACCCCTGGCTTAAATTCTATTATCAGAAAACATGCCTTTTAAAATTTTTTTTAATCTTAAGGCAAGGTTTTTCCATATACTGTTGGGAATCTGTCCTAATATAGTCATTTTCTATGATATTATTTAGCCACCATTCATTCTTTTATTTTTTTTTTTTATTTTTTTTTTTTTTAAGATTTTTTTTATTTATTTCACAGCGGGAGAGAGATCACAAGTAGGCAGAGAGGCAGGCAGAGAGAGAGGGGGAAGCAGGCTCCCTGCGGAGCAG
>LNAC01000225.1:795589-809384 GCA_002007465.1 Ailurus styani
ATCCCAGGACCCTGAGATCATGACCTGGGCCGAAGGCAGAGGCTTTAACCCACTGAGCCACCCAGGCGCCCCATTCATTCTTTTAAATTCATGTCTCCGGTCTCATTTATAATTGTTTTTACGTTTTTTTATTACCAACATTTAGTAGCAAGCACCCATTAAACCTGCTGCGGTACCTAAGTATATTATAAATTTATCTGACATGTCATTGCTTCTGGATCATAAGCTGGGAAATAATCACAAATATTGTTCTTGTTGTGATGCTACTATGATGATGATTCAGCGTTTCCCCCAAACAGTTCATGTGATTTGGTCCTTTTCTTCATTTGTGTGTTTATTTGCTGGACAGAATATTTTCAAAGTCATATTTAAAAGGGATAAACTCTCAGAGCTGTTGGTCTGAGAAATCCTTTCACAGTACCGTATTCTATTTAGTTCTCAGGCAATTCTTAGCAGATCAAAGGAATTTCATGGCCACTACCAGTGGTCTGACTGAATTTTATCTGTCTTAATGAAGGTAATTAAGGTTCCTCAGAGTACCAGGGTCTGGTTCTGGCCCTAAGTGAATGAGTCCCCACCAGGATCTTGGAGGAGAAGTGCAAACAACACTGCGTGAATTTCTAAATTTTCAACCTTCTATTCCAGTACGTTCTGCCTAAGGTAGTTCCTGCAGTGTGGGGGCAAACTTAGGTCTACATAGCCTATAGGTGGCAATATTTCAGGAAAATACGGGTCTTTATTTTTCAAACTCAGAGGATTCTTTGGATTCCTATGTCATTCGTTTCAAATACATTGCAACATTTTTTTGGATAGGTAGGGATGAAACATATGCTTCTCCAATCAAACAACCAGCATGTTCACTGTATCGTTGATTTCCATTGATAGTTTTATAGCATATGACTATACAAAACTATTAATTAAATATGTTCTGACCTTTTCTAAGCAGTGTCCTATGGATGTCCAGTTTTAAATTCTCAACAAAATGTTAAAAGTCAATGAAAATGCCTTCAGCATAGCACTGCTTATGCTCTCCATATTCATAGTCATTTATTCAATAAATATGCTTGAGCACTTATTATGAGCCAAATCCTGTGCTATGAATACTTGCTGAATAAGAAACTTACCATTATGATGCATACTTGTATTTTATAATCTGTCAGTTCAGCCTCTCTGAAAGGCCATCTTTCCTAAAGAGGTTGCTGAAATTAAAAGGAAAAGGGGTCATCTTGGGATTTAAGTTGAGTTCTAGTCTTTGTCTTTTCCTGACCACACAATGGGCCCTAGGGAGAAGAGGGAACAAGAGAATACATTCCTAGAGTAAATGACTTTCCAATACAGAATGTGGGCTGACACTTCCAGGCTCAATGAAAATTCTGAGGTACAGTTTGTGGGCTGGAGCAGGGAATTTGGGGGCATGGGGAAGTTTCCAGTTTCACAATATCAAGAGCTCTGTTTGGCATTTAAGCACTTGTGTCCATAATTAAATTATCTATACAGGTTGATAATGTGCAGCTAAAAATGAGCTTTCAAAACAAAAAAACAAAACAAAACCAAAAACCATGTTTCCATGAATGAAGGGTTTCCTGAAAATATTATGGGAAGCTCTGATGAGCTTAGCACATGTGGCGTCTAGCATTGTTTCAAAAAGACAAGAAGACAATTGTTGACACCTCGGTGTTCTCAGTGCCTCACCATTCACCTGCCATTCTTGCATTTCTGGGTCCTGCTTCTGTCCATTTCTAGCTTTTACTTGGTCTGCAAATGCCTGAATGCTTTAATGTGCCGGAGCCTGGTTATAGAATATAGAGGCAATGGTAGATAAGTAAGTTCTTGATCTCTTCAGCCTTCTCCCAGCTACCAACTTTGTAATAGGTGTTAATAGAGCTTCCGTATGTGCCTAGTTTGGCCATGTCTAACTGCATCAGGCAACTGCGTGGAAGTCCTCCTTAGTTAGACCTTCTCTCATTATTGGGATGGAATGGATTTATGAATGTTAGAAACACAGGTCTGATAAATAAAATATATCAAGAATCATTGTTGGGCTGTGGGAAGAGAAAATAAGGGACTCCTTGGGTTCCTTTTTTCACCATTCTCCTTGCAAGCTTCTCCCATGTTAGGAGTTGGTCATACGATTGATCCAGTCTTCCTTTCATGAGCCGTGTGCCATTTTAGGTCTTCTTTCCCTGCTGTGGCCAAGTATGGGAGGGCTTGTGTTATCAGGGATGGCTTGACATCCTCCTTGCCTGCTATATACTTGGAAGGCTTTCTTGCCTTATTGCTCCCCATGTAGATTGGGACTCTGGGCAATGCTCAGGGGTCTGTGTCTGTGCTCTGTGATGCTGGTTTGCTGGAGGGGCTGTTGGTCTGTTCCACAGACCCGTGATAGATTGGATTGGAGAAAGTAGGAAATCTCCAAAGGCCTTTGTGGCTAAACTTTGTACCCAGGCACTTTTGACCAGAGGAGCTCTGGTTGTGGAAATAGGTGTTTGGAACTTGTCCAGCTACTCACAGAAATAATGCTGATGATTTTGTGTTCATTTCCCTTTGTTTATTTCCCAGGGACTCCCTGGGAACTCCAGAGAGGAAGGAAGACAGAGAATCCATAACCTTCCCCCCACCATCAAGCCACCAGCACGGTCCAAGGAGGGTCCAGTATTATTACCTTTACTATTTGTTTGGTACCCATTTTTCAGTTAGTTGTGGATGATGGTGTGTATGTGCTTATTTTCCTGGTTAGGTTATGGGTGGGAAATTGAAGGTTACAATTCTGTGGGTCTCTGACAGCACATACTAGAGTATTTTACATAAAGCCTGACGTACTGAACTCCTCCCCCCCCAAATGTGAAAGAGTTCTGTAACAGCTTGTCTAGTAGTCAGGAGTGGGCTTTCATGGGGCGGAGGGCAGGATTGTGTCCATTATTGGGCAAGCATATAGGTTGTACCACACTTTGGAAAGTTTCCCACCTACTCAAAAGTACTGGTCTGTTTCATCGGGTGGGTAGTTTTCTTGTTCCGTTTTCCCATCCCTTCTATATTTGGAGCTGGAAATCAGGAGGAGGAGGGTGCTATAGGCTGACATGGGGAAAAATAGAGCAAGCAAAGAAAACAGGTAGATGTACTTGACTTCGTTCATTTCATTCACAACTCAAAGTCTGATTAGGAGAATATAGTTTTTCCCTATAAAATAATTACTAAGATTTTCTGGTTGATCAGCTGAGAGAAAAGACAGGGACAAAGGTTTTATTCTTTTGCAATGTTGTAGACATTTGGCATTTTTGACTGTCTAGCACCTACCTTCTCCCTACCCACCCTCCTTCCTCATACTTTACTTCCCTTCTTTCCCTCTTCAACAGAGAGAAGCAGCCGCCAGTAAGTCCCTTGCAGTGTGGACTTGACGCTACTCGGAATTCCCTGAAAAGAAAGAAGTAATCAATAAATAAACCTTTCCACTCCAAAATTTTTAGGCTTCTTTGAAGAAGAGATGATTTAAATGAGTGGTGAAGGGATTAATGGGGTGTAGGGAAGCAGTGGGTACCCATGCACAGAGGGGGGAAAGGTTGACATTGTGAGAGAGAGAAAGTATAATTGGTAGTGAAAAGTTGCTAAGAACTTGGCTGGGAAGTTATTCAGAGTCAGATGGAGAGACTGATTATTCTACCAGTTCATTAAGATTTCCTCTTATAGGGATGCCTGGTAGCTTAGTCAGTTAAGTGTCTGCTTTCAGCTCAGGTCATGATCCCAGCGTCCTGGGATCGAGCCCCTCATCGGGGTCCCTGCTCAGCAGGAAGCCTGCTTCCTCTTCTCTCTCTGCCTGCCTCTCTGCCTACTTGTAATCTCTCTTTCTGTCAAATAAATATATGAAATCTTAAAAAACAAACAACCAAAAAAAATCATCTCATAATAGTCTTCATGATCTGGTTTTATAACTTTCCCTCTTTAACCTCTAAAACAATAATTTAACAGTATATTTTAACATTATAATGAGGGAAAAGATGAAGCATTTACTGGATTTTGTGTGTGTGCACGTGCCTGTGTGCAGGCATGTGTGTGCACGCACCAGTTGGGGAGACCCAAAAGGAGGAAAGGGGATGGTGATTGATTTGCAAAAATCAGGTGTGTTACTTCCTAAGGTCTTTTGGAAAGGAAAAAGAATAAGCCAAAATGAACTGGCAAAACTCAATAGATTATGAATTAATTAAGGTCACAGTCTCTGTGTTTGAAACTGTGGTGGATAAGCAGAAAGCATGGTCTACGGCCAGTGGGCTTAGAGTCTCATTGTGAAGGTATCTAGGCCTTGGAAAATAGCTATACTAAGAGATTACTTTTGGCAAAATGTCAAAGGAGCAAGTCATGGGTAAATGATGTAAGTATTCAGAGGAAGTAGAGCTCATTTCCACCTGAAAGGGACAGAACAGGCTTTTTTGAGAGGGGTTTGGTTGAACTGGACCTTCAGTGGTGGGTGTTGTCAAAAACCAGAGCTGGACAGTAGTCAAGGTGGTAAAAACAGATTTTATTCAGGAGAGCTCAAAAGGGAAAAGAGACCTCAGCATAGAAGTGGACTTAGTTCTCAAGACAGAGTGGGTAAGTGGGGATTTATAGCCAAGAAGCAGGTTTACAGGCAGTGGTTAGAAAGTTACTCAGGAAATATCGCTGTGAGAGGGATTCTGGTGTGGCTAATCTTCCCTAACTGGGTTCTTGCTGAAAACGGGCCAGGATGATCAGGCTAGGATGACCTTGCGGATGGCAGGGAATGAAAACCTGATTGGATATCTAGGCTAGGAGGTGGGGTGGGAGGAGAGGTGGCTGTGGTGAAACAGACTCATTGGGGTTCTCGCTAAAACTAGGTTTTACAGATGGACCTAGGAGGCGGTTCAAGAGCCTGACTAAAGTTTGGTCAAGCAAAGAATCTTTGGGAGGAACGGACATGAGTGCTTGGGACTAGGATGGGTACTTTATAAATCTACAGTGATTCTGATAACAATTCTGGAAGAAAGCTCTGTTACCCTTTTGTATAAGGAAACACAGGCTCAGAAAATATAAATATGTGACCTGAACTTCCTTATCCACTAATAATTCAGGATTTGAAGCCTAGGGCCTTTTCCAGCACCAGTTTGCCCTTAATGACATTTATCCAAAGACATGGTCTGGAAACATGAAGGCGAACATTATGCACCCAAGATGGAAGCAAGATCATTTGATGAGGGTGTGGGGTAGTTAGAAAACAGGCTGCAAGCTTGGAAAGGTGGACTGGGGCTAGTTGTAGTAGGCAGGAGCAGAGACTGTGTCTTACACAGAGAGGGAGCCATTGAAGGATGGTCCAGACAGGGAGGGGATCATCTACACTGTTTAAGAGATCTGTCACCCAGGAGGGCCATGAAAGGAGTGACTTCTGTAGACATGGCGAAAAGGTTCATTTAACTGGTAGCATTTCAAACTTGATTGCTATTAGTCTTGAACTGCATCTGAAAATGAGTTTTCAAAACAGTAAGTCAGAGAGTGTAGAAAAGCATAGGCTTTTTCTTTTTTAAACTTTTTAATTCTTATGGTTTTGTTTGCTTATGTCGTGTTCATCCTGGATGCATTAATGAAGTAGTGTGATATGACCCAGGGCTCCCATCTGTTTAATTTTGCTAATTTGCTCCATTTTCAAATGAGTTTCCTTTGCCGCAGGAGCAGCAGCAGAGCATGAATACCGTGGAAAAGGAATTTCAGTGACACCTCTAGTGCCACCTCAGGCTCCCCCCCTCGCACTACCCACCCCGTCATTTTTTTATCATCTTTTTGCCGTTTGGGAATCACAGCCACATTGTTTGCAATTAAAATATAGTTTTTAAATGTACCTCCTCCTGTGTTTTTATAGAACGAGAGCCTCTTCTAGAAAATAAAACACCATTGATTGAACCAAGAGCCCTTTGAAAGGGCTTTAATTACTGCCTTAATTGCCAACTTCAGGACAAACTGGGGCCCTATAGTAGCAAGCTAAGGGGGCAGATTCCTAGACTCCTTTAAAGGAAAGGTGAAAGCCTTTTGGTTTTAAGAAGCTGGAATTGAGTGAAGGAGGTGGGCAGGTGGGAAGTACTACTTTCCTTCAGGCTGCAAGCTTTGCGTTAAAAAAAAAAATCCCTTTCCCTCTGATTTGCATTTCCTGAGAAGTCTCTAATGACTCACTGCTCCAAGGCCTCTGCATTTCCTACCTTGACATTGATTAGAGAAAAGTGGGGAGGTGATCTAAATTTTAAGATTAGAACTGCTCTGAAAAATAGGTGGCTGGGGAAAAAAAAAGAAATACTCATGGTTTAGCCCTTTAATATGGTAATCTTTGAAATGCTCACTTTTATTCTGAAGGGAAAAAAAAAGGCAAGTAATTTTCTTTGGCAGAACACCCACTAAAGTATTTCCTTCACATTTAGTTTCTTTAGTGGTGAGCTCTTGGGCAGATCACCATAATGTTTGTGTGTGGGTTTGGGAACTACCGGAAGATTCTGTAAGTCAGTTTTTGTGACATGTGACTTGGTCTCTGTCCCAAGGACTAGAACTGATTAAATACTGAGGTGGCTAGATGGAATTGGATTCCATGCCTCGGTGGTTCACTCAGAATGGTGACTGCTTTTGATAGGAAACTACCACATGTCGTTTCTCGGGACCCAGGGCAGGTTTCAGATTCTCAAACACAGCTGGCAGTTGTACATGGTTTTCCTAATTTACAATATTTTAGCACTTACTAGGTGTCACACGCTAAAACCTTAGATGTATTACTCATTTAGTACTCACAACAACCCCATGAGGTTTGGGACTGTTATTAAACCCTTTTTGGTGAATGAGGAAACTGAGCTTTAGTGAGTCCATGGTAGAGAGAAGCTGTTGGGGGGCAGTATTAACTCTTTCTAACCTGGTACTCTAGAATGCCTTCATCACATTCAGAGTCACTTGAATATTGACAGTTGATGATGGTTATTCCAAAAGACTACCTACCTGCCTAATATACAAATATTTATTGAATAGTGGTCAGGGAGCAAGAGGAGGCATTACAGTATGAGAAAAGACCCCGTCCCCACATTTGAGGAGCTCCCAATCTATTATGGAAGCCAGATAAGCCAATAGGGTGCTGGACGGTGGGGAACCTGCCCCAGGCTTGGGAAGGCTCACTCATCACTTCATTATTTTAACAAAGACTGTATCATTCATATATGCCAAGCATTATAGACATGTAGGGGATGCTCCCCATTTTTAGGAGTCACAGACTAGTTAGGAGAGCTGGACAAGGAAAGAGCACATTGCAGTTTGGTGTGATAATTGCTATGATTATGCCCAAGTGTCAGCAGGGGTACGACATTTGTAAATGCATGAGGCATGGATCTGAGAGAGGTAATGACCTGGTCAGGGAGCTGCATGGTGATTTAGTATGTCTGGAGAGCAGAGTGCAAATGGAGAAGAGGGAGGAGGGGAGGCTGGAGAGCTTGTTGGAAGGAGCTGGGAGTCATGGGCACTGTGTACTATCTTAGGGACCTTAGACTCCCCAGGCAATGAGAACAGTGCTGTGTCCCCAGTACTATGGTCTCTGGTCACTTTAACTGAAAAAGAGAAAAGCAGAACTGAAAAGTAACCTAAAATTAAGCAGTGATAGGATACTGCAAATTTCAGAAGATTGGAAATCACTGCTCTTATTTATAGCTTGTAGCTATTTTCTTACCAGAGACAGACTGTGAAGAAGAGGAGTCCAGATCCTGTATCTATTTCTAGGATATTGGTTTAGCAATGATGTTGTTAGAAAGGAAAAGAAAAGGAGGGGGTTAAAAATTGATGCACATAAAATTAATTTTTTATCCTTTTATTGAGAGAATGATCACATTCCAAAATCATAATATGGACCCATGAGACTTAGAAAATTTATGGGTGGGTATTTGAAATTTCTCTAAGCAAGTAATGAAAACATTACAAAGCGACCAGATTTTACACTTTCAGAATTAAAAGGAATGGAGTGGAATTTGACAGTGGGTTGTGGAACCTCTTATTCTTGGATCATTGGTTTAGATAGATCCCAGATTGGCAGTAACTAAAAGTTATTTCAATTTTATGTCTGCTCAGTGGTTGAAATGAAGTGGGTTAATAGATATGGTTTTGCTTTTTGCAGAGGAATACCCTAGTCACAGAAATCCCTAAAGCTAACTGGCCTTCCTTATATCTCCCCAGACATTTTTCCCAGAATAACTAGGGAGAGAGGCACCTCCTTGTCTCAGACTGCCTTACTGTGTCAGGATGAACAGTGTACCAAGAGTGCTATTTAGAAGCATGGGTCCAATTTCAGTTTATTGTGAAATTGAATGGATGAGAAAGTACTGTGTCCCCAACTAAAAAGAAATGATTAGAAAATTGTAGACTAGGTATTTGGAACTAAGTGCTGGAGAAAGGCGTGGAGGCCTGGCTTTCTGGCATGTATCCCCAAAGCCCTTTTCTCTTTTGCCTCAGTGCTACACCACCATAGCAGGTGTGGACTATAATCTATTGTGAAAAGCATTTGCTTTATAGGACTTAATAGATGCAGTCCCTGACAGAATATGTGACCTATAGTAGGAGTTCAGCAATTGTGAATGAATGAATGCATGAATGAATAAATGAATGATGTCATCAGCATAAACAGTTTGGCTTGTATTGTGTATAAATAACTAAGCTACTACAGGAACGAGGAGTCTTGGCATAGCATGTGCATCACAGAAAGGAAAATGTTAGGTATCAGATAGTTACAGGCTTAGAGAAATTCAGGACAAAGACCTTTCTCTGCATCTAGTCCATTTTATTTTTTCTTACTAGCTTCCCTGAGTGAGCCTTCAGCCTTTTCTCTTAAAGCTCTACAGGTTATTGAAAAAAATCTTTTCCATGTTATTTTTAGGGACAAAAATTTACTAAAAGCAATCCATCCAGCATTGGATCCATCCTTACTCACGAAAGCCACCATTGCTGCGTTCTGATTCCTTTTTCTAGCCATGGTTTGTTCACCTGCACGTACTATCAAATCCCTGTTTAGTCGTCCTGAGCTTCAGGGTTGCAGGTCTTTCTTTTCATTCTTTTTACATTGCCCCAATCAGCCTTTATCCCTTCAATTGAAAATTATTAGTATATGTTTCATTGCCATTATTTCATTTTAAAATAGTTATTTTATTCAGTTCCATTATATATGTATCTGACATCAGGAAGATCTCAAAAAGTGATAAGCAGGAAATGTAATGGCTGGCAAAACTGTTCTACTGAACAAGCTTAAGAACGATTTTGTAGCAAATGAACCTTCTGGCAGTGATGGGCAGATCAGGAGCTCCCTGAGCGTGGGTTTCATAGGCATACCTCCCAAGCTTTGCAGAAGTTACTTTTTGTTACTTGGTGTTAAGTTAGAATCTCCATGGTCCTGATAGGTAGTAATACTGAGGATGGCAGAGGGTCCAGGATTTTTTTTTTTTTAAGATTTTATTATGACAGAGAGAGAGAGAGAGAAGGAACACAAGCATGGGGGAGCTGGAGAAGGAGAAGCAGAGAGCCCAGTATGGGGCTCAATCCAAGGATCCTGGGATCATGACCCGAGCTAAAGGCAGACGCTAACGACTGAGCCACCCAGGCGCCCCAGAGGGTCTAGGATCTTAACTTTCTTTCATTTTAACTTGAGTTTTCCAAGGTATTTTCTATTCTGACCCTTTCCTTTGAACTTTTTCTGTGATTTTTGGGAGACAATGTTTTGGAAGCACACTAACCTCTCCAGTGAGAAGGGATGACTAGTAACCAGGGAAAAACATCAGATCAAAAACCTTTTAATTTCTTGTTAAGTATCTGTTTCCTCATACATTTCAATTGTCAAAAAAAATTATATCTATCTATCTATCTATCTATCTCAGGTTGGGAAAGCAGACGTCTGTGTATCTGGCAACCTTACCAGGGAGCAGAGGATCATTACAAGTATGACCATTTTGGGAATAATTTGTTTCTAACTGGCATATATGTATTTTGGGCTTCACTCTTAGTTTTACTATTAATTTGCTTAATAAGTATTTCTCCTTCTAAAGACAGAACAGAAGCCAACATAAATCAAGCTTTCATCCTAACTAGTAGACTTCTATTTAATGACTTCACTAGCTTAAGAAGTTTTGTGAAACAATCTTAGAATGCAATCCTGATATCATGAAAGGAACTAAGGGAAGAAAAAGCTGCTGACATCCTTGAGGAGAAGTAAGAATTTCATGAGATATCTCTAGAGGGGTTAGCAGCCCACCATTCATTTTATCAGAGGATAAAACCAGTGTCACTAGTGAAGAACTATGTACCGGAATATGGCTTCCTGATTTGAAAAACAGTTCTCAATAGCAGAAAATAGAGTTATTTTCAAGACATATGTTAGGTCTCTCACAATCTATCAGGAATAAAAAAAGATAGCAGTATAGAAAGAGAAGAAGAGAAAAAAGATTGAGATTGTCAAAATGTTGCATACAAGAATGTATTGACTGTCACTATTGTAAGAGGTCTTGCAGTAATTACATTTTCTATTTGGATTTGCTCATCCTAAATTCTTTTCAGTTGTCAGTTTGGAAAATGTCTGCTATTTAGGTACTTTTTCCTCCCTGTTAAATATCCGCACAGTATCATTGACCAAAATTGTGTAAGGTAGTACTGGGAATATTTTCTGTCTTAGCAAGCCCACTATATCATTGATATGGGAAGATTTTCTTTTTTCAATTTCAACCATAAGGAAACATCAGATACCAGCCTTGTGGTAGACAAGCCATTAGATGAGTATCCCAGGATCTAGAGAATTCTGGTATCTGTTTGCATTATTTATCCCATTTTAAAAAAGTGGCAAAGTCACTCCACATAGATGGAATACAGTTTTATTAAAGTTGCACATGTGATTAAGGCTATGGACAAAATGTTTCTATGAAGTAATGATGTGGACTGATTTAAACTTTGGGATTTGCAGGGTTCCGTATAAAAGCTATGCCTGCTAGCTTGTGATTTAGGACTCACGCATAAGAGAACTGAGATTGGGTTAATATAAAAATATGACTTGTGGCACTGGAGATATGTCTTCAGAGCAAACAATGACTTAATGCTAGTGATTTGTGATAAAGCCGATTTCTTTTTTGGTCAAATAACCTAGGTATTTTCTGAAAAAAGGTTGATTTTTGGAAAAAAGTACAATAATTAAGCTGAACATACCAACAAGTCAAAATAATTTAAATATATGATGACTCAGTTGGTACCTTCAGGTAATGAGGTGCTCTGAATTAATTTTCCTGAGAGCAGAAACTTATCCCTTTAAATGATTAAACATTTTATCTTCATCAGTCTTTGAAGAAAATATTTCCAAGTTATGTTATACATTCCTCTGTGTCAGTAAATATGCTTGACAATTTATAGGACTAAAATCATAGTTTTTTTAAAAAAGGTTAAAGAAATATTTGGGGACCTTGGAATATAATGTTACCTTGTTGGTCCAATGTTTTTTTGTTTTTTTTTTTTAAAGATTTTATTTATTTATTTATTTGACAGAGATCACAAATAGGCAGAGAGGCAGGCAGAGAGAGAGGAGGAAGTAGGCTCCTTGCCGAGCAGGGAGCCTGATGCAGGTCTCGATCCCAGGACCCTGAGATCATGACCTGAGCCGAAGGCAGAGGCTTTAACCCACTGAGCCACCCAGGTGCCTGGTCCAATATGTTCTTATCTATAAAATATGAGGCTTAGATTAGACCATGATAAGGATTCCATCTCAAATATTCTCTAAATCTAGGCCTCTAGGTCTCTTACGTTTTAAATTTTAGTGTGTGCAAAAATTACCTAGGGAGCTTGCTAACAACGTGGATACTGAGGCATCATTCCTGGGGATTCTTACTCAGTAGGTTGGGAACAAGGCAAGAGAATCTCTGTCATAAATAAGCACCTGTGGCCCTTCTGATGACCTTATCTGGAGAAACACTGATTCTCTTTCCAGCATTGTATAGCAGCTGCCATTACCCTTGCTGTCCACAGGGTCCTGGAAAAATCCTTGCTGCCCTGCCCTCCGTGGTGGTGAGTTGTGAGAGACTGGTCAGACCCAGATGGTTGTGCTTTGATAGTGTTTGATTCTGATTTTTTTACCTAGTAGTACTTGTCACTTCCTTAATGTTAGCTGCCGAGGGAAACCAGATTATTAAGTTTATTATTAAATAGTTGCTCTGTATTTATACATATAATAGGTCATGAAGTTCTAATCTTAGGCCTGGGAAAGGGTGAGCAGAGAACTTCCCGTTTCCTCCTTTAGTGTAAGGTGCATGCATTTGCCATTGTCCATCTTATTCCTTCTTGGGAGGTGTTTTATTCTTTGTCATTCTAAGAGTCAAGTTTTCTAGAAGTGTGATACCAGTATAAGTGGGATATATTTGTATAAATACATTAACACTTCCTAATGGGATTTGTAGCCAGGGCTGTCCATGTGTTCTTTTTAAAAAATGCTTTAATTTTTAAATGGTTTTTTTTGAGGTATAATTCACATACCTAAAATTCACCCTTTTAAAGTATACAATTCAATGATTTTTAGTAAAATCTGTGAAATTTGTAGAGTTTGGTAAAATTTGTAGGGTTGTACGCAACTATCACATTATCTAATTTTAGGACATTTTGATCACCCCCAAAAGAAATGTGCCTATTTGCATTGACTTCTAATCCCACCACCAGATCCATTCAACCAATAGTTTACTTCTTATCCCTATAGATTTGGATTTCCTAGACACTGGATGTCAATGGTATCATAAGAGCGTGCAGTCTTTCGTCTGGCTTCTTTCACTTAGCATAATGTTTTTGAAGTTCATCCATGTTGTAGCAGGTATCCTCTTGCCAAAGAATATTCTTTTGTATGGATGTATTGCACTTTATCCACTTATCAGTTAGTGGAGATTTGTCTTGTTTCCACTTTTTGGCTATTATGTCTAATGTGTGCAAGAGTTTTAATTTTATTTAGGTAAGTTTCTTAGGAGTAGAATTGCTGGATCAAATGCTAAGTCTGTCTCTCAGAGTAGCAATTTCAAATTTTACAGTTTTACCAGCTGTGCATGAGGGTTCCAGTTCCTCCACATCCTTGCCAACACTTGGATATAGGTCCTTTATTGGATATATGATTTTCAAATAGTTTCTCCCAGTCAGTGACTTCTCTTTCTGTTCTTTTAGTGGTATCTTTTGAAATGCATATTTATTATTTTGGTAAGACCCGCCTTATCTATTTTTCTTTTATCGCTATACTTTTGGTGTTGGGTTAGGCAAAGATTTCTTAGATAGAACATCCACGGTTTCTTGCGGCTTATCCGAAATCTTGTAGGCTTTGTTTAGTATGAAGCGACCAGTGATATCTAGTATTTAGTGCCTTGTTTAAATAGATTAAATATTAATATTATAGCTTATGACTTGTACCTGCTTTAATGAAAAGGTGCTAACAATTATGCTAAAGTCTTAGAGTGTCAAAGCCATGCTGGACTCATCCACCATTCATGCCATAGCCATATCCTCCTTAGCATACTTTTCTCGTCTTAAGTCTCTGCCATCAGCAGATGAAGGAGAATCTAGATCTTTTTTTTTTTTTAATTATTATTTGCTCCAGGGGTGCAGGTCTTTGAATCATCAGGCTTACACCTTTCACAGCACCCACCATAGCACAAACCCTCCCCAATGTCCATAACCCATCTACCCTATCCCTACCCTCCCACCCTCCAGTAACTCTCAGTTTTTTGTGA
Organism: Ailurus styani; assembly: GCA_002007465.1. Classification (NCBI taxonomy): domain Eukaryota; kingdom Metazoa; phylum Chordata; class Mammalia; order Carnivora; family Ailuridae; genus Ailurus; species Ailurus styani. The sequence goes on from LNAC01000225.1 coordinate 809,326, forward strand.
GATTAGGAGTCTTTTATGGTTTATCTCCTTCCCCATCCCATCTTGTTTCATTATTTTTC
>LNAC01000225.1:809614-836308 GCA_002007465.1 Ailurus styani
GTGTGTGTGTGTGTGTGTGTGTGTGTGTGTGTGTGTGTGTGTGTGTATGTCATCTGTTGATGGACATCTAGGTTCTTTCCATAGTTTGGCTATTGTGGACATTGCTGCTATAAACATTCGGGTGCACGTGCCCCTGAAGATCACTACCTTTGTATCTTTAGGGTAAATATCCAGTAATGCGACTGCTGGGTCGTAGGGTAGCTCTGTTTTCAACTTTTTGAGGAACCTCCAGACTGTTTTCCAGAGTGGCTGGCTGCGCCAGCTTGCATTCCCACCAACAGTGTAGGAGGGTTCCCCTTTCTCCGCAGAGAATCTAGATCTTTTTAATAGACTTTGTCATACCAGGGAGCTAGCACTGTACCCTTCCTTACTCGATTTCCATAGTCTTGGGTGAAGGAACCTTACATGGAGCGTCACAACTGTGGGAACACAGACTTTATCTTTTGCAGGTTTCGGAGTATGATGTCCTAACAGCAGCTCTCAGTCAGTCAAGTCTTCATTAAAAGAAACAAAATACTGCCTTAGAGTTTCATCATAAGAAAATGCTGGTTGCTGCCTTTGTAGGTAAAGATCTAGTCTCATTGTGGGCTGATGAACTTAATACTTCTCCTCAATCCTGTTTTGTCTTTGTCTAAAATATGAACAGTGTGTATTCTCTCTTGGTTCTAGATTTTTCTCATTGTGTTCAGACTTGAACATTGGGAAATGTTATCAAGTTCTACTTCAGGAATGCCTGATTTCTTGGAGCTTTTACTTCTTGAGCCTTGAAGGCACCTCTTGTTCTTAAGTAACACTGGGCATCAGTATACATTATAAACCTAAATACAATGTGCATTTAGTATGCTTGTATGAAACATTATTTCCTAAAATGGTAGTAACATCTTAAAATTGAAAAAGTGAGTTATAGTTGACTAAATTCTTTCATAGATTTGATCACATTTGATCCTCACATACCTCTGTGAGGAATTATTCCTTTTTCATGGATGAAGAAAGTGACATGTCAGAAGTCATTTATTCCCAAATAGAGGACTTCTGCCACCAAATTTGATGCCTTTTATGTNTACCTCTGTGAGGAATTATTCCTTTTTCATGGATGAAGAAAGTGACGTGTCAGAAGTCATTTATTCCCAAATAGAGGACTTCTGCCACCAAATTTGATGCCTTTTATGTAGCACCAAGCTTCCTCCCCAAAGTAATACTCTGAATTTTTATAATTTTAAGAAAGTCATGCCATATTACATTAGACCTATGGCTAACCTATCTATAAGTAGTCATTTACATTTTGAATGAAATCCAGACAATGATATATTCATTTTTTAGGGCTTATTTCCTTCTCAGGCTTCCATTTCTGATTATTATGGATGAAATGTCTTTTTTCTTGTTAAAGGAATTCTAGGCATTGGATTGTAGGTGGGAGAAATTTGTGGTGGGCTTGAGAGGGTTGGGGTAGGTTCCTGGATATAGGAACATTTTTTTCCCTTCTAAATTTATACTGTGTTCAAAGATAGTTTGAATATTTCTAGGTTCTTTGAGTTCCAAAGAAGACTCTTTGCCCACCAGCCAGCCCAAGAAAGCTTGATCTCCATTACTGGTTGCTTTATTTCTTTTTTCCTCAATTGTACTTTTCTTCGGCAAGATTTTCTCTTTTTCCAGGGGCCATCCTTACTGTGATGTCTTTTTTCTCTGTTATACCATGTGTGGTTTAGACCCTTTGGTATAGGACAGTGGTTCTCAGAGTGTGGTTCCTTCAGCGAGAACATCAGCTTGTTAGAAATAAAAATTCAGTTGCATGAAAACTACTTCATTAGAACTTCTGGGGGATTGGGCCAGATTGTGTTTGACATACCTTCCAGGGGCTTCTAATGCATGCTCAATAGTAAATGGAAAGGTTTCTCAGGTCAGTTGCCAGGTTTAGAATTTCCGGTCTACCATTTGGCAGGCACTATTACTCCACCCCCAACCTAAATGATCTTTGGGGAGGTCCCTTTCATCACTAAGCTTTAGTTGTCTAGTCTGTAAACTGGTGGAATAAAAGGATAATTACCTCTGTAGGAAGTTGTAAAGATCAAACAAAGTTCTGCATAGAAGGAGCCCCATGTGGTGTCTGGCACAAGGTAAGCATCCTCGAATGGGAGCTGTCCTGGTTGGTACTGGCTCTGGCAGTTACCAGGATTGTGCTAGGTAACCCTCACTCGTTCCTGGCAGCTTGACATTTCACTATTTATTCCTAAACCTGAAAATTTGCTGTGTGCTCCATTTTCAATATTATGAAAATGAGGCAAGTTTTTGCACTAAAATCCCTAGATGAGCTGTATTTGAAATTTTGCTTATGTCTGCCTTTTGTTTTTGGCCACCAAGCCAGTTTCCTATCTGGGACAAAATCTCCCTTTTTAATAGTACTTTAATATTTAAAGTCTTTGTTTCAGAGTGTGGTTCAAGACATGTTGAAAGTCTAAGTAACCATGATTTTCTGCCTCAATTATTTACTACTTCAAAAAACTTCAGGTGTTTTATATCTGTATCTACTTATGCAATCTACCTATAGATATAGACTCTATCAATATAAATTCTGTAGCTATTGTTATGCCTTTTCTATTAGATTATTCTTGGTTCAGTGTCCAAGTCTATTCTTTATTAGAAATTCCACTAAGGCTCCTGGGTGCCTGAGTTGGTCAAGTGTCTGACAACTGATTTTGGCTCAGGTCATGATCTCAGGATCCTGGAATTGAACCCCACATTGGGCTCTGTGCTTTAGCATGGAGTCTGCTAGAGGTAATCTCTCTTCTTCTCCCTTTGTTCCTTCCCCTGCTTGTGCACACACTCTGTCTTTCAAATATATAAGTAAAATCTAAAAAAAAAAAAAATCCCATCAACATATTCTATACTTTGAACAAATCCATGCTGAATTTTAGCTTATTAGATTCTTGGGCTAGCTTTTTACCTAATTTTTCCTACAAATTGTAGTTGTCTTCAAAATCATCCAGAGCTCTTGTTGGATACCATTACATCCTGGTGGTTTATTTTCTTTTCATTTATCAGTTAGGCCTAGAACAGACCTTGCATTTATCTTTCTTGGATTTAGCATATTTGGACTACTTACTTCAGTTATTTATTTGGATATTTGTATTCAAATAGCCTTTTCAGTAAAATGTATCAGAGTTTTTATTTACTCTCTTTTGTTTTTTTTATTCATCCACACACTCAGGTTTGCAGGTCCGACTGATTTTTTGGCTGGCTTTCTACCAATAATAAATTAAAAGGAAAAAACCCCTCAGCTACCAGAAAATCCTTTTTAACTTTTTTTTTTTTTAAAAAAAACATTCCTTAAACTCTTCAAAGTATTCTATGAATCATCTGACCTGCCTCCCTTAGGACAGCATTTCTCTAACTGTGCTTTGTTTTTGCCTAAAATAAAGGGTTCCGTGGTCTAGCTGGCTTGGGAAAGGCCACATATTTTTGCATACCTATTCTATGCTCCCCATACCTTACCCTTGGAAATGGTGTAGTGATTCATAATTCATTGTGGCATTTTTAAATACTCTGAGATCTCCTGCATACAGAAACCAGATCAATTTTATGTGACCTATTTTTTCCCCCTCAAAAACACCTATTATCCCATGAACTGGTGTTCCATAGAACACCTTTGTGACTTTTGAATTTCAGAATTTTGTTGCTCTCTTTTAGCCAATCTTTACATTTTTAGATGTACTTCTTTTTTCCCTCTTTACCGGTTTACTTCTTTTCTAGTTAGAGGTGCTGAGTCTTTTTTCTTTTGCATTCCTAACATTAATTTGAAAATTTATGCTAGTGGTTAGCTTGAACTTTCTAGAACACAAATTTGAAACTATTTCTTTTCTTTTTCTGCAGCAGTCTCTTTCTCTTGAGCGATTGCCTTGTCATTTTCATGTTACTACTGGATTGGGTTAGATAACTGATAGGGAATACTTATAGTGATAATGAATCTTAGGTCTTATACTTGTGAATATTTTTTCCATTAAAACTTTTCCCATTTTTTTTTTGGACTGGTTTGTGTGGCTCAAATTGAACTTTTCTGATGACATTTGCTCTGAACAAAAGAATAATTTATTACTTCTATTTCTATGTTGAAGTGATTATTATTTTTAGCAAGAATACTGCTTTATTACTAATGGTGGTTATAATGTTTTTAGCTGTCAATAGTTCATGTGTGGTTTTTTTTAAGTTTCATGATAGGGAATAAATAACTAAAATAGTTATTTGTATTGTATAGTGTATTAACATTTTCTTTCCTAGTTAGCCTACTTGAGTAAAATTGTTCCAGAACTTTATATTGTCTTACAGTACCTATTCCATTACAGTCTTTGCATGTGCTTGCTCTTCTGTTTGAAGGCTCTTGACAATGTCCGTTTCTCAGTGAGACCTATTTTTACCACTACATTTAAAATTGCAGTCTCCTCCCCAAACTACCTACTCTACCTCTGTACTTGATTTTCATCTCTTCTCCTGATCAATATGCAATAATATACTATGCATTTTATTTAGGCATTGTGTTTGTTCTCTAATAGAAGTTACCTGGGAGTAAGTGTTTTCATCTGTTTTGTCACTGCTTTATCTCTACTGTCTGGAACCGGGTGACACATTATAGGTGATGCATTTTTATTAAATGAAAATATAATTTCAGTAGATGTCAGATTATGGAATGCACTTTCCATAGCCATGATACAAAATCAACAAACTATGATTAGAAGGTACAAATGTTCAGCAAATATAGTAAGTTTTTATTTTAATTCCAGTTAACATACAGTGTTATGTTAGTTTCAGCTGTACAATATAGTAAGCAAACATGATATTTAACAGTGAAAATTGAAAGCTTTACTTTTAATATTGGAAACAAGATAAGACATTCTTAATCAACAAGTCTATTTCTTTGCAGCATTTACAGAGGAAGTTCTAACTAAAATAATGCAGGAAGAAAAAGAAGAATTCTTAGCATTATTTCTTCTTCTCCAATACTATCACTAGTTATTGAGGATATTTTGTCCATTTAGAAAAACCAAAAGAATCTACAGGTAATGTATTAGAATGAATAAGAGAGATTAGTAAGTCTTCTACAAACAAAATCAATATACAAAATCAATTGCATTTCTGTATTCTGTAACTGTTTAGAAAAGACAATGGAATACCATTTGTAGTATTATCATACATATAAAGTACCTAGAAACAACTCTTACAAAAATGGGCAACATCTGTATGGAGAAAATTATAAAACAAAGACACTTAAGAAAATCTAAATGAAGGGAGAAATAAATAGTATTTATGAATAGAAAATTTCAGTCTATAGATGTGATTCTGCCCAAATTGTTTCAGAAATTTTATGAAACTACAATCAGAACCCCTTTATCTTGCTCCCCAACATGGAACATAGAAGCTAATTACTACCTGCAAATGGAAGATCTACCAGATATTAAGTCTCACTATTATAAAACTGTAGCAATTAAGACAGTATGATACTGAAAATACCTAGGAAAATAGATAATTGGAAGAGAATAGGGAATCCAGGAGCACAGCCTGGAAACTTTTATAAAGACTTGGCTCTGGGATAGGTGGAAAAAAAAGAATGGTCAATAAATGGTACTGTGACAATTGATTATATATGTGAGGGGAAATGGACACTACCTCATCATATCATGCATAAAATAATCAATTCAGGTTGTATAAGGCAAAGCGAAAAGTTAGAAAAAAATATGGGGAAATGTTTTTTATGATCCCATAAATACAGTAAGCATCAGCCATGAAGGGAAAGATTAATTTTAATATGTTACTAGGACTTAAGTAAAAAAACAAAAAAACAAAACCATCACAACTTGGGAGGAGATATGTATATATTACTGAAAAAAGATGAGCATGGAGAATAAAAAACAAGTCTGTTAAAAAGACCAACAACCCTAAACACAATAGGCAAAGGACCTGAACCAGTACCTTGCAAAAGAGAAAACACAAATGGCTAAAAAAAAAATAATATGATCATATGAGAAGATACACAACCTCATTAGTAATCAAGGAAACTTAAATTTAAACCACTATGACATACCACTTCTCAGTCAGCATTTTAGAAAAACTGAAGTCAGCAATAACAGGAGCTGCACAGTTTGGGAACTCATAGACTAATGGAGAGAAATTAAGTTGTTGAAACTAATTTGGAAAACACTTGGGCTTTATCTTGTCAAGTTTAAGATACCAGTTCCACTCCTAGGTATATACTTTGGAGAAAGTCTTATGCATAGGACCAAATGACCATAATGTTTACAAAGTAATAGTTTAAAGAATTTTAAATAGACTTTTTAATTTCTTAATATATTCTGCTTTACTGAGATGTAACTGACAAAGTTGTAAAATATTTAAAATGTACATTGTGATGATTCTGTACATGTATAAATTGGAAAGGATTCATCTCATCTAGCTAATTAACCTGTCCAATGAGACAGTTTAAAGTGTAGTAATATCCTGAACTTACCTCCCCCATGAACACAACAAATCTACAGCTTCAAATGGAATAATTTCTCCAGAAAAAGTCCTGAGAACTAGAAAGATAAAAGGACAACATCAAGATGGGTAGGAGAGATAGTTGTGCTTTTGCTAAGAACCCCATCCCAGGCAACCCACAATCAGGAGGGATCTCAAAAATATGGAACTTTTTCCTGAGGTTCAAGAGGTTTATGCCCCACATCAGGTACCCAACCTTTGGGTTCTGAATTAGGCAAACCCTCAGAATATAAAATCAATGGGGGTTGTATCCAGGAGAACCATAGAACTATAGAGAATGGAGAACCTACCAGCTAGAAAACAATTACCAGAATGGCAATAAGGATGTAGCTATCCATGATTACTTTAAGTGTAATGGACTAGACTGAATTCTCCAAAATAAAGAGTGGTGGAATAGATTTAAAAAAAAGACTATATGCTGCCTAAAAGACTTACTTCGGAAGTAAGGACACATACAAAGTGAAGGGATTGTGAAGGAAATTGGAAGAAAAAGATATTCCATGCATACGTAAATGAAAAGATAGATGGCGTAGCTATATTCATTTCAGATGAAATAGACTTAAAAACTGTAATCAAAGAGAAGAATGTTACCTAACGATAAAGAATCAATCCAGTAAGAAGACCTAATGTTTATAAATACATAGGCATCCAACATAGGAGCAACAAAATGTATAAAGTGAATATTAACAGACCTAAAGGAAGAAATTGAAAGCAATACAATAAGAGTAGGAGACTTTAACACCCCACTTACATCATTGGATAGATCATCCAGACAGAAAATCATGAAGAAATGTCAGCCTTAACCCATTAGACCAGTTGGACTTAATAGATATATGCAGAACATTCCAGCCAAAAGCAGAGAATACACATTCCTGTCAAGTGCACATGGAATTCTCTCCAGGATAGATTATGTTAGGCCACAAAAGAAGTCTCAGTAAATTAAAAAAGATTGAATTCATATCAAACATCTTTTCTGACTACAATGGTATGAAACTAGAAATCAATACCAAAAAAAAAAGCCACAAAAATGTGGAAATTGAACAATATATTACTAAAAAACTAAACTCATTGAAGAAATCAAAGGAGAAATCAAAATATGCATAGGGCCAAATGAAAACACAAATGATATACAAAAATTTATGGGATGCAGCAAAAGCAGTTATCAGAGGGAAGTTTATAGCAATACAGGCCTACCTTAAGAAATAAGAAATATCTCAAGAAAATCTAACTACACCAAAAGAACTAGAAAAAGAAAAAAAATGAACTCAAAATTAATGGAAGTAAATAATATTGGAGTAGATGTAAATGAAACTATAAAGAATAGGAAAGATAAAAATAAAAACAGATTCTTTGAAAAGACAGAGTAGATAAGCCTTTAGCTAGATTCACCCAGAAAAAAAGGCTCAAATAAAATTAGAAATGAAACAGAAGTCATAATTGATACCACAGAGATACAAAGACTTGTAAGAGATTACTGTGAACAATTATACAACAACAAATTGGACAACCTAGAAGAAATGGGTAAATTCAGTCTTCTAAGTCTCAATTCCAAGACTGAAATTTCAGTCTTCCAAGACTGAATAATGAGGAAATAGACAATCTGAGAAGGCTGATTACTATTCTAGAGATTAAAGTAGTAATAAAAATCCTTTCAACAAACAAAAGTCCAGGACCAGATGGCTTCACTGGTGAATTCTGTCAAACATTCAAAGAAGATTTAATACCTGTCCTTCTCAAACTCTTCAAGAAAAAAAAAAAATTGAAGAGGAGGGAAACCTTCAAAACTTATGAGGCCAGCATCACTGATAATGAAACCAGACAATAACACCCCAAACAAAATTACAGGTCAATATCCCTGATGAACATAGATGGAAAAATCTTCAACAAAATATGAGCCAGCTGAATTCAACAGTACATTAAAAGAGGCATGCATCATGATCAAGTGTGTTTTATTCCAGGATTACAAGGAAGATTCAACATCTACAAATCAGTGTGATAAACATACATATAAACAAGATGAAAGATTAAAAAAATCATCTCAATAGATGAAGAAAAAACATTTGATAAAATTCAACATCCATTTATGATAAGGCCTCTTAACAAAGTGAGTATAGGGGGAATGTACCTTAACATACTAAAAGCCATATATGACAAACACAAAGCTAACATCATCTTCAATGGTGAAAAATTAAAGCTTTTCCAGACAAGGGTGCCCACTATCCTGACTTCTATTCAGCACAGTGTTGGAAGTTTAAGCCACAGCAATTGGGCAAGAAAAAGAAATAAAGGAATCTAAGTTGGAAAGGAATATATAAAACGATCAGTGTTTGCAGGTGACATGATATTATATATAGAAAAGCCAAAGACTCTAGCAAAAAACTGTTAGAGCTAATAAATGAATTGAGTAAAGTTGCATCAAAGTTGAATCAAAATTAATATGCAGAAATTGGTTGTTTCTGTATACAAATAATGAACTAATAGAGAAACCAGAAAGCAATCCCCTTCAAGTTGCATCAGAAAAAGTGAAATACCTAGGAATAAATTTAACCCAGAAGGTGAAAAGACCTGTACACTGAAAAGTATAAGACACTGATGAAAGAAATTGAAGATGACACACATAAATAGAAAGATCTTCCATATTTAAGGATTGGAATAATTAATATTAAAATGTCTCTACTGTCTCCCCAAACTATAGAATCAATGCAATCTCTATCAAAATTCCAGTGGCAGTTAGCAAAGAAACAAACAAAAACCACCAAAATTCATATGGAACCACAAAAGACAGCCAAAAGAGTAGCCAAAACAATCTTGAGAAAGAAGAACAAAACTAAAGGTATCATGTGCTTTGATTTCTATATTACAAAGCTATAGTAACCACTATGCTATTGGCATAAAAACAGAATATATACATCAGTGGAACAGAATTAGAGGTGCCAGAAATGAACCCACATTTATATGGTCAATTAATTTACACAGAGGTGGCAAGAATATCCAATGGGGAAATCTCTCTCTTAAATAAATGATGTTGGGGAAAACTGGACAGATACAAAAGAATGAAACTGGATCACATATGAAAATTAACTCAAAGTAGATTAAAGATTTGAATGTAAAGCCTGAAACTTTAAAACACCTCCTAGAAGAAAACCAATGTGGTAAGTTCCTTGGCGTCAGTCTTAGCATTGTTTTTTTGAATATGACTCTAAAGGCAATGGCAACACATGGAAAACTCTGAGAAAGTAGAAAGCTTCTGCACGGTGAAAGAAGCCATCAACAAAATGAAAAAGCAATTACTGAATGGGAAGAGCTATTTGCAAATCATATATCTGATAAAGGGTTAATATCCAAAATATATAAAGAACTTCTACAACTCAATAGCGAAAACATTCAATCAAAAAATGGACAGAGGATCTGAATACACATTTTTCTAACAAAGACCTGCAGATGGCCAGCAGACACCTGAAAAGATGCTCAACCTCACATCATCAAGGAAATGCAAATCAAACCCACAATGAGATAGTGTTTCACACCTATCCGAGTGGCTGTTATCAGGGAGATAAATAACAAGTGTTGGCAAGGAGGACAAAGTGAACCCTTGTGCTCCATTGGTAGGAATGTAAATTCATGCAACCACTATGGAAAGTAGAGTTTTCTCAAAAATTAAAAACAGAACTATTGTATGATTCAGTAATTCCACTTTTATTAGGTATCTATCTGAAGAAACAAAAACACAGATTCAAAAAGATACATGCATCTCAGTTTATTTCAGTATCACAATAGCCAAGATATGGAAGCAACATAAATGTCCATTGATAGATGAATGGATTAAGAAAATGTATTTTATATAAATACATGTGTATCTACACACAATGGAATACTACTCAGCCATAAAAAAGAATGATATCTTACCATTTGTGATAGCAGAATACCCTCTACGGTCCATCTATGCTAAGTAAAAAGTCAGAGTAAGATAAAGACTGCATGATTTCACTTATAAGTGGACTCTAATAAACAAAACAAGACTCACAGGTATAGAGCAGAGGATATTGGTTGCCAGAGGGGAGAAGGGTTGGTGGGGGCAAAATGAGTGAAGAAGATTAAGAGGTACAAACTTTCAGTTAATAAGTCAGGGGATTATAATGTACAGTATGGTGAGTACTGTCAATAATATTGTATTAACTTTGTATTGGTAACAGATGGTAACTAGACTTAGTATGATCAGTTCACAATGTATACAAATGTCTTAATTGAATTACACACAAAACTAATATGTCAATTATACTTTAATAAAAACCTGTATTACCTCATATTTATATCTAAACTTATATGTATATCATTTATATGTATCCTATACATACATATTTTAGTGACAACATTTAAGTTCTGTTCTCTTAGCAAGTTTCAGTTCTACAATACAGTGTTATCAACTATGTTACTATTTTATACATTAGAGCTCTAGGCATTATTCATCTTATAGCTGAAAGTTTATAGACTTCATATTTAGAGCAGTTTTAGGTTCACAGCAAAATTGAGAGTTCGCATGTACTACCAGTCCCCACATAGGTACAACCTCCCCCATCATTAGCATCCCCCACCAGCAAAGCCTATTTGTTACAGTTGGCCAGTGTACATTGACTCATCATTATCATGTGAGGTCCATAGCTTACATTACTGTTTACTCTTGGTTTTGTACATTTTATGGGTTTTGACTAATGTATAATGGCCTTTTCCACCATTATAGCATCATAGAGAAAAGTTTCGCTGCCCTAAAAATCCAATATGTTCCCCCTATTTGTCCCTTTCTCCCCCGGCAACCACCAATCTTTTTACTGTCTCCATAGTTTTGCTTTTTCCAGAAACTCATATAGTTGGGATTACAGAGTATGCAGCCTTTTCAGACTGGCTTCTTTGATTCAGTAATATGCATTTAAGATTTCCCCGTGTCTTTTTAAATGGCTTGGTGGCTTATTTCTTTTTAGTGCAAAATAATATACCATTGTCTGAGTATACCATAGCTTACGTGTTCATTGCTGAAGGGCATTTTGGTTGCTTCCAAGTTTTGGTAATTATGAATGAAGTTCTAAACATCCATGTACAGGTTGATACATGGGCATAAGTTTTCAACTCCTTTGGGTAAAGGAGTACAATTGCTAGATCATGCGATAAGAATGACTAGTTTTGTAAGAAACTGCCAAATTGTCTTCCAAAATTGCCGTATCATTTTGCATTCTCAGAAGCAATGAATGAGAGTCCCTGTCACTATATTCTTGCCAGCACTTGGTTTTGTCAGTGTTTGTATTTTAGTTTTTGTAATAGGTAGAATCATTGTTTTTAATTGGAGGGGGGAAAAACTCGTTTGTTAATAGAATGATTTTAAGAATTGAGAGTTACCATACAATAAAATGTTATAAAACTTCACATTCAGGGCGCCTGGGTGGCTCAGTGGGTTAAAGCCTCTGCTTTCGGCTCAGGTCATGATCCCAGGGTCCTGGGATCGAGGCCCGCATCGGGCTCCCTGCTCGGCGGGGAGCCTGCTTCCTCCTCTCTCTGCCTACTCGTAATCTCTCTCTGTCAAATAAATAAATAAAATCTTTAAAAAAAAAAAAAAAACTTCACATTCACATTCTACCAAAGCTGTTTTGTAGGTTTTAATATTGTACTGTAATTAGGTAAGACGGAAATATTGAAGGAAACTGGGTGAAGAGTACACAGGACATCTCTGTGCCGCTTTGCAACTTTAAAAAAAATTTTTTTTAATTTGTAGATTTTATTTATTTGACAGAGACACAGCGAGAGAGGGAATATAAGCAGGGGGAGTGGGAGAGGGAGAAGCAGACTCCCCACTGAGCAGGGAGCCTGACCCTGGGATCATGACCTGAGCCGAAAGCAGACATTTAACGACTGAGCCACCCAGGCACTCCTACTTTGCAACTTCTTGTATACATATAATTTTTTCAAAATAAGAAGATAAACAACTTGAGAGTTGTCTCCTTATAGATGAAACACTATCCAGCCTTGAAAACAATGAACTATTGATAAAAACCACAGGGCTGCATCTTTAAACATCATATTGAATAAAAAAGCAATTAGCCTGAAAAAAGATGTAGTGTAAAGCTCAAAACACACAACCTAAACAATATATTATTTTGAGATACAACTGTGATAAAACTATTTAGAAAAGCGAGTGAATGATAAGGAATAAAATAGAAGATAGTATTTATCTAGAGGGGTGAGGGAGGAGGGTATGTGAGCAAAAAAAAAATGCATTCAGGAGTCCTTAAAGATGATTTGTAACATTCTTTTTCTAAAATTTATTACTACTTTATAGCAACACTTTTAAGAAATATTAAAAATGTATAAAGCTGATCTTTAATTTACTATTTAATAAGCACCTTTACTGAAAGAATAAAACTAAGTTAAATTCAGTGAATCTTGAACATCTTTGAAAAGGTTTTATTTATTTGAGAGAGAGGAAGAGAAGGAGAGTGTGAACACAGAGAAGCCAAATCCCTGCCAAGCAGGGAGCCCGATGCAAGGCTCCATTCCAGGACTCTGAGATCATGACCTGAACTGAAGTCAGACACTAACTGACTGAGCCACCCAGGTGCCCCACATTTAAACATTAAAAAAAAATTTTAAAAATTATTTATTAGAGAGCACAAAGCAGGGCTAGGGGTGACAGGGAGAGGGAGAAGCAGACTCCCTGCTGAGCAGGGAGCCTGATGTGGGGCTCCATCCCGGGACTCTGGGGTCATGACCTGAGCCAATGTCAGATGCTTAATCAACTGAGCCATCCAGGCGTCCCCCAAATTTAAACATTTTTGATAGAGCATATCAAATAGAGCAGTCTAACAGAAAATTGTGTTCTAGCTTCAGTTGTGATCTGACTTTAATGTTGGGTAAGTTGGTTTCGGTGAGTGGTTCTTGAAGGGGACTCTCTGGGCCAGAAGCATCAGTACTGCTTGGATATTTGTTAGAAAAGTAAATTCTCATGGGCGCCTGGGTGGCTCAGTGGGTTAAAGCCTCTGCCTTTGGCTCAGGTCATGATCTCAGGGTCCTGGGATCGAGGCCCGCATCGGGTTCTCTGCTCGGCAGGGAGCCTGCTTCCCCCTCTCTCTCTGCCTGCCTCTCTGCCTCCTTGTGATCTCTCTCCCTCTGTGAAATAAATAAATAAAATCTTTAAAAAAAAAAAAAGTAAATTCTCAGACTTCAGCCCAGACCTGCCTTCTGGGAGAGGTGCCCAGCAATCTCTGTTTTAATACAAACTAATCACGTGATCCTGATATGCAGAGATATTTTTAAATTTTATATTTTTTAAAAGATTTTTATTTATTTATCTGACAGAGAGATCACAAGTAGGCAGAGAGGTAGGTAGAGAGAGAGGAGGAAACAGGTTCCCTGCTGAGCAGGGAGCCTGATGTGGGACTCTATCCCAGGACCCTGAGATCATGACCTGAGCCGAAGGCAGAGGTTTTAACCCACTGAGCCACCCAGGTACTCCTATGCACAGATTTTTGAGAGCCAGTAGTAAGTTTAATTTTTTTCATCTATAAACTTAGAAGATAAAACTAGATCTGCTTTCCCAAAGTGGGGTAGATAAAGCACAATCATGTGCAAGATGTTTTTAGGGGGTACACATGTCAGATTTTAAATATCACTACGTATTTTAATGTTTTTTTAGAATAATATAGCTTACCAAACCTATAAATTCACTGATATTACATCTTCATATATGGCTAAATTTAAAAAGAGAAAAAGGGAAGAAATCTACTTAATGTAAATAGTAAGCCAAAATAGTAATGTGGAGAATATTACATAGGAGAATATTAGAAAATTCATAGTTTTTAAATATTGAGGTTTCAGTAATCCTGAAGTGGATAAATTTACATATATTTTTATTAGTTTCAGATGGAGAATTTAGTGATTCATCAGTTGCATATAACACCTGGTGCTCATTACATCAAGTGAATCCTGAAATGGATGAATTTTTAAAATATTTTTCATTCTAGGTGAGCCTGGCTGGCTCAGTTGCTAAAGCATGTGACTCTTGATTTCGGGGTTGTCAGTTCAAGCCCCATGTTGGGCATAGAGATTACTTAAAAAAAATTTCCCTTCTGGGTGCCTGGGTGGCTCAGTGGGTTAAAGCCTCTGCCTTTGGCTCAGGTCATGATCTCAGGGTCCTGGGATCGAGGCCCACATCGGGTTCTCTGCTCAGCAGGGAGCCTGCTTCCTCCTTTCTCTCTGCCTGCCTCTCTGCCTACTTGTGGTCTCTCTCTGTCAAAATAAATTTTAAAAAATTAAAAAAAAAATTCCCTTCTAAAATTATGAGCTTCATATGCTTATTTTTCTCACAGTTTTGCCTCTAATTTTCCTTTTAAAATTCAAGCTAATCATTAAAAAATTAGTCTGTTCAGCTTGTGCTGGGAATGGTCTGATGATGTGCTTTTGTATTGGGAGATCTGTATCTGCGATTTACAGTTTAACCATGGCTAATGGGCAGTGTGGAAAATTCACATGCAAATCATCCAAATGAAATATATTAAAGAGGGCACCTGGGTGGCTCAGTGGGTTAAAGGCTCTGCTTTTGGCTCAGGTCATGATCTCAGGGTCCTGGGATCGAGGCCCGCATCGGGCTCTCTGCTCAGCAGGGAGGCTGCTTCCCCCTCTCTCTCTGCCTGCCTCTCTGCCTCCTTGTGATCTCTCTCCCTCTGTGNATAAATAAATAAAATCTTAAAAAAATATATATATTAAAGAGAAATCTGGTTTGAAAATACCATTTAATTTTAGAAGCATTTTTTTTCCTTTCATAACTTGAATTATAGTGGGATAGGCAGATGTTTTTATATAAAAAATGTGAGATTTGGGGGCATTAAGAAACATTTTGATAATTAGGGATTTATACTCTGTAAAAGTCTACAAAAATTATAAATAGCTACAACATTACCAGCCTTTTCAACTGGCAATTTTTAGTAGCCTTATTGAGGGACGGATGTTCACATACCAAACAGTTCACCCATTTGAAGTGTATAATTCAGAGTTGCGTGACCATCACCATGCACAATTTAGAATATTTTCATCATCCCAAGAAGAAACCCAATATCTATTAGCAGTTACTACCCATTCCTTCTGCACTCCCAACTGGAGGCAACCCCTTTCTCTACTTTTTGTCTCAATGGATTTGCCTATCTGCACATGTCATGTGAAGGGGTTCACACGATATGTGCTCTTTTGTGACCGGCTTCCTTGACTTTTTATATTTTCAAGGTTCATCCATGTTGTAGCACGAGTCAGTACTTTTATTCCTTTTTATGCTGAATAATATTCTCTTGTATTGATAGACTATGTTTTGTATGTCCATTCAACAGTTGATGGATGCTTGGGTTGTTTCCACTTTTTTGTTATTGTGGTTAATGCTGTTATGAACTTGCAAATGCAAGTTTTTGTGTGAGTGTCTGTTTTTATTTCTCTTGGGTTTATACCTAGGAGTGAAATTGCTGGGTTAGGTATGACTATATTTAACATTTTAAGGAACTGGCTGGATCTTAAAAAGCATTTTTGTTCAAAGTAAAATTATAATTTTATTTAAAATGAAATATATTCTTTAATAAGGCACCAATTTTGTTTTTCAGTGGTTTTATATAAAATATCAAATTCTGTTTGGCAAAAAAATCATCCTTAAAACACGTGTTTTTGAAAACAGTGGCTTATAAACTGTTCTGTATCTCAGTTTATAAGCATTTATCAAAATTGTCCCATCCTTCTGTGACATGTTTCTTTCTCTGTGTATTTTATTGCTGCCTGTGTCATTTAGCATTTAGGGGAAAAATGGCATAAAATCTGCCTCTTGATCTGATGATGGAATTCATGTATTTTCTGAGGTTGACTTTTACAAATAAATTATAGGTTGTTAAGAAAATGATGGTAATTCTTCTAAAATTCTCATTTCAACAATAATAAACAAATTTTTAAAACAAAAACAACACTTTGGGGTCTAGCTACATCTGACACTTCTATTTTATGTACTGTCCTATTTAATAATAATTTGAAGTTTTAAGAAGAAAGGCTTTTTTGTATAAGATTTTGTATTCAGTGAATTGTTAATGTTTGGCTTTGGCTTACTTTGTCACAGTGCTTTCTTAAGGGATTTTGTACCAAATTAGCTACCTTTAGATTCCTTCTCAGGGTGTTTCCTTTTTATATCTACTTACAAAATTAGATTTTAGTACCTTGTCAGAAAGGAGTATTTCTGGGAGGAAAAAAGGAAAGAAACTACTAAATTCAGTAAGTAGCTGGAGTAATAGAGAAGTGACAGCATAGAAAAAAGATGCTTCTCAGGGAAGAGAAAGAAAAAATAATTATTAGATTTGAATGGATAAGATTGGTTAATCTACAAAGCAAAGAAACCTTTTATTGCTACAGTAAGGAAAAACAAAAAGAATAGTAAGGCAGCATGAAGCATTCAGTTCCTTGTAAACAAGACCAGACATACTCTTAATATCTGAATATAGAACTGTATGATTCTACACATACATCAACTGAAACCATCCTTAATTGTATTCCTGGTAGGCATAACCTGTCTTATGCATACCAGAGTAGAGCAATGGATTTTTATAATGAAGACTGAAAGCTTCACAGTTTGGGTCATCTGGGAAGTAGACTCTGAGGCCCGATTTAGTGTGTTATTTATTAACAGGTGTCAGCACAGAGGAAGGGAGGCAGAGGAGTCCGTATTGGGCAGAGGCAAAAGTCAAGGTGTCCCCTTGCCCAGCAACAGAGGGAGCTTTAGAGCTGAAATGGTTTATTGGTGTAGTCCTATGTTGTGCCAAAATGGCCAAATCTTTATTTTTTTTGAAAAAGATTTTATTATTTGACAGAGAGAGAGAGAGAAAAAAGCAGGGGGAGTGGCAGGGAGAGGAAGAAGCAGGATCTTGCAGAACAGGGGGCTCGATCCCACGGTCCTGGGATTATGACCTGAGCCAAAGGCAGTCACTTAACTGAGCCACTCAGGTGCCCCCCAAATGGCCAGATCTTTATACCCTACTTCCATCAGTCAGTAGATAAGGCTGTCTTCCATGTGACTTTGGGTTGGACACTCTCTTAAGCTCAGGTAACTCTAATTCCTAAAGAGACTCACAGCTGGGACTGTCCTCTGACAATGTTCCTAACAACTGGGACAGGTTCTTGAAGACTGGTCCCAGTGCAGTTGCTCCCATATCCACCACACTACATCAGTCGCTATCCCCTTAACTTTTTACAAAAGCTTTTTTAAAAATATTTTTTCTGCTTATAAAAGTAGTATAATTATACATCTTAAATGTACAGTTAATGTGGAAATGGTTAAATAAATACGTTATTGTACAACTTTACAATTTAGAGACCTTTGGGTATTAGAATAAGACAAAGTACGTCTATGTATACTGATGAGAAAGTCTGCCATAATATCACAGAATGAAAATCACTAGGTTGCGGAACTATATAGTCATATACAGTATGGTTCTGTTTTTATGTACAAAAGCTGTACAAGTGCATACAACACATAGACACACATACATTCACTGATATTTTCACCTCCTGTAGATTGGATTGGGGTGAGCAAGAAGAGAGGAATGGCAATTCCCCCTTTTTTTCCCTGTATTTGAAATTGTAATGTATTTCGTTTAGTTGTGTGCTCAGTCGATGTGTTAGTTTCTTACTGGTAATGTAACAGATTGCTACAGATTTGGCTTAAAACTGAATTCTAAGATGGGTCTCACATGGGCTAAAATCAAAATGCCATCAGGGTTCTGTTCCTTCCAGGAACCTCTGGGGGAGGATCTGGTTTCTTGCCTCTTCCAGCTTCTGAATGCTACCTGCATTCTTTGGTGTGGCCCTCTTCCTCCGATTTCAGAGACAGCAGGGTGGGATCTTCAAATCTGACTCTGTCTCTTCTGCCTACTTTTTCCACTTAAAAGGATCCTTGTGATTACATTGGGCTTACTCAGGTAATCCAGGATAATCTTCTTATTTTATTTTATTTTATTTTATTTAAGATTTTTATTTATTTGACACAGAGAGAGAGATTACAAGTAGGCAGAGAGGCAGACAGAGAGAGAGGAGAGAGGAGGAAGCAGGCTCCCTGCTGAGCAGAGGGCCCGATGCGGGCCTCGATCCCAGGACGCTGAGATCATGACCTGAGCCGAAAGCAGAGGCTTTAACCCACTGAGCCACCCAGGCGCCCCAGGATAATCTTCTTATTTTAAAGTCAGGTGATCAGGGACCCTAATTCCATCTGCATCCTTAACTTCCCTCTTGCAGAGTTGTGTGCAAGTTCCACAGTTTGCAGGTTCCACGGGTTAGACATAGAAATCTTCGGAGGACCTTTATTCTGCCCACACAGTACACTAATACAACAGTGGCCTTGCAACCTGCGTGCTAGCTGTTCCTACTTCTTATTCAGATGATATCAGTTAAGAAAAGAGAAAATGGAGGTGCAAATGTGTAATTCAATGTTTGTTCCTTAACTTACATGGTATTAATAAGAATTTAGTGAGAAATCATATATGCGAAATCATCTTGGTTAGGAAAATGTACATCTTATAGTCTTGTATGGTTTTTCCATGCTGGCTTCTATTAGAGTCCTTACCAGTGAAATGTAATCATTACTCTCTTAGTCTCTCTCTCACTTTTTGGAGGATATACTTGAAGGTAAGGGCTATATTTTTAACTTCAATTTACCTGTCCATTCAGTGAATATTTATTAAGGACTTTTTATGTGCCAAATATTTTTCTGGACATTCTGATATATCTGTAGATGAAAACCAACAAAAATTTCAATTCTGTTGTGGGAGAAGATGTCTTATTCATAAGAAGTGATGAATGAAAAAACTAGAACAGGTCAAGAAGGATTGCGAGTGCTAGGGTCAGGGATCACTTGCAATTTTAAATAGGTTATCTGAGTAGGCCTCATTAGGAGGATGATGTTTGATTAAAGACCTCAAGGACTTTTAGGAGTCATGTGGATCACTGGGGAGTTGTGTTGGAGGCAGAAGGAACAGCCAGTATAAAGTCTTTATGGCAGGAACATTCTAGGACTGTTCAAGGAGACTGTGTGAATTTAGCTACACTACTAAACACAGCTGAAGGATGCCAAGGGTGGAAGCAGGAAACCACCTCAATTGAAGTCATAGTGGAGAGAGATTATGTGGCTTGGACCAGAGTGTAGCAGTGAAAGTGCTGTGAACTCTGTCCTCTGAGGATGGAGCTAATAAGCTTGTTGATAGCTTGGATGTGGGATAGGAAAGAAAGAGGTATAAAGGATGACTTCAAAGTTTTCAGCCTAACTAGGAGGATGAAGTTGACATCAACAGAGATAAGGAAGGCTGTGAGAGGAGTAGGCTTGATACAGAAGATCTGGAGTTATTGTTGGGCTTTTTAACAGTTTGAGGTATTGTAGGACCTCTAATGGCAGAAGAGTAGGCAATTCCATATGAATCTGGAGTTCAGGAAAGACATCTGAAGTATATGTAAATATGGAAGCTGTCAGCATACGGTAGGTGCTAATTAAATCAGGAGACTGAGGCCACCAGATAAGCAGGTGTAGACTGACTTGAGAATGAGACTGCAGGCTGAGTCATGGGACTCTCTAGTACTGAGAAAAGGGGCAAGGACGGGAAACCAGCTAAGGAGGCTGAGATGGAACCCCAGTACCAAGCACGCTGCTTGATAGTGGTGGGTAATAGAGGTTTATTTAGTGGGCAAATGCACAGAAGGGGAGGTAAGTTAGCATAGGGCAATGGTGAATTTTATTTCTCTAGGTGGAATATGTTAAAAGGTGAAAATATGTCCATTTTTATCTGTATCAGTGAATGGGTGGGGAGTGAGTTATGGAGATTCGGGTAAAAATAGATCTTTCTATATATGAGAAAAAACCATTTTAGTAGATTGCAGAATTTTTTTCAATGCAATTACTTTTAATATTCATGGTACTGAATATGCTGGTATGGCTAATTCTTTGAGAAAATGTATAGAAATGTCCCTTCTGTATAGAGGTGAATCCAGTACTTTTTTTTTTAAGATTTTATTTATTTATTTGTCAGAGAGAGAGAGAGAGAGAGAGAGAGAGAGAGAGAGAGAGAGAGAGAGAGAGAGCACAAGCAGGCAGAGTGGCAGGCAGAGGCAGAGAGAGAAGCAGGCTCCCCTCTGAGCAAGGAGCCCGATGCAGGACTCGATCCTAGGATGCTGGGACCTTGACCTGAGCTGAAGGCAGCTGCTCAACCAACTGAGCCACCCAGGAGTCCTGAATCCAGTTCTTAAGATTGGTGATTTCTGCTGTTTGTGAATATACTTTAGAGTAGCAACTTAAGGAGTTGAAACTAGTTTTATGTTTTATAGAAACTATATGTTTCTATATTCTTCATACTAAAGTAGCTTTACAACTGTAAAACTGATTTTTATTCATGTGATTTTGATACCATATCATATTTGAAAATTTATAAGTAGAATTTTTCATGGTCATGATTGGTATTAGTGGTAATATGGAAATTGCATTGAGCATGGATCTTGCTAGTGTATGGATGTGGACATTTTCTTCAAGGGTTTCATATCCTAAATTAAAAAATTAAGACATTTATGGAAATGTACATAAACAATTTAGCTGGGGATATGTAAAATGGTGTTAACTGAAGTTCTCTTTGACTCCTAACTCCTATCTTACTATCTCTGTTGAGAAGAAAATTTATTAAAGAATATTAAAGAATAGACTGAAAAGGCAGAAATAACTGTCTTGACAGTATACAAGAGGAATAGAAAATCGAACTCATAAACTTAGCTGCCTTGATGTGGATGAAGGTTCTATGAATTGGATAGCTATTATAGTTATGTAGTAGTTCACATTTCTTAAATTGAATTAGGTCAGCCGCAATATAATCAAAACTTGTCAATGAAAAGTAGATAGCTCAGTGTGGGGAGGCATGTGAGCTTTCTCAAGATGGAAGAGAGCCCCAAATGACTGAAAAGTAGTGAAATGTATATTAAGGGTTGACGTGTGAATAGAAGCCAGCAATTTAAGAAGACTCATCTATAACTTTGAGGCTTTTCTTGAACCAGAAACTTCGGTATTTTATGAGAGTTTTAAATTCCCTAAAGATCCAGCCTGGGTTGGACATTTACTCGAGATCTGTTACGTATTAGTCTTAGGGAAGTTATGTGAACTGTGTTATTGATTCTTGTTGTTTATTTTTTAGTATAAGCTTTCAGAAAGGCCTTAGCTGAACTGCAGGACCACGCCTGTGATGACCATCAGTGCTGCTCTGTGCCGCAGTCCCCTCTGTGTTTCATTGATTCATTCGGTGACTTTCTTGTCATACCCCTTCTCTGGGTAGCGTGTGTGTCGGGTGTGATTTCCTTGATTTATGACTTATAAATCCTGTACTCTTTGGGCATTAGATGGAGATGGTAAACACAGAAATTGTCCTTGGAATAGAATTTGTCCTGAGGGCGCCTGGGTGGCTCAGTGGGTTGAAGCCTCTGCCTTCGGCTCAGGTCATGATCTCAGGGTCCTGGGATTGAGGCCCGCATCAGACTCTCTGCTCAGCGGAGAGCCTGCTTCCTCCTCTCTCCTCTCTCTCTGCCTGCCTCTCTGCCTACTTGTGATCTCTCTCTCTGTGTCAAATAAATAAAGTCTTTAAAAAAAAAAAAAGAATTTGTCCTGGACTATTTTGGGAAAACACACAAGGCATTTAAATCTACATTTTCAATTAAAGCACAGGGAAACCATTCACAACAACGGTGCAGAAGTTGATGCTGTTGTTTATTGTATTATATGCTGGTTATAGACCCTCATTTTACAGTCATTTCTCTGAAATGCTGTAAAAAAAGAATGCCTAGCACATAGCAACCCCCATGAAATGAGGCATATGCTGTTTCCAAGACTCACAATATGGTTTTCTGATACTGTTTGCTCATAAACATGTTTATTGTAGGTGCTGTCTGCAGCAGGGGCTGCTTTCCTATGGAAACCCTGTCTTGAACATACTAGTTTCTGGTTCACCTTGAAGCAGAATGCAGCTCTTTTTGGCTTTTTCACCTTAAAGAATTTGACACTTTACTTATGTCTGCCATTGACTATGTTATCAATATGTCTCTGTGACTTGTGACTATTCTGTTACCCTAATTTTAAAGTACATTAGAAATTCACTCTTGTATTTTGAGGTAGGAGGGAGGTGAAGCACAGTGAAATATATACTCTGTGTCCTATAGTGATGCCTTAATTATAAATCATCATACTCTATCTTAAAAGTCCCTGTGTATACCGGAAACAGTAATAGATGGGAAGTCTGACCAGGGATCACATTCTGGTTATGTCATTAAAAGCTTTAAGCCTTTGGTTTCAACACTTCTCTCAATGGAGAGAATTGTTAAATTACTAGGTTAAGCTTATGACATCCTTTTGGTGTAGCAGAACAGAGTATCTACTGAATGCCCAAATATACATCCATTCTTCCAGGGGAGAAGACTATGTATGTGGTAAGGGAGAGGTTGCTTTTGAAGAAGGATGAGTGAGCTTAGATGGTTAATTTGGGAATATTACTTATAAGGAAGACCTGTGAGGAAACAATCATTCTGTAAACCTGAACTTGTGATTTAGCAAGCTACTTGTTTTGTTTTTGTTTTTTGTTGTTTGTTTTGTACAGGAGACCTTGGTGGTTGGGACCCAGTGTGTGAAAATAATGACTCGGAGTGGGTGGAACTTAGTGGTCTTTGAGGCGTGTGACCCAAGTCTTTCTCATTTAGGGTCTCAAACTAGGCCGAAGTCAGATGCTTAATGACTGAGCCACCCTGGTGCCCTGAGAATAAAGTTTTAAAAACAAACGATTCTAAGTTCAAGTATTTTACGTTCCTTAAAGATGGGGGAATAGAAAAGAGATGTTATAGTTTGAGGATCTTATTTAACCAAAAATGAGTAGATGTAAGTAACAATTATTAAGGAAGAATGACATAATGATTAAGTAATAGAAAATATAAGAATCTTAACATTGAGGAATTGGAAGTCACTGATCACTTGATTTTATAGACAGAGTGTATCTCATTATTCAGTCCCCTAACTGTAAAATGGCAAAAAAATTAGTTGATCCAGAGTAATTTTAAGGATTAAAAGATACTTTATTCATTCAACGAATATTTATTAAGTGCTTACTATGTGCCAAGACCTATGCAGGTTCAGAGGCTATATCTGTGTACTAGAAAAAAGAAAATCATGGCCTTAATGGATTTTACAGACTAGGAGAGAAGAGGCTTCACCTAGCGATGACAAATATGATGGGGACTTGCACAGTGCTCACTGCAGTGGGGTATCAGATCTAAACAGTGCTGTGACTTGAAGGGGAGGGGGAGGAAGGGGAGGAGCTGTGTGTCTTGGATACAAGGTGCATTCATTGTCTCGTTTAATTCTAACACCAGTTTTTTAAACTAGGTCTGATTTTTTCTTTTTTATAGCTGAGTGAAGTTGTATTTTTGTCTGGTCTCTGTTCAGATCATGTTTATTAAGTAAGTTAAAATACTGTTCACTAAATAAGTTAATAACTTAGATCACTCATCTAGTTTGCCCAAAGTCTTCAGCAAGAAAGTGGCAGAGCTGTCCCTGACTGCAGTCCAGGCTCCTTCCCTTACACCACACTGCCCCTCCCGTGTGTAGGGGCGTGTTTTTGGATGGCGGATCCGAAGGGTGCTGAGTTTTATATATTCCACATTCACAATATGAAAACCATTTCACGGAATACAAATAATTGAATAATAGTGAAGTCAGGGCTCTTAGCATACTCCACTTTAGTGCCCGTCAGTAGTAACAGATGTATTTAGTCATCCAGATAGATTGATTTTTGAGCTGTGGATTTAGTGTCTGAAATAATAGGACCCAACTCTGTGAAGTTTTCTCTGGCAAGCTATTGGCTTTGAAGTAAATTCAAGCCAGAATTCAAGGCTATTCATCCCAAATTTAAGTTCTGAAATGGGTGTCTGTGTCATCTTGTCTAATGTGTGGGTTGTGTGGGAGATTTTTCCTTGCAAATTGAGTCACTGGAGACCAGCGCTCCTATAACTGCATTTGAAATCCTGCAGCTGGTAAACCTTGGGTAGTTTCACTTTCTTTCTCAACGAAAACATCTGTTACAGGTATTTGTAGTCTAGTTAAATGTGGGTTCTGCGTCTTAATTGGTAGAGCTGTAATGACTATGTTGGGATTTTATAGAAACTCCAGTAATAACTAAAAGTGAACATTTTGGATCCTTTCTTGTGATCCCGTAATCAATTCCAAGTCAGTTTTTACCCTTTGCTATCTAGCCACCAATTCCTAACTATCTTGAAAATATTAATTTTTTTAAATTGTTGATAGTTTTTTTGAGAGGGTCTTTTTCTTTTGGCTTCTTTTGACTTGAGAAAGCAGAGGAGTTAGTTTTGGAGTGCTCTTCTCTGCATCATCTACTTGCAGTCCTTGGCAATGTTTCTAGGCTCAAAAAAGTGATATAGGACTCCCCTAGTCTTTTAGGATTTTTTAGAAGGCATGCGAGGTATTAAGTAACAAGTCATGTGACTCTTCTGTAATTTATTTGGACTCTCAGAATTGTCATAGTGTATCTAATGTCATATCTAATCTCATAAAAATATGAGACATGTGCCTATTTTCTTAAAAGTCAACTTGAATTCCATGTCTCTTCAGCCTGCCAGTGGTCTATCCAGTAATTAGGATTTTAAGATTTTTGAATGGTTAGCAGCTCTTTTGGTGCAGACAGGAGATGCAATCCAAAATAACAATAATACATATGTTGGCACTACAACTACAGAGCTTTGGGTTTATACCTTCATCAGACAAAACTAAGCCCTCTCAAATGAATGCCAAGGTAGACCAATCTCATTCTGACATCCATCCGGGAGCTTACTGTTGTAGGAAGGTATAAGGTGTTTCTAAGTCACTCCTAATATTTTCTGCTTCTGTATAGCAGTGGTTCTTAACCAAATACTTTAGTTATCTGTCTGATTTTTACCCTTACAGCTGTATTCTAAGGCAGACAAGCTCAAGTTGATATAATTCCTCTTATGACAAGGGCCAATTGTGATTTATGGCCATTTGATGTCAGTGATGTGGGGAAGGGTACCCTTTAGATAATAAGGCTATATCTATCCTTTCATTTGGCAATAAAGAATTTGTTGAAAAATGTATCAGGATCCAAAAGAGGATCTTTCACTATGATTTTTCTTTTTAGTGAAGAACCCTTAGGCTAACTTTCTATAATGTTTAGCTAATGTGTTTGTATGTTCAAACTGTCTTCACAAGTATTTATTGAGTGCCTGACTCCTACGTGGTATTATAGTGGCTGAAGTGAAAATTTTCATGAGAATTCTGATGTATAGAATTGAGAGGTTTAAAAAAAAAGTGTGCGGGGGCTGTTAGTACAGGTCTTTGCTGCTTGAGTCAAATGGAAACTACTATGAAGCAACACATCTTTTCCTTTAAAAATTTGGCTTATTTAGTGAGCACTGTATTAACTAAAGCTGAAAGGTAGATATGGAAATATTTATTAATTTTTAATATGAATACAAACTATAATATGTTACAGCACAGCCCCGAATTTGGTTTTTAGAACGAAGGATAAAAGGAGATTTGTGAACAGAATAGATTCTGTGAAAGCAGATTCTTAACTAAACTATGAGTGCCTGATTGATAGTCCTCCAATGTGCCCATCTGCCAGCAGTCTACCCAATGCAGTCTTAGGTGTGGAAGAAGTACTCTTCTTGTTGGTTAGGACCTGGTGACCTCTATCTTTATGAATAACCGTGATATACTATGCAGAGTATGGATGATACATAAATAGGTAAGATTATTTCTTTATTATGGAAATTTGTAAGAAATACTTAATTCCTTATGATATTCCTTATTTTAACTGTTTATCGAAATGGGTGGTTGTTAGGACTTCTTTCCCTAATACTACAAGTCAAGGTCTAATGAGACATCTTCATTTCATTAAGTTGGATATTTTACAGAGCCACCTTGGAAGCCAGCATAACATGGTTCTTATAAGTTATTGGCCCAACACATGCACCTGAATGTTTATAGCAGCAATGTCCACAATAGCTAAACTATGGAAAGAACCTAGATGTCCATCAACAGATGAATGGATAAAGAAGATGTGGTATATATATATA
>LNAC01000225.1:836696-883973 GCA_002007465.1 Ailurus styani
GGGAGGGTAGGGATAGGGTAGACGGGTTATGGATATTGGGGAGGGTTTGTGCTATGGTGAGTGCTGTGAAAGGTGTAAGCCTGATGATTCACAGACATGTTCCCCTGGGGCAAATAATAAAAAAAAATTTAAAAAATAATTAAATGGAAAAAAAATTTTATTGGCCCAAACACAGTCACATTCCAATCCTCCAAGCAAGAAAGACTGGGAAATGTAGGTTTTTTTGTTTTTATTGTTTTGCTTTTTTAAGCCTTGCTTCTGAATAAAAATCAGAATTCTGATATTAAGAAAAGGGCTACTGCATAGCTGCCCAAGATTTTTTCCCCCACACCTCGGATTTCTTCCTAATACTTAAATGGAAGATCTGGTTATATTCTTTCTCTTGACATCAACATTGCATGATTTTACACTTCATACCTAAGTCTTTCTATGTGAAAGGAGGACCCTTCAGATCTTTTGCAGCTTTCATTTCCATTAGCTCTGTAGGTATATCCTTAAGCAAATTAAGAAAAGGACATTCAGTGCCTCATTTTTCTGTCTTTTTTTTTTACGTCAGATTTTAATGATCAATTTTAGTTAAATTTGCAAACTGATTCATGAAGAAACATTAGAGGGAAAGGCACCGTTAGATTGAAGATATGGGTCAATTAACACAGCAGCAGGGATGGTTTGCAAATAAAATTGTGGCTGTTATCATAAGGGACAGAAAGCAAATGACAAAGAACCATTTTTTGGAAGGTTTATTTGGCTTTTTAGAAATAAACACATCATCTAGACATAGTTGACATTGCTGGTTCTTTTAGTTTAAAATCTCTGTGATCTTCAAAGAATAAGGACCCATGTAGGCACTCTCATAGATGTTTATACATGACATTATCCAATGTCTTTTCTAAAAAGTATACATTTTCTGAAAAGAATTTCTGACTTGCTTCTAAGAAAAATGTGGTGGGAATAAGGGTGGGTGAGGCCTTCACTTTCCAAGCAGTTGTGGACTTTCGGAAGCAACTTTAACCCTCTGGGTCCTATTTTAATCCTGGAATTAAGGTGCTTTAGGTGGAGTTAGGGGAACTGCAGCTCCTTGGTCTCAACCAAAATTGCTGTTTGCCATTTGCTGCTGACTAGCTGTTTCTTTGATTTTACAGCATAATCACAGACTCTTAGATATGGAAGTATCTTAATAATCATGTAGTATCACTTTGAAAAAAAAAAAACAAAACGAAATGAAGGAGGCCAAGGGCATAGTGCTCTGTGTCAGTGTACTCAATTTCTCAGAGAAAATGAGACTGAGCTTGGTGTTTTTGTATGTTCTCTTCCTTTGATCTTGGTACTTAAGAGACCCGAAATCTACTCCTGTATGTGTCAGGTTTTAGATTAGAAAGAGGCTCATCCATTATGGAAGTCATTGGGGAAGTGGGGTCTATGTAGCAGTGTAAGGTAAGGAAGACAAAGGGAGATGAGTATTGTGGTGGAATGGGAGAACTTTGCTAGTTCAAGTCACAGTTCTGCAGTTTCGAAAGGACTTAGGGCTCTTCTTTTGTCTCCAGCTTATTAGTAGACAAGCTGTTTTGCTGCTGGAGCTGCTGAACCCACAGCATCATGAATCAACAAGCAGGAAGTGTTATTACTCTTACGAATTCCAGCATGAACCATTATCAAAGGCTTTCTATTTTCATTTGGTCCTCTATATAAAGTCTCTATGTGATGGGATGTTTATCTTCTCTGTGGCGCAGTCGGGGGTATGCTTGGTGTAGTCCATGTAGTTAGACCTAACAAAATTACATATAACACAATCAGCCAAGTGGCTGTCTTTCCTTCCCCTATCTCTGAGACCTAGGGTGACCACAGAAGGCCACTGTGTTGACATTTCCTACTCTTGTGACCATGTTTTGGGAGAGTGAGAGGGCACGTGAGCCCGTACGCCCAAGAAAGCACTGGAGCAGGTGGAGGGACAGAGGGCAAAGCCGACTCCCCACAGAGCAGGGAGCCCGACGTGGGGCTCTATCCCGGGATCATGCTGATGCTTCTGAGTCACTGACTGAGTCACTCAGCTGCCCCAATACTCAGCTGTCAATACAATTTTACCGAATAGGGAAAAATTATATGAATCTAGATTTCCTCAGAAAATCCACAACATACGGACTTGAAGTCCAAATGGAACTTGTGCCTCCTGGTAAGCCCTAGGTAAGGTAAAGTGATGAAAAAAGTGAATAAGGGAAGGAGAGAGTGATATTTCATTGAGAAAGATGAGCGAGGTAACCAAATAGGCTTGCTTCATGACAAAGAATGCAATTTAAGCACTTCGTTTTAGCTTTTTCTGAAAATGTCTTTCCTTTTCCCCATCATCCTGTCCTGATAGCACAGCAAATAGGAAAAACAAACAAACAAAAAAACCCAAAAAACCCTCCATTTACTTGTTCTCTAAAACAATACTTCTCAAGCTTCATGTGAATCACCTGGAAATCTTAAAAAGTGCATATTCTGATTCAGTAGTGGTGGGGCAAAATTTTCAAGGTGTATTCCTTGGAGCAGTAGCACTGGCACCATGGGCAATGTTAGATGCGTTAACTCATGTCCTCACCTGATCTACTAATTAGACTCTCAGGATAGGCCCCAGAAACTGATTTAACAAGCTCACCAGGTGGTTCTTATGTACCTTAAAGTTTGAGAATTATTTCTCTAGAGAGTACTCTTGAGATGTTTTCCCTGGACCCTGGGACTTGCTATTCTGTGATTGAAATTAAATTATTGAGTTGATACTTAGCAATTGAAACAGCTGGGCAGAGATCTGCCTTTTGGTTCCTGACTGGCTGTGAGTGTCCAGCAAGTTAACTGACTCTACTAAATTTCTTGGTCCTTTACCACTGTGTGTTACAACCCTGAATATCATTTCATGGAATCATTAACATCACCAGCAGGTTTAGACATCATTACATGGCAATTGTGTAACACTTTAAAAGGTAGACTGAAGGAAACTAGACATTATACCCCATGAAAAAATATTCTTGCAGATTTTCAGAGGTATCAGTGAATATCATCTGGGTTTTACATCTTTATGTCAGCTTAGCCCCAAAACATGGATATTTTCAATCCAGTTAATGGACAGTGGCCATTGTTACCAGATTCTGTGACTGCATGGTCCTGATGGATACAAACATGCTTAGCAGTGCCTTCATGAACGTTGCCATCACAGTTGAAGGAAGGAAAAAATTTTGTAATGGGAATTGGAGTTTTTCAGAATTCTGTTTTCTTAAGATATTTTCAAAAGATGAATGTTACCTCTTATAATGTTTCAAGAACTATAACTTTTAATCTCTGGAAGTTTTGTTGATTTCCTCCAAAGGCTATAGCTGAAGAAATGCACATTGTATATTGCTATTATTTGTCAAATTGTTTACAAGCCCTCCAATATCGATGGGGTGAAGCTGTGTTTATGCTTTTCCACTGGGAGGCTTTCATCTTGTGGAAAGGATTCATTTGTTTTGTGAATCTCTATAAAGCAATGAGAAGAATTCAAAATTTATCAGGGTATTCAACAAGTGTTCCAAAGAGGAATATTTGGGCACACTTAATAGAAAGAACACAATATTTCAAAACCCATCTTAAATATATATAAGAACTCCAGCCAAAATGTAAGGGTAATGTGTATCATGCTGTTAGATCCCTCATACAGAATTCATATCAAGTGTCTGGGGGCAATTCCTTTCCAGAAGCAGTACACTGTGTCTCCAGCCCTCATTTACAACTTAAAGAAATTTACCCAGTTTCTGCAGAAAATTGGAAAGAAGCAGATGTTTATTCCTAAGCTAGAATTTTGAAGGCCAACAATTGAAATAAACATGTCTCTGCCAAAACTTGAACTAAATTAAAAAATTTAGCATATAAATTAAAACTTACTTAAAACTAAATTTATCAAGGAAATATATTTGTTTTGCATTACTGGTTTCAATTATTCTGAAAAGGCTTTTATTTTTATGGAATGCTGAAGATTTTAGAAAGTTTCAAACAATTTGTTGGACAATTGCACCATTTAAAATGAGTTATGAATATCTTGCTTTAAATATATGAATTATTAGCACACAGTTGATGAGCTTATGGGGAGATGTTAAAGCAGCCATGATCCTCTAGTTTAATGTCCATAATCCCAGGGGGCTATAAAAAACTTGGTCCGTAGACTTAAAATAGGTAATATGTGAGCTGAAAATATATGTAGCATTCTCTGCTCTCTTATTTCTTTTTGTTGGGGATCTGAATTTTGAGACCTCGTCAATGAATTATTCTCAGATGTTTGTATTCTTAGTGTATTGCCATAGAAGAAAAGAGATTATCTCCTTTAATAGTTAGTTCTCTGCTCTTATGCTATTTGCACAATGTTGCCTATTTAATGCTTCTTAAATACTTCACCACATATTTTTTTTTACATCTAACAAATATTTAGTTATTTTTTCCTATAGTCTTATTGAGGTATAAATGACAAAATTTTGTATATTTTAGGTGTACAAGGTGATGATATATGTATAGACTGTGAACTATTTAGTGCAATCAAGTTAATTAACACATCTGTTACCTCACATTGTGTGTGCGTGTGGTGAAAACGCTAAAGATTTCAGCAGATTTTAAGTATACAATACTGTATTAACTATAGTCATCATGCTGTACATTAGATCCTCAGAACTTACTTGTATTCATCTTAAAACTGAAAGTTTAAACTCTTTGACAAACATTTCCCTATTTCCCCTAACCCTCAGACCCTGGAAACCACTATTC
The DNA here is from genome assembly GCA_002007465.1 of Ailurus styani. Classification (NCBI taxonomy): domain Eukaryota; kingdom Metazoa; phylum Chordata; class Mammalia; order Carnivora; family Ailuridae; genus Ailurus; species Ailurus styani. Next base: position 841,461 of record LNAC01000225.1, read on the forward strand.
TGCCACGTTTTTACAAGTTCGACCTTCTCTTCTTTAAGATTCCACATACAAGTGATACTGTCCAGTATTTGTCTTTCTCTTTCTGGTTTATTTTGCTTAGGAGAATGCTCTCCAGTATCATCTATGTTGTTGCAAATGGCAGAATTTTTTTAATGGTGGAATAATATTCCATTGTGTGTGTTTCTGTAAGATAGGTGTCCAGTTGTATGCTGTCATATGTGGGTATCAACTTTCCCAACACCAGTTATTGAATGGACTCTTCCTTTTCCCATCATATATTCTTGGCACCCTTCTCAAAGAAAGATTAGTTGACCATGTATACATCCCACATAATTCTTGTATCTCAAACTTCTGTTGACTCCTGCTTGCTGTGCCGAGATGCAAGGACCCCAGGTTACTTTTTTTATTTTACTTTAATTCATCTGCAACTCTTCCTAATTATAACTCTTCCACTTCAGCAAGTTCAATGACTTTCCTTTCCTCAACACATTTCAGGAGCTACATTGGTAGCTTCTTGGGTTAAGTTGCCCTTTCTACCTCAGAGGTCCAGTCAGATCATAAATATAACTATCCCTACATAAAGAGGAAGGCAGACCCATTCTAAAACTATTTTAGGAATTTTGTGTTGTAAACATCTTAACTAAAATTTAAATTTAGCCACATTACTGAATTCTCTCAATTATACTTCATGCTTTTTAAACAGAAAATGTTAAACACAGCCCTTTCCAGATAACTTAGGGTGACATTATGTACAATAAAAATAAGTTGCAATACAGTTATTTCTACTAGACAAATAAGGCATTAAGCACTATTTGTCCTATTTTTAAATGGACCTGGACTGTGTCTTTCTTGTTTTTCCATCTACTCTAATATTTACCTCTAGAATTTTTTTCTATACTGCTGTCAGTATCTAACCCTACTGCTGAATTTGTCTCTGAATAGAAGTACTTTTTTTTTAAGATTTTATTTCTTCATTTGACAGAGAGAGAGAGAGAGAGAGAGAAGATTTTATTTCTTCATTTGACAGAGAGAGAGAGAGAGAGAGAGATCACAAGTAGGCAGAGAGGCAGAGAGAGAGGANTTAAGATTTTATTTCTTCATTTGACACAGAGAGAGAGAGAGAGAGATCACAAGTAGGCAGAGAGGCAGAGACAGAGGAGGAAGCAGACTCCCTGCCGAGCAGAGAGCCCGATATGGGCCTCGATCCCAGGACCCTGAGATCATGACCTGAGCCGAAAGCAGAGGCTTTAACCCACTGAGCCACCCAGGTGCCCTAAAAGTACTTTCTAATAAAATTTTTCAGCTTGTTGTAGGTGAAACTTCCAAAACTTTTTAATTAAAAAAAAAACAAATAGACTTTGAATAAGGTCTAAGGAACTAGCTTATGAATAAACTACATGAATTGGTGGTACTATTTTTTTTTTTTGTCTGCCTGGATACTTTTATTATTTGCTTATTTCTGAGTTCTTATCTATGATCGGGATAGTACAAAATATTATTAAATTCCAAATAAGTGGAACATTTCTGTTGTTTGAACGGTAAAATGTGGTAAGCTATATGGTGGTTTGATATTTTCAAGTAAAACGTACTTACATGTTGATTTATTGGCCTTGTAACCAAAGTTCCCATCAAACTTGAAAGCTCACTGTTAACACCATAACTCTTTTTTGATGGAAAAATTAATATGATTCCATCTCTCAAATAAGATTCTGGTTACTTTCCCCTGATTAAGCATAAGTAGAGCATATTTGTGATTCATTGTTTTAAAATAAAGACTTAAGATATTTTAAAGTAGAATTCCACATAGATTTCCTAGAACACATAGCTGTATGTGAAGAACAGTTTTCAAAAGAATGTCTCAACTCTGGAAATGTTGTTTCTCTTTTATCTCCCATTTTCTCCCCCTTCCTGCCCCCCACTTCTCCTTACCCCATCTTGCCACTATAGGACAAGAGATATGATGAAAGTTGGAAAATAGTAATTTATGTAGAAAGCCTGTGTTCCATGCTTTATGAAAGTAAATTGTAGAAAATTAATGTTGTGACAAGATGATTCTATTTTGATGAATAAAATCATTGAAAAGCTATCAAGCCCCACTGTTCCTCTGCTGCAAGATTTTTTTTCCCTCTCTATTCTGCATGTGTATTCTTGGCTTTCTTCCCAATTAGTCTTTACCAAAGAGTGATAATTAGGGAGATAGGATTTTGACCTACCTTGTGAACAATAAAAATACTTACCACCCATTTTTCTACTTGTTAATTTTATGTGTACTAATACTCTGTGCTTTCAGAAAGAAAAACTCCTACTTCTGTGATTCCTATATAACAAGGGGGTAAATTGAAGACCAAAAATAAAACAATTTTAAAACTGCTTCATGCGCTCCAAAGAACAATATACAGAAGGAGTTCGATGCATCTTACAGGCTAAATCAGATTTATACTTTCTTACATCCTTTCAAGTTCCTTAGTGCAAGAGCAGTAAATTAAAAATTTACCTTTAAATTAGTGTTTTGCATAGGTAATACTTTCACATGGCTCATAAATCTGAATATATAGTAAATGATTTCCTTTGTATGTCCCCATTTTCCTAGTTCCCTTTACTATCCCTCCTCCTCCCCACAAATGTAGAGAAAGGCAAATACTATATGATCTCACTTACATGTGTAATCTAAAAAAAAAAAAAAAACAAAAATGAAACAAACACCCAAAACAACAACAGTAACAAAAACCACAATAAAAACCTGAACTCATAGATAGAGCGGATTGATGGTTTCCAGAGACTGGAGGTTGGGGATGGGCATAATGGGTGAAGGGGTTCAGTAGGTACAAATTTCCAATTATAAATAAGTCCTAGGTATGTAATGTACAGCATGGTCAGTATAGGAAGTAACTGGATTGAAGCTTTGAGAGTTGCTAAGAGAGTAGACCTCAGAAATTTTCATCAAAAGAAAAATTATAACTGTGTTGATGGATATTAACTGGATTGACCTTGGTGATCATTTTACAATAGAAACAAACATTGCATCATTATACCTGAAACTAATATAATGCTATGTATCAATTATATATCAACAATAAAACTATTGTTACCAGTTTCTTAGATGTTCTACGAGAGTTTTATTACATATAAAAGCTAAAACAAGCATTACTTCTTATTCCTCTACTTAAAAAAACCCCACATTTTACAAACATTTCCTCCTGATTTTTTTTTTCACTTAACACAGTATACTTTGGAGTTACTTCTATATACATACACAAAGAAGATTGTAATTTTTGTATCTGCATAATATTTCATTGCACTGAAGTACCATAATATATATATTTAGCAATTCCCTTATTTATGGATATTTTATTTTCTTTTTAAAATCTTCTGACATTATAAACTATTTTGCAAGGAATGGCATACATACATAATTTCATACTGTAGGATAAATTGCCACAATTGAAATTGCTTGATCAAAGAGTATATGTGTTTTAATTTTTATGGATATTATCAAATTGCTGTCTAGAGACACCGTGCTAATTTCTAGTCTCACTGGGAATATATGAGATTATTCATTCCCTTTCAGCCTTACCGATAGAGTGTGTTATCAACTTCCAGAAGTTTGCCAGAATGATAAATGAAAACTAATATACTTGTGAATTTTTAACTTCTATTTTTTGAATTATGAGTGAAGTGAAACTTCTCTGTATTTAAGCAGTATCTTTTTCACTAAACTCTTTCCTCTTGTTGGTCTTCTTATTGACTTGTAGAGGCTTCCTATACATTATGCATTTTTCTGTGATGTCAAGTAAAAAATGTGTTTGAGTTTCTATCGTCTGTGTTTTTGCTTTGAATATATATATACATATATATGTATATATATATACATATATATGTATATATATATACATGTAACAAATATACACCTATTTGTTATTTCCATGAGGAGTTAGTTGATCTTCAGTTTAATATGTCTCTTTATGGCTTCTNGTCTGTGTTTTTGCTTTGAATATATATATACATATATATGTATATATATATATACATGTAACAAATATACACATATTTGTTATTTCCATGAGGAGTTAGTTGATCTTCAGTTTAATATGTCTCTTTATGGCTTCTGGAGTTTTAGTCACAGAGCTTCTTCACTACAAGATTATAAAGGAATTCTCCTATTTTTTCTAATACTTTTGTTATTTTTAGTATCACTTAAATCTTTGGAATTCTCATTTGGAATTTTTCTCTAATTATTTTTTTTTAAGTTGGCTACTTAGTTTTTTTGTTTTGTTTTGTTTTTTAAAGAGTTATTTGAGAGAGAAAGCATAATTGGGGAGAGCGGGAGAGAGAATCTTTAAGCAGACTCCCTACCGTGCATGGAACCTGATGCAGGACTTAGTCCCAGGACCCTGAGATCATGACCTGACCTGAAATCAAGAGTCAGATGCTTAACTGACTGAACCACCCAGGTGTACCACCCCCATCCTGTATTTTGTGGGCTTTTTTCTACTTAATTAGTGAATGATCTGTTTATTTGCCAGTACTCACTAGTACTTAGGCTTTGTAATATGTTTTAACAGTTAGCACAATGAAACTATGTTTAGTTGAAATTGCTAACCTATCTGTATGTCTACTTAAGAGTTTTTTTTGGACAATCTTATTTCCTTATTTTTTCTTTATAAACTTCCAGATTGACGTATTTCATTTAAACAGTTGGTCTTTTTATTAGGATTGCATTAGATTTGCAAATTAACTTAAATTGCTATCTTTATGATATTGGAATTCGTTCTCAAAATCATATTACTTTTCCATGTGTACAAGTTTTTTAGATATCCTCTTATAGTATTTAAAAGATCATGCAAGTCTTCCACATTTCTTATCAACCTGATTCCTTGGTTCCTCGGTGTATATATTTTTTGGGACTATTATTGACTTCTATGTATTGAATTCTAATCTTTCTTACTGAGGTCTTTCACTGTAGTTGTTTTCAGTTAATTATATTTTCCAGATATATAATCATAGCTTCTCCAACAAATGGTTTTTATTTTTCCTTTTCCAGTTTGTATTGCTGTAATTGGTTACTGCTTATCTAATTGCCTTAGGTTGTACTTTAGATATCAGTTTTAAATAATATTGGTTATAATGAGCATGTTTGTCTTACCTCTGACTTACTTACAGGAACGTTTCTAGTATTTCACCATAAAGCATGATGACGGCTTTTGTTCTGACTTTGGATATATTAATTTTGTTAAGGAAGTACCATCTGCAGAGTAATAGAATTGTAGCTGAATATGTGGATACCTCCTTAACACCTGTATTTCTCAGCCCACCTTGCATCAAATGCGATTATCTGATTAATGTGTGGCTATCATATTGGCAATGTCATGTAAGTGAAAGTGATATTTGCCATTTGTTCCACAACCTTTCTTTTACCTTCCTGCTGGGAGAAAACTGGAAGTGATAGCAGTCCAGTTTCCACCACACAATGACAGCAGGGCCACCAGGGGTTGGCAGAGCTGCTGATGGAAGGAACCTGAGTCCCAGAATGATTTTCTGGAACACTTAATTTACATTATTATTTGAGAAAGAAAAATATATTTGTTCTTTAAACCATTTTCTTTTCCCATCTTATTATACCAGTTAACCTTTTATTCTTACTAGTCCACATTTAGTCCTGTATTTTAAGTGACTTTTTTCAAGAACTTTTTTTTCTTTTGTATGTGAAAAACTGAAAGGCACTTTTTCATTTGTGGAGATTATTATGTAATATGTCTCTCTAAATATATTAATATAAATTATATTAATANGAATAAATAAAATCTTTAAAAAAAAAAAATAAATAAAAAAAAAAATAAACCATTTTCTTTTCCCATCTTATTATACCAGTTAACCTTTTATTCTTACTAGTCCACATTTAGTCCTGTATTTTAAGTGACTTTTTTCAAGAACTTTTTTTTCTTTTGTATGTGAAAAACTGAAAGGCACTTTTTCATTTGTGGAGATTATTATGTAATATGTCTCTCTAAATATATTAATATAAATTATATTAATAATTTTATAGTATTTGACTACCTCTGCATTCCCTGGAATAAGTCACATTTGATATGATGTATAATTCTTTTAGAGTGATTCTCGCTGTTTCATTAATATTCATATATATAAGATTTTTCAGTTATTTTTGTCTTTTGCAGTCTATCAGGTTTTGATATTAATGTTTTTCTTTGTAGAGAGAATAAGAGGTTTTTTTTCTTCTTCTATGTTTTGGGACTGTTTCTATGTTTTGGGACTGGCATTCACCATTCTTTAAAAGTGTGGTGCAATTCACCTGTAAAGCTTCCAAAGCCTAGAGATTTTATTGGCACTTTTCTCTAATTCGTCTGTTGAAATTAGATTTTTATTCTCCTCTGGGACATTTTAGGGGAATTATGTTTCCTAGAAAATTATGTATTTTATCCAGATTAGAACATTTTTTTCTTTGATAGAGGGGAGTAAAATGGTCTTTGTTGTTTTATTTTTCTCTATTTAATGGCTTTTTTTCCTTCCTACTCTTATTTTTGTGCTTGTATTTTGTTCATACTTCCTTGATTAGTTTAGCTGTGCTTTATATCTTTTTAATGAGCAAGCTCTTAAATTTATTTACTAAGTTTACCCTTTTTTTCCTAACTCTTGATATTAATCATTTATCCTATTTTCCCACTGATTTTTTTATTTTTCATAAGTTTGATTCAGATGCTCAATTTGCTCCATTTTCTTCTTCAAACATTACTTATAAAAATTAAATGCTCCGAGATTTCCTCTGAGCAATGCTCTAACTATATCCCATGAATTCAGATATATGATGTTTTCATTATTTTCATATAAATTCATAAATCTGTTTATATGTCTTCTTCAAAGAGGGAGTTGTTTTAGAGGTAATGTCACAATTTCTCCAAGAGAAGACCTTCATCGTTTTTCAGTGTTACGACCTCTAGATTTAGTGTATTATGTTCAGAATATGTTTTCTGTGTTACTTCTAGGATTTGGATATATTCAAGAATATTTTTATAGCCTAATATATTATTAATTTTCATAAATATACTAGAAATCCATAAATATGGGTCATTAAAAGATCTATTTTTTATAGTGTAGTGTTTGTGATATATCAGTTATAACTTGCTAATGAAGCTACTTTGTTTTCTCATATTTTGAAGGAAGAGAATTGGTCTTCTCTAACTAGTGTGTTTGTCTTTACCTGTACTTTCAACTTTATGGATGTTTTGCTCTATTATAGTTATTATTAATGGTTGAACTTTTATTGTAAATTGCATTGTGTGGAATTAAACATTTTTTGACATTTTGGGTCTGAATTGTACCTTGTATGATATGAATATCAGATCTATTTTATTTTAGTTTCTATTTCATTGGTATATTTTTGTCTACATTTTAATTTTTGTGAATCCACTGTGTTAGATGTTCTTTCAAACATTGAGTTAGGTTTCTCTTTCTGATTCAATCTTACAATCTTAAGATAAGCCTATTGATATTGATATAGTAGATGTATTTGTTCTGAGTGCTGTCATATGTTAAATTTTTTGTTTTCTTATTAGCATTATTATGTTCTTCTGTAGTCTTTCATTATGTTGTTTTTGTCTTTTGCTTTCGGTATTCACTTTTTTTTTGTTATTAGGAAGGTTTCCTATTCTACAGGTTATCTTTATAACTGCTCTTTTGTATTAGCTTAGATCTCCTTTTCTATAGAGTGTATCAGTTTTCTATTAGGCTCAGTGATGAACATGAGTACCCGTGTCTTCTTCCTCTTTGTCACCACCACCCATGTTTATCTTGTATTTACTTTGTGTATAATATGTTTCTACTTCTGCTGGTTTTTGGGTTGGCTTTAATGATATTTGATTTCCAGGTATATGGTAAGGCAATAAATGTTTTGTTTGTTTGTTTTTCAAAAAAAAGTTTTCAACTTACTGATTTTTTTCTGCTCTCATTTTTACTAATTGTAGAATTTCTACTTGTCAGAACATATAATATTCACTTTCTGTTTTAGTCTTTTCAATCCTCAAACCTTTTTTTGATGACTTTCCCCAGTCGTGTTTTATCAACTAAATTCTGTCTAGTATTGTCTTGAAGAAAGATTAGTTGTTGTATGTTAAAAGCTGTTTGTTGTCTTTATTCTTTTAAAATTTTTCTCCAAGTTTTTAAAGGTATAATTGACATGTAAATTGTATATATTTAAGGTGTACAATGTGATGATTTGATATATGTATACAGTGTGAAATGATTACTACCACCAAACTAATTAAAACATCCATCACCTCACATAGTTTTCTTTTTTGGCTAAGATCTCTCTTAGAAAATTTCAAGTGTACAATACGGTATTATTAGCTGCAGTCACTTTGCTGTACATTGTTACTTTTATTCTTTTTGAGAGAGAATGCAAATGGGGGAGGGGCAGAGGGAAAGGGAAAAAGAGAATCTCAAGCAGACTCCCTTCTAAGTGTGAAGCCCAACACAGGCCCAATCCCACAACCCCTAAGATCATGATCTGAGCTGAAATCAAGAGTTGGATGCTCAACCAACTGAGCCACCTGGGTGCCCCATGCTATGTTTATTCTCGAAGGAAAACTTGACACATACTTTCTTTTTTCTTTGAGAATATTGTAGATGTTGCTATACTGTTTTATGGAGTTGAGTGCAACTGTGGAGAAATTTATATTTTCCACTTAGGAATAATTGTTAATTTCTCTGGTCTGCTTTAAGAATTCGTTTTTTACTAAAGATCAGTAACACTGCTAGGCTGTGTGTCTGGGTTGTATAACATGGGTTAGTTCTTCATGTTCCACAGTGTAATTTTAAATACATATAATTTAGTTTTATTTCATTTCAAGGAATATTTTTAGAATTGTATTTTTAAATTCCTTATTACACTGTTTTTTCTTTTTAGGCACTCCAAATATGTGTTTATCTTCTTTATCTGTCTTCCATATCTATGTCCTCTAATTTTTTTCAAGCCTTTATTTCCATTTAATTTTGTTCTTTTTTTATTTCTTATGTCCCTTATGTTTTCCAAAGATATGGTTACTCTAAGGTGATTTTCTTTATCATCATTTCTGAGAATTTTTCCTTAGTTTGAGTTCTGAATGCTCATATTTGAACTTCTGTTGAATTCCCATTTTTTTCTTTATGATTTTAAAAGGCATTTTCTCCATTTATCTTACAAAATTAATGACAAACATTGGGTCGGATCTTTGTTCTATAGCAGAAGATAAATCTTGTGTTCCTTATTTGTTAGTGAGTTTTACTGCTCTTTCTCAATATTTTTCTTACATTAACTTTGTATCAATGCCATGCCATGTTTTTGTGTAAATAGGCATTCCCCTGAGGTATTGTGAGTTTGGTTCCAGTCAACCATGATAAAGTAAATATAATAAAATCAAGACAAATGAAATTTATTTCTCTGTGCATACAAAGTTTATGTTTATACTTCAGTGTATTAAGAGTACCATAGCATTATTTCTAAAAATTATACATGTAAATATCTTAACTAAAAATATTGCTTAAAAATATCTTAACTAAAAATATTGCTTAAAAATTATCTGAGCTTTCAGAGAGTTGTAATCTTCTTGCTGGTGAAAGGTCTTGTCTTGATGTTGATGACTGCTGACTGATCAAGGTGGTGGTTGTTGAAGGTTGGGTGATTCTGGTAATTTCTTAAAATAAGAGAAGAGTGAAGTTTTCCCCCATTTGAATGATTTCTCTGTAGAATTTGATGCTATTTGATAGCCTTTTAATCAGAGTAAAACTTTCAAAAATTGAAGTCAGACCTCTCAAACCATGCTGCTATTTTATCAACTGATTTTATGTAATATCCCACCTCCTTTGTTGTCATTTCAACAGTCTGCCCGGCATCTTCACATCTGCAGCATCTGCCCAGTAGATTCCATTTCGAGAAACCACTTTCTTGGCTCATCCATAGGAAGCAAGCCATTGTCTTTTCTTTTCTTTCTTTTCTTTCTTTTTTGCCATTGTCTTTTCAAGTTTGATCATGAGATTGCAGCAATTCAGTCCCATCCTCAGGCTCTACCTCTAGTTTTCTTGCTATTTCCACCACATCTGTAGTTACTTTCTCCACTGAAGTCTTGAGCCCCTCAAAGTTGTCCATGAGGGTTGAAATCAACTTCTTTCAAACTTTGGCTCATGTTATTATTGTGACCTCTTCTCATGACTCAGAAATGATCTTAATGTCATCTAGAATGGTGAATCCTTTATGGAAACTTTTTACTTTACTTTGCCCAGATCCATCACAAGAATCACTGTCTATAGTAGCTATAGTGTTACAAAATGTATTTCTTAAATAATAAGCCTTGAAAGTCAAAATCACTCCTTGATTCATGGGTCACAGAATGGATATTGTATTAGCAGGCATGAAAACAGCATTGATCTCATTGTACATCTCTTTCAGAGCTCTTGGGTGATCAAGTGCATTGTCAGTGAGCAGTAATAATTGGAAAGGAATTTTCTTCTGCATAGTAGGTCTCAAAATAGGCTAAAATATTCTATAAATTATGTTGTAAACAGACTCATACAGGGTTTATTGTTCTATTGATAGAACACAGGCAGAGTAGATTTAGCATAATTCTTGAGGGCCCTAGGATTTTTAGAATGGTAAATGAATATTGGCTTTAACTTAAAATCACCAGCTTCATTAGCCCCTAACAAGAGAGTCAGCCTGTTCTTTGAAGTGAAGGATTGACTTTTCCTCCCTAGTTATGAAAGTCCTAGATGGCATCTGCTTCCAATAGAAGATTGTTTCTCATCTACATTGAAATTCTGTTGTTCAGTGTAGCCACCTGCATTAATGATCTCAGCTAGATCTTCTGGATAACTTCTACAGCTTCTGTATTAGCACTTCCTGCTTAACTTTGCATTTTAATGTTATGGAGATGTCTTCTTTCCTTAAACCTAATGACTCAATCTCTTCTAGCTTCAGACTTTTCTTTTGCAGCTTCCTCACCTGTCTTAGCCTTAATAGATTTGGAGGTACTTAGAGCCTTCCTCTGGATTAAGCTCTGGTTTAAGGGAATGTTGCGGCTAGTGATCTTCTATTCAGACCACTAAAACTTTTTCCATATCAACAATAAGGCTGTTTTGCATTCTTGTCTTTTGTGTTCCCTGGAGTAGCACTTTTCATTTCCTTCAAGAACTTTTCTTTTGCAAACATGGCTAACTGGTGCAAGGGGCCTTGCTTTTCACCTAAGCTTTTAACATGCTTTCCTTTCTAAGCTTAATCATTTCTAGCTTTCGATGTAAAGTGAGAGATGTGCAACTCCTCTTTCCACTTGAACACTTAGAGGCCATTGTAGCATTGTTGATTTGCCTGATTCCAGTATTGTTATGTCTTAGAATAGGGAGGCTCTAGGAGAGGGAGAGCGATGGGGGAATGGCCGGTCCATGCAGCAGTCAGAACACACAACATATATCATTTGTTTGTTGTCTTACATAAGCATGGTTCGTGTCACCCCAAAACAATTACAATAGTAACATTGGAGACCACTGGTCACAGATCATCATAACAAATATAATAATTTTGAAAAAGTTCGAAATATTGGAAGAATTACCAAAAGGTGGCACAAACACGAAGTGAGCAAATGATGTTGAAAAAATGGTGCCAAGAAACTTGCTCAATACAGTGTTGCCACAACCTTCAGTTTGTATAAAGCACAATATCTGCAAAGTGCAATAAAGCGAGCTATGCCTCTTCTCAGTATTGAATGAATAAAGTCTTCCTGCCTTAGCTGTATTAGCAGAGATGTTGTGAGGCAGGGGCGGGGGAAATCCAGGTAGCCTTCCAAACTTTACAACGGAAGGCTCTCCCTTTAGTTGCTTTCACAGAGGCAGAGTGCTTGCTGTGAATTTGGCTCATTTGATTGATTGATCCTTTTCTGTGTAAGTGTGTGTGGCTCTATCGTTTCTACTTCTCTGCTTCATACGGTATCCAGGATCAGTATGGTCCTGATTCTGTACCATTCCTTTCACAAAAAGGTCCTTTTTCTGCACCATTCCTATTCAGTCCCATACTTGCTGTCATTTCAGCACACGGTGAGGTGTTGGGGTGGTGATATCTTCTACTCTTACTCCGATTTCTCTCCATGGTGATGTATTTTTGCTGGTATTTTCAGAGAACTGTCATTGCTATTTATTTAACCTCACTCTTCACTTTATTTTCCCTTCACGTCTTTCTTCTCACTTCTGCCAGACCTCTACTCTATTGACAAAACAGTTTAGCATGCAGAAAATAAAGTTTTAACACCTCAGGGTACCACACAAGTTGAGAAAGTGTTTTTGCTGGTATCTTTGGAAATCTGCCATGGAAGAGCCATCTTACTATTCTCTGCATTTCTTTACAGTTATTTCTGTGAAAGCTTTCTGTCCACTCCTTTCCTTTTGGGAGCTTATACAAGTTTGTCAGATGTGCAGATTTCATCGTTACAAGTTTGCCAAAAAACAGAGATGGTTTAATTTTTTTCTTTTTATCTTGTTAATTTTGTATCTTACCCAGGAAGTGGATATTTTTTCCCTTCTGAACCCATATTCATGCTAGAAGATAAACACTGACATTTTATTTGTTGATTTTGTTTATTTTATTAGATTTATTTTGTCTTGATGACAAAGTAATCAAGACAAATGTCTTGATGGCTATCAAATTAGCCAAGGTTTAGAATGGTAGAATGAAAAGCGTATTTGTACCTTTTCTTCCCTCATGAATCATGGTGATATCTATTTTTCATGAAGTTTTTGGTATTCATGGACTGTTTTGTTACTGTGTGACCATATGATGCTTTAACTTAGAGTTCTGTGTGAGAAAAGGGGTCCTTGGTCTGTCATTATTATGGCTAAGTATTTCATGGGCCATGTTAGGAAATAAAAAGCACTTTGTATTCTAAGGTAGTTATATGTATAGGTCTATCTATCTAGTCACCTTGCCCAGTAGTAGACCCCCAAATTAAGGAAGACTCGAGCTCTTGTAGGTTACTAATTTTGTAATGGAACTAACTCATTCGCTGAGTTTTGCAGAGCTAATGTGTTCAGATATATATTACTTACAGATATGATGAACCAAAGAGGAAACTGCTGGTTCCACTGTGAATAGAATAATTATAACCTAGGTGGCCTTGTACTTTCTAATTTTATTTTCTCTGAATACCTGCTATGTTCTTTGTCAAGGATCTTTGCAAATGTTTAAAATTTTGCAAGTAAAAAGTATATTTTTTAAGTCTGTTTTTCTCTTTTACATGTGACATTTCACTTATGACAGAAACAAAAACAATGTTCCTGCTATGTTTATGTAAGGATGAATATATAAGATTTAATTAAAGACACACATTTAATAGAAAGTTTAAGATTAGGACCATGATAAGGTCTTTAATTATAAATACTTGTATTTATTAAGTATGATAAAATTATGGAGTAAAGCCCTATAAAATATGTAATCTTAGATGTGGAATAAGATGAGGCTTTATGGACAAAATGTACATGTACACAGATGGAGGCCAGAAATTGACTAGTGCTAAAAAAGAAAAATGGTTGATTCAATCTAATTGAGATATATGGTCCATGATTAGGTTAAGAGAAATTCTACCTATTTAATAATTCAGAGTCCACTTGGTCACTTGGACTACTGTCAATTTTTTTTATTAAATATTTTTTATTAGTCACTACACAGTACTTTATTAGTTTTTGATGTAGTGTTCCATGATTCATTCTTTGTGTATAACACCCAGTACTCCATGCAGTACGTGTCCTCCTTAATACCCATAATTGGGCTAACCCATCCCCCACGCCCCTCCCTTCTAAAACCCTCAGCTTGTTTCTGAGTCCATAGTCTCTCATGGTTCATCTCCCCCTCTGATTTTCCTCCCTTCATTTTCCCCTTCCCTCTCCTAATGTCTGCTATGCTATTCCTTATGTTCCACAAATAAGTGAAACCATATGATAATAGTTTTTCTCTGACTGACTTATTTCACTTAGTATAATCTCCTCCAGTTCCATACATGTTATACAGATGTTGGGTAGTTATGCTTTCTGATGGCTGAGTACTATTCTATTGTATATAATATGGACCACATCTTCTTTATCCATTGTCTGTTGAAGGGCATCTCAGCTCCTTCCAGAGTTTGGCTGTTGTGGACATTGCTGCTGTGAACATTGGGGTGCAGGTGCCCCTTCCTTTCACTACATCTGTATCTTTGGGGTAAATACCCAGGAGTGCAATTGCTGGGTCATAGCGTAATTCTATTTTTAACTTTTTGAGGAATCTCCACACTGTTTTCCAAAGTGGCTGCACCAACTTGCATTCTCACCAAGAGTGTAAGAGGGTTCCCCTTTATCCACAATTTTTCCAACATTTGTTGTTTATTGCCTTTTCAATTTTTGCCATTCTAACTGGTGTAAGGTGGTATATCAATGTGGCTTTGATTTGAATTTCTCTGATGGGTAGTGATGATGAACATTTTTTCATGTATCTGTTAGCTGTTTGTATGTCTTCTTTTGAGAAGTTTCTGCCCATTTTTTGACTGACTTGTTTTTTTGAGGTGTTGAGTTTGAGAAGTTCTTTATAAATCTTGGATACCAGCCCTTTATCTATAATGTCATTTTCAAATATCTTCTCCCATTCGAGATACAGAAGGACACTGTATCATTCTTAAAGGGTCCATCCAACAAGAGTATCTAACTCTTGTAAATATCTATGCTCCCAATATGGGAGCAGCCAACTCCATAAGCCAACTGTTTACCAAAATAGACATAGTGGTAATAATACATTAATAGTAGGAAACCTCAAAATTCCACTCTCAGCAAGAGACGGATCATCTAAGCAGAAAATCAACAAAGAAACAAGAGCTTTGAATGACACACTGGACCAAATGGACCTCAAAGGTATACACAGAACATTCCATTCCACCCTAAAACAACAGAATACTCATTCTTCTTGAATGCGCATAGAACTTTCTCCAGAATAGACCATGTACTGGGTCACGAATCAGATTTCAACTGATACCAAAAGATTGAGATTATTCCCTGCATATTCTTAGACCATAATGCTTTGAAACTGGAACTCAATCACAAGAAAAAAAATTGGAAGAAGTTCAAACACTTGGAAGCTAAAGACCATCCTGCTTAAGAATGTTTGGGTCAGGGTGCCTGGGTGGCTCAGTGGGTTGAGCCTCTGCCTTCGGCTCAGGTAATGATCTCAGGGTCCTGGGATCGAGTCCTGTATCAGGCTCCCTGCTCAGAGGGGAGCCTATTCCCCCCCCCCCGCCTGCCTCTCTGCCTACTTGTGATCTCTCTCTCTCTCTGTCAAATAAATAAAATCTTAAAAAAAAAAAAGAATGTTTGGGTCAACCAGGAAATCAAAGAGCTTAAACAATTCATGGAAAGCAATAAGAATTAAACACATTGATCCAAAACCTATGAGATACTACAAAGGTGGTCCTAAGGGGTTAGTTAATACATAGCCATCCAAGCCTCACTCAAAAATATAGAAAAACCTTGAATACACAAATTAACTTTACACCTTAAGGAACTGGAGAAAGAACAACAAAAAAAGCCCAAGCCATGAACAAGAAGAGAAATAAGGTTAGAGCAGAGATCAATGAATTAGAAACAAGAAATACAGTAGAACACATTAATGAAACTAGAAGCTGGTTCTTTGAAAGAATAAGATTGATATACCACTGGCCAGACTTATCCAAAAGAAAAGAGAAAGGGCCCAAATTAATAAAATTATGAATGAAAGGGGAGAGATCATGATTAACACCAAGGAAATAGAGACAATTATTAGAGATTATTATCAACAACTATGTGCCAGTAAATTAAGCAACCTGGAAGAAATGGATGCCTTCCTGGAAAGCTATAAACTACCAAGACTGAAACAGGAAGAAATTGACAACCTGAATAGGTCAATAGCCAGTAACAAAATTGAAGCAGTGATCAAAAACCTCCCAAAAAAATCAAGAGTCCCAGGCCTGATGGATTCCCTGGGGAATTCTACCAAACATTCAAAGTAGAAATAATACCTATTCTCCTGAAGCTGTTTCAAAAAATAAAAGGAAGACTTCCAGACTCATTCTAGGAGGCCAGCATTACCTTTATCCCCAAACCAGGCAACAACCCCACCAAAAATGAGAATTTCAGACCAATATCCCTGATGGACATGGATGCCAAAATTCTCAACAAGATCCTAGCCAATGGGCTCCAACAGTACATTAAAAGGATTATCCATCACGACCAGGTGGGATTTATTCCTGGGATACAAGGGTAGTTCAACATTCCCAAATCAATCAGTGCAATAGAACACATTACTAAGTGAAGAGGCAAGAACCATATGGTCGTCTCAGTTGATGCAGAAGAGGGATTTGACAAAATACAGCATCCTTTCTTGATTAAAACTCTTCAGAGTGTAGGGATAGAGGGAACATTCCTCAATTTCATAAAAACCATCTATGAAAATCCTACAGTGAATATCATTCTCGCAAAGCCTCCCCCTTAAGATCAGGAACACTACAAGGATGCCCACTCTTGCCACTATTGTTCAATATAGTACTAGAAGTCCTAGCAACAGCAAACCCACAACAAAAAGAAAGAAACGGTATTCAGATTGGCAAAGAAGAAGTCAAACTCTCTCTTCACAGATGACATGGTACTTTATGTGGAAAACCCAAAACACTCCACCCCCAAATTACTAGAACTCATACAGCAATTCAGTAATGTGGGAGGATACAAAATCAATGCACAGAAATCAGTTGCTTTCTTATACACTAACAGTGAAACTGTAGAAAGAGAAATTAGAGAATTGATTCCATTTACAGTAGCACCAGAAATCATAAGATACCTTGGAATAAACCTAACCAAAGAGGTAAAGGATCTAAACTCTAGGAATTACATAGTACTCATGAGAGAAATTGAAGAAGACACTAAAAGATGGAAAAACATTCCATGCTCATGGATTGGAAGAATAAACATTGTTAAAATGTCTGTGCTGCCCGGAGCAAGCTATACTTTTAATGCCATCCTGATCAAAATACCAGCTGTATTTTTCAAAGTGCTGGAACAAACAATCCTAAAATTTTTATGGAACCAGAAAAGACCCCAAATCGCCAAGGAAATGTTGAAAAAGAAAAATAAAGCTGGGGCATTACGTTGCCCGATTTCAAGCTGTATTACAAAGCTCGATCACCAAGACAGTATGGTACTGGCACAAAAACAGGCACATAGACCAATGGAACAGAATAGAGAGTCCAGATATGGATCCTCAACTCTATGGTCACCTAATCTTTGACAAAGCAGGAAAAAAATATCCAATGGGAAAAAGACAGTCTCTTCAATAAATGGTGCTGGGAAAATTGGACAACTATATACAGAAGAATGGAACTCGACTATTCTCTTACACCATACACAAAGATAAGCTCTAAATGGATGAAAGACCTCAGTGTGAGACAGGAATTCATCAGAATCCTAGAGGAGAACATAGGCAGTAACCTTTCCAACATCGGCCACAGCAGCTTCTTTCAAGATACGTCTCCAAAGGCAAGGGAAACAAAAGTGAAAATGAGCTTTTGGGACTTCATCAAGCTAAAAACCTTCTGCACAGCAAAGGAAAAAATCAACAAAACAAAGAGAAAGCCCACAGAATGGGACTACTGTCAAATTCTTTGTCAAAGTACAAAGAAGCTTCCTAACAGCAGTGTGGGTCCGAATAAGCTTATATAAATTTCTAAAACAATTTTAATGTAATTGAATCAAGAAAATGATTAAAGTCTATAATAACTTTGTATTTAAATTCATTCTTAACAGGGCAGTTTCTTATTTGTGAACTTTAGGGTTATGAACTTTACTTTTGTCACGCTTTTAAAAAATTATTATTATAATCAACTGGCACCGTAATTACTTCTAGGGAAGGAACTGTGTTTGGGGGAAAAATACTTGATAAGCCATTTGGGATGAAATGTAAGTGATTTTGAAAATAGTAGCACCGGTGAAAGCTTAACGTGTTCAGTTTTATAAGGTGGAGAGTGTTTATTTTGATCTTCTATAATGCATTCGATTAGAGGTTCAAAGTAATCCTTGAAAACTTTTCTAGATTTCAGAGGATAGGGGATTTTAGCAGACATCTGAGTTATCATTTTATGTAAATATAGCTTCAGAGTCATTGATATTTAGAATTTTATGAAAACTTTCCTGAGCAGTTGAAAAATATATAGTTTTAAGATACTGATTTTAATTTTTCAGAGAATATGTGCCATTTATTTTCTCCAATGCTGGTGAGGTCATGCTGTGATTTGATATCAGCAGCACAGATGAAAACTGTATGAATACCTTCAGTTCATGTTTGTTACTAGACAGGTAATTTTTTAAATACCCAATACATAATGAGAGAGAGAGAGGTTGAGTCTGTGCCAAGTGTCCATTTGCAGGAGAGATTCTCCTCATGGGCATATGTTAGCTATTTTTGAGAACCATTCACTGTTCCCCTTGGGTAGGTGGTGGTTTTCATATTTTGTTTACTCTCTAGTGAATTTTCTTTTAATGTTTTTTCTTTTTGTTTCTTTTTTAGGTGAATTATTCTTACCAAGTCACAATCATGCATTACAAATGTTAGTTTCTAATTGCCCTCCTTTTCCTCCCATCTTTCTTAATGGATAGAGACAAAATATGGTCATTTTCCCTCAGAAGTGTGAATTGGTTATATATTAGCTGGATATAAACAGTATGTGCCTAATAGAAATTACCTTATTTCTAAGGTTTTCAAAGTTGCTTTGTCATGTTGCCTCAGTATCTTTCAGACATTCGTTTTTAGAGAAAGAGGATATAAAGTTTACACTGTAGAATTTGCCTCTACTTATAAATTCTTTATCAGCCAGTTCTTAGTAGCATATATTACCCTTCTTGAAATAAATACCATTTCCCTTAGTTCTGACTTTTTCTCTGTGTACTTTTTTTTTTTTTTTGGTAAGATTTGACTTATTTATTTGACAGAGACAGTTAGAGAGGGAACACAAGCAAGGGGAGTGGAAGAGGGAGAAGAAGGCTCCCTGCTTAGCAGGGAGCCTGAGGCTAAGCTCCATCCCAGGATTCTGGGATCCTGACCTGAGATGAAGGCAGACGCTTAATGACTGAGCCACCCAGGCATTCCTCTCTGTATACTTTTAAAAAGTTTAGAGAATTTCATTGAAATATCCAGACCATGATCCAACCACATAAAATTTTAAAAATGTATAACCTTATTTTTTTCAAATGTTTATTTTAATTCAGTTAGTTAACATATAGTGTGATCACTTACTTATAACACCCAGTGCTCAACACAAGTGCACTCTTTAATACCCATCAACCATTTTGCCCATCCCCCACCTCCCTCCCTCCATCAAACCTCAATTCTCTATTGTTAAGAATCTATTATGGTTTGCTTCATCTCTTTCCCCCCCATGTTCATCTGTTTTGTTTCATAAGCTCCACATGAGTGAAATAATATGGTATTCGTCTTTCTCTGACTTATTTTGCTTAGCATAATACACTCCAGCTCCATCCAGGTTGTTGAAAATGGCAAGATTTCATTCTTTTTGATGGCTAAGTAATATTCCATTGTGTGTGTGTGTGTGTGTATGCATGTACCATTTCCTCTTTATCAGTCAATGGACCTTTGGGCTCTTTACATAATTTGGCTGTTGTTAATAATGCTGCTGTAAACATTGGGGTGCATGTACCCCTTTCAAATCAGTATTTTTGTACCCTTTGGGTAAATATCTAGAGGTTTAATTGCTGGGTCATAAGGTAGGTCTATTTTTAACTTTTTGAGGAATCTTCATACTGTTACCCAGGGTGGCTGAACCAATTTACATTCCTACCAAAATGTAAGAGGGTTCCCTTCTCCACATCCTTGCTAACATCTGTTGTTTCTTGAGTTGTTAATTTTAGCCATTCTGACAGGTGTGAGGTGGCATCTCAGTATGGCTTTGATTTGTATTTTCCTGATGATGAGTGATGTTGAGCATCTTTTCATGTGTCTTTTGGCCATCTGGATATCTTCTATGGAGAAATGTCTATTCATGTCTTCTGCCCATTTCTTAGCTGAATTATTTGCTTTCTGGGTGCTGGGTTTGATAAATTCTTTATAGATTTTAGATACTAACCCTTCATCAGATATGTCATTTGTAAATATCTTCTTCCATTCTGTAGGCTGCCTTTTAGTTTTGTTGACTGTTTCCTTTGCTGTGGAGAAATTTTTATCTTGATGATTTCTTAGTAGTTCATTTTTGCTTTTGTTTCCTTTGCCTCCAGTGATGTGTCTGGTAAGAATTTGCTATGGCTGAGGTGAAAGAGGTTGCTCCCTATTTCTCCTCTAGGATTCTGATGGTTTTCTGTCTCACTTTTAGGTCTTTCATCCATTTTGAATTTATTTTTGTGTAAGAAAGTGGTCCAGTTCATTCTTCTGCATGTGGCTGTCCAGTTTTCCCAATACCTTGTGTTGAAGAGACTGTCTTTTTTCCATTGGATATTATTTTGTCTTTTGTTGAAGATTAGTTGACCATATAGTTGTGGGTCCATTTCTGGGTTTTCTGTTCCATTGATCTGTGTATCTGTTTTTGTGCCAGTATCATACTGCCTTGATGACTATAACTTTGTAATGCAGCTCGATGTCTGGAATTGTGATGCCTCCAGGTTTGTTTTTTAAATTGCTTTGGCTATTCAGGTTCTTTTGTGGTTCCATACAAATTTCAGATTGTTTGTTCCAGTTCTGTGAAACATGCTGGTAGTATTTTGATAGGGGTTTTATTAAATGTATAGATTACTTTGGGTAGTATATAGACACTTTAACCATATATATTTTTTAAGATTTTATTTCTTTATTTGACACAGAGAGAGAGAGAGAGATCACAAGTAGGCAGAGAGGCAGAGAGAGAGGAGGAAGCAGGCTCCCTGACGAGCAGAGAGCCCCATGTGGGCCTCGATCCCAGGACCCTGAGATCATGACCTGAGCCAAAAGCAGAGGCTTTAACCCACTGAGCCACCCAGGTGCCCCATATTTGTTTTTCTAATTCATGATCATGGAATGTTTTTTCATTTATTTCTGTCATCTTCAATTTCTTAAGTTATCATAGTTAGCATACAGATCTTTTGTCTCTTTGGTTAGGTTTATTCCTGGGTATCTTATGGGTTTGGGTACAATTGTAAATGGGATTGATTCCTTGACTTCTCCTCTTCTTTATTATTGGCTTTTAGAAATGCAATAGATTCTCTATGTCGATTGTATGTCCTATGTCTTTGCTGAATTTGTGTATCAGTTCTAGCAATTTTTTTTGTGTGTGGCATCTTTTGGGTTTTCTACATAAGGTATCAAAGAAGCATAATCTTTCAGGCAAAGTCTTGAAAAGTGGCAGCTTTAATTAGACAGTAACACCATCAGAAGAAGATCATAAAGCAATATCAATTCTGTAATTTAAAGGAAGGTATGCCTGATTTACATATTTGGAGAATGTTAGAGCTGGAACCTGTTGTTCAGTCTGACTGTTTTTTGGATTAAAGAAAAGGTTTTGAGCACTGAAAGTACTTGTTCAAGGTAATACTGATAGTTTTTGGCTGAACTAGTATTAAAAGTTTCAACTTTTTCCCTCTCTTTTTTTTTGTTTATTTATTTGTTTTGTTTTATTTTGTTTTTTGTCCTATCATTCTAAGTTTCTTAAAGGAAATGTATGGAGGAATGTAAGTGTTGATGGTAGGGAAAATGTGGAATTGGGTTCAGGTGGGAGCCTGGGGGGAAGAGAAGTTGACAGGAGGACACATGAGAATTGATGGTCAGTGTCTACCACTTGGAATAGCCCTGCTCTCATCTGCAAAGGGGAAACATTAGTTGAGTTCCTTGGGCACATTCACTTCTGTGAGAACAAGCCACTTCATCTGATGCTATTTGAGAAGAATCCACAGCTTCATATTTATTTGCCTAAAAGAAGTGATTTAAAATCTTTGAAAATTCAAAACAATTAATTTGATTTTTAGTGGTACCCTTTTTTTGTTTTTGTTCTTTCAGTCCCCCTCCTAAGTGCTGCAACATAGCATAAGGAAAATCAAGCAACATTTTTGTTGTTATTGTTGTAGATAAATTATTTTTGTAGCAATCCTTGAGATACCTGGGAATACCCTAAATTGTTGGAAAACACTTTTTGGAAACTATCACTTTGGAAACAGTTTGCCATGGTTACTGTACTTTATGTTGTGATTAATGCCTCCTTGAGTTGTATGTGTGTAGATTTAGACATCTGTTTGTAGTCTGTTTGGTTAACATGTTAGATTTTTTTTCCTATCAGAGAAATGATAATTTCTTCAGCATCTTAAAAACAAGATCTTTTACATGCTTTAATGGATATTTGCTGTGCAGAATCATTTTTTGTGAGGAGTGAAATACTCAGAAAATGAAACTTGTTATAAGAGGTAACTGCTAGTTCTACATTTCTTCTTTGAAATGTTTCCTTTTACTTGCTTATATCATTTAGTGTGGAAGGAACGATGTAGACATTATAACGGAGAATTCTACATCCTGTCGTTTCATTCATATACACTTCAAATAACGTGTGCACCTAGACTAGACGACTGTATAGGTTGTGTGGAATGTTTCATTTATGTCAGGCGTGCTTCTTTTGCAGATCCTTTAATGCACTCGTGGTTGTTTGGAGTGGTGAAAGGTCTAAGCTGCTTCATGCTTTGTAGCAGAAAACACTCAGTCCCACAAACACTGCTCACTCCTAAGTAAATCAGCATGTTTGCAGCAGGATTTGTGCAACTATCCTTTTTCTGTGATCAAACCTTTGTACGCAGTTGTTTGGTTGTTTTTGATCTCTTGATACTCATAAATAATTCCAGTAGGGAAACAGACTTAAGAAATAGTCACCTGACACCTTTTATGTAGAGAGCCCTATAATTTCAAGAGCTGAGGCCTTTCCTATGAAGGTGATGTACTCTCAGAATTGTTAGTCTAGATCAAGAAAAAGAGTCAAAGACTAATAGCAAAAGCAAAACCCTCTCTAAGAAGAAAAATATTTCTACAGTAAGATTGTTAAATATGTATATGTGAGGATTGAGAATATTGTTCTATTGTGGGTTTTTGTTATGCCTAATATGTTTAGAAAGCTCTAGTTATTAGGGAAAAAATGCTGTGTGTGTGTGTGTGTGTGTGTGTGTATGTGTGTATGTATGTGAGAGAGAGAGAGAATGTCATCTGGATATTCCTATCAGTGGTACCTCATGTCCTTGGTTAATGCACTGTTGTTCTAAAAAATAGATATGTATGTGAATGTGATCTGGCTAAAACATCTATCATGCCAAATGATCACCTGGTTTGATTCCTTTCCCCTGAGAGTCTGCTAGGTGACAACTTGTTCTGTTTTGTTGTTGTTTGTTTATTTTTCTTTTTTTTCAAACATTCACAAAAAATATTAAGACTCAGATGGTTAATCTTCATGTACCATCACCTGGCTTCAATAATGACCAAATTATGGCCAAACTGATTTTGTCTATAATTTCACCTGATCTCCCCCAATATTATTTTGAAGCAGATTCCAGATCATATCCTTGCATCTCTAAATATTTCAGGGTCCATCTCTAAAATATTAGAAATGTTTATTTTTAACACAATCTCAATCCTCTTAGTCTGTGTTCCCTTTTGAAACTGAACCTTAGTCAAATGTATCTTTATACTGCATTCTGTCTTCCCACAGTATCAGATATATATTCTTTTAATAATTCTCATTTGGTCAACATGTTAGGGCTTTTCCTATCAGAGAAATCAAAATGTCTCTAGTGTCTTAAAACAAAATTGTTTAGGGGGAGCCTGCGTGGCTCAGTCGGTTAAGCGTCCAGCTCTTGATTTCAGCTCATCATGATCTCAAGTGCATGAGATCAAGCCCTGCATCAGGCTCTGTGCTCAGCATGGAGTTGCTCGAGATTCCCTCTCCCTCTGCCCCTCCCACTCATGCAACCCCCCCAAAACAAATCTTTAAAAAAACAAATGAGATTGTTTTTTTCATCTTATGATCATTTGCTGTGAAGTATCTGTCATTTTAAGTGAGGCAAGAAATACTCAGAAAATCAAACGAGGCATAGAAGGTAATTGCTAGTTCTTCATTTCTTATCTGAAGCTGAGTTTCCATATTTTAAAATAATTTGGAAGCTATGTGATCCCCAAAGAAGTTGTCAGGATTGAGATGTGGAAAAGAAATAAGTCCTGAAGTTAATATGTCCTCTAGTTAAAAGAGAGTGATGTTTTGTTGGTCAACCCTAATCTTAGAATTTCTAAATATAGATCTTTGAAAATCTAAAATTGCCACGGTTACTTTTTAGAAAGTTTTCATTAAAAAAAAATGCTAAAAAAAAAAAAGGTGTCTGGGTGGCTCAGTGGGTTAAAGCCTCTGCCTTTGGCTCAGGTCATGATCTCAGGGTCCTGGGATCGAGGCCCACATCGGGCTCCTGGCTCAGCAGGAAGCCTGCTTCCTCCTCTCTCTCTGCCTGCCTCTCTGCCCACTTGTGATCTGATCTCTCTCTCTCTGTCAAATAAATAAATAAAATCTTCAAAAAAAAATGCTAGAAAGTTTCCATTTATAGTGCTTTCACTGTTTTTTCCCCCTCCCATTTTTAAAGTTAAAATTGAGCTTTCTTTTAAGTATTGATATGAAGGAGGGCATACCCTCTTCTGGGGCATTGACACTTGAAGATAAACCATAGTCCTGCGTGATTTGTGTCAAGATAAGAATAAATGGAAATTTGTGTTCAGAGACTACTATATGAAGTGTGTGTGAATGTCCAGTTCTCTGGTGTTACAATTTTTAAGTGAATACAGTTTTTGTTGTTGTTGTTAGCAAAGTCCTGATTTTTGGCATAATTCAGTAGGAGGGAAAGTGTGTTAGTAGAGGTTTGGCTTTTCCTTAATCCTCCATAAAATTGTAAGTTGTGGGGTGAGTACATACTGCACTATCAAAAGCTATCTGAAATGTCCTTGTTTCTGTGCATAATGGAAGAAGGGGCTTTAAAAAAATGCATGTTTAATAAAAGATCACCATTTCTAGCTTCTTCCTTCTGTAGGTTTCTTTAACACTTTGTTCATATCTCTCTTTAGCATCTATCAGACTATATTTTAAAGATATAACCATCTTTCCATATTAGATGTTCCTTCGAGCTTTCAAACATGCCTTGCTTATTTTTCTGTTGCTGGTGATGGCATAGCACCTGACATAGAGTAGGTGTGTGGTACAAATGTTTTGTGGGTGTTTGAATGATTAATTGATGACCCCCTGTAATGCTATGATAATGGCCTCAGGCCTAACTCAAGAAATGAAACTTCCTTTATTTCAGGGTGGAGATCAAGGAAGGAGGGAAAGAGAGAGAGCTTGCGGAATTTAGATGCAGGGATGACACTAAGAATGCTTCTTGTCTCACCACCTTTATATAGCCTGTGCTGGCTTGACAACTTGTAAGTTAAATCATTCCTTAAACTTTGAAATGCTAAAGAAATGCTACTTGGAAAAGAAGAGGCATACCTGGGCTTAATTTTTGTGGGCAATTATGTTTATTTTGATGTATGGAGCTATGGATGCAGAACTGATAGAGGAAAGCCAGGGGGGTTTCTCTGCACCACCAAATCACATATGACTAGAAATTGCAACCAGACAGCAATCTGTGAAGCAAGCAATAGGAGCCTCCACCGTCTGTGCCTGCTGTGGAAGTCTGGCACCCGACAGTACCAGATTTGGTGTAAGTGGGGCTTCTGTTTAGGAAACTTTGCCAAATTTTTTTTTTCTTGAAAAGTGAATTCTGGCTTTGTTTCTGCATACTTGTATAGGACTAAAAATGCCTCATAACTGCAAATTTGTTTATCATAACCAAAGCATTAGCTCTTTCTGTAGGATACCATAATGCTGCGTGTGAACATTTGTAGCTGCTTTCAACAGTGTAAAATTATGTCAACATTTTTCATTTTGATAGCTTTTAGATCTAAATATAGGTTTAATTCCTAAATTATCTGCCCTTCCCCTATGCATGCATTCAAGTGGTCAAATCTTGGTAGTTTCTATAAAATATATTTTTTTAAATTATCGTTTTCTGTCTTTTTTGCCATTTGAAATATTTTCTTGTATGAGAGTACCACTTTTTTTTTAAAGATTTTATTTATTTACTTGACAGAGAGAGATCACAAGTAGGCAGAGAGGTAGGCAGAGAGAGAGGAGGAAGCAGGCTCCCCACAGAGCAGGGAGCTCGATGTGGGGCTCGATCCCAGGACCCTGAATTCATGACCTGAGCCAAAGACAGAGGCTTTAACCCACTGAGCCACCCAGGCGCCCCTGAGAGTACCACTTCTTATCAAATCATCCTTTTCCCTTGATTCTTTCCCTCTGACAAATTTCATGTCTTTCTTTCTGGGTGTTGTAATATACCTTTCTTTAGTCCTATTCATTTTGGTCTGAACATTGAAACTCAAGCATTGAATTTCCCTTCTTATTTTTTTCTCATTTCTTTCCCCACAAATCATGATGCTGTTTATTCTGCTGGGGCAGATGTGAACATTTTTCACAGTGCCATCTTTCCCTATCTTTTCTGTGTTTATTGTCTAGTATTCTTGCTCTTTAGAACTTTTTTTTTGAAAATTAATTGAAGGAAATAAGTCTTTCCTGTAAATGAAATTCCTTATATGTAATAAATTTCCTTATATGTCAAAAATAAAAAGTGATCAGTAATGTTTCTTCTGTGCTCCCCTTTGTAGTGCGTAGTGCCACAGTCCATGCAGTTGTCCAAGTCATAAATCCAGGGGTGGTTCTAGATTTTCACTCATTCACCCATCCTCTATTTCTGATAAAGCCCCACATATTACTAAATATTCCTTGCTGCTTCACTGTCCTTTCACTAGGGTTCCTCCTATGTGAACTCACAGTTGACTGCATTACTGCACTGGACTCCTAAATTGTCTGCCTTCCTCCAGTTTCTGCCCATTCACCACTTACCCCTACACCATTTCAAACTTGTCTTTATATCTTTCTTAATGTCAAAGCTGAGTAGTCCTGCTCCAGCTTAAATTTTCCACTGGGTTTCCAGAGCTTTCAGGTTGAAGTTCAACCCCATTAGCATTGCATGCTTGGCTCTTCATGACCTGATATTTTCATCTCTGGTCACTTTCCCAAAATACCACCTACTCAGCCTGAGACTAACTAGTTTTAGTCATTTATGTTCTGTTACATTCTGTTGTGATTTTTCGTATTATTCATCCTCAAGTTTCTTTATGTCCTTTCCCTTATGTAACTAATTTTTTCCTGGCTCTTTAACACTGGATATTGTTGTCACCTTCCTAGTGTCTAATCTGAATGCCTCTCATCTGTCCTCCCATAGACATGGGCACATTCCCTTCCCAGCACTGATCATCCTCTATTACTGCTGTTAGATCACTGTCCCTTGAGAGTGGGGATGGAATCTCCAGGGTCTGTTGTAGTATTGCTTGCAAATGCCTCATATGAATAAATGGATAAATGAGCCTAAGAAATAGGTTAATTGTTCTTAAGTACTTTCTGTATTTTCATTTACTTTTAATCAAGCCTTGGCCTCATTCAATTATATTTAAATCCTGATGAGGGTATTCAGTTTAAGCCATTGTAACCTTAAATGTTGAATCTAAGAACATTACCAAGACTGGTGTTGTTGACCCTGCATTCAGACAAATAATCAGACACACAGAATAAAAGATTTAACCATAAACTCTATGACTTTATGGAAAGGGATTAGAAAAGAACTAAAGAGCTCTTGGCTCAAATATCAGGTGTTTTCTTCTGCTATATATTCCTATTTCTTGTTATCAGTTAAGAAACGTTAACTTTTTAAAGGTTAATATGATGGTACTAAGCCCTCTCTGGAGTGTGATTGATCAGTTTAAGTGTAAACTACTGTGGTGACTGTGATATATAAAGTCATAGTGTTGAAAAAATTGAACAATAGTTGGGATCATGAAGAAAACATCAAAATATAAAAATACTCAGGACACACAAGAAGTCATATTGGTAATCTTTGAGATTATGAATGTTAGTCTGGAGGCAGAGCTTGTTTTAAGGAAACTGTTTAGAAACATCCTGAGTTTATAAAAGAAGATATAATAGAGGTTATTTTATAAGCTATCGAGTGAGATTTCCTTGCTGGGATCTTTCACTATGAAAACTGATGTGTATTTGAGTGCCTTTCTCATTCTTTTGAGTGTGGAAGGACCACAGTTCACCCTGTTGGTCTGTGCAAGGGTAAGTGAAGAGGACAGAGAAGAACCAGCCAGGGCTTGTGGTTTCATCTGCCTCAAGTGAGCAGGGCAAGAATAGTCCTGTATACCAAGAGGAAGTTCATCGTGAATTTGTGTAACTTAAAAAACATACCATAGGCACTTTCTGTTTGGTTCTTCTTGCTTTCTAGCCTCTTGTTTAACTGCTTATCATGAGTGAAATGATCTATAAACAGAGTATCCTATTATCATCCTTGGAGCACTGTATGCTATGTCCTCTAAGTATACTTTCTTACTTTAATTAACTACCTATGTCATAGGTCTTAGCTCTAATTTAGAGATAGTGAAATCAAAACTTGGATTAAATGAGCACTCAACACATATTCAGAGTTAGAGATAATTTTAAACAGGAATGGCCCATAAATGTCTTGTAGCCTCTCTTGTCATGGGGGTGAGGAAATAGACCTAGGGAGGTTCAAGGAGTTTCCCAAAGTCACATAGTTAGTGGTCAAGCAGGGACTAAATCTCATTCCTCCTGTATATTAGTTCAGTATTTGCTTGGTCATTATTCTCAGAAGAACTTTACTCCTTGTATTTATAAAGCATTTAATAAGCAAATTGAAAATCTTTATATTCTCTCTCTCATTCACATATATGTATATATATGCATGTACATAAAGAAGAAAAGTATAAAGTTTACAAATATAAATTCTGTAGTTACTCAAGTGCAAAATGTGGAGAGAAAACCTAGTGGAAGAGATGAAACGATTTTTTCTGTTTGAATAGTATCTTTAGGCCAAGGCCAATGGCATGTTCAGAGGGAATGTACAAAATTGCTTTAGTAACTCAATTTCAGAAGAGTTTGACCTTGTCAGAAAGATCTGCTGTATCTGCATGAGAAATATTAAGGAGTCCAAGAGAAAGATGACGGGTTCAGGATTCTCCTCCACTGCACTGGAATATCTGGGCAACTGAAGGGAGAAACTTCTGTTTGTCTTTTGAGTGACATGTCTGTTAGTTAATACTGTCAAGCAGAGTATGCTTTTCAAGAGTTTGATCCTTGGCCCTTCAGCACCAAAATACTCTGAAGAAGTGCTGGGTTTTAAGCAAATTACTTTTGATTACGGTTTTGAGAAATGAAAGGATGGCAACATTTTTACAAACCAAATGCTAATGAATGTCACTAAAGACTTACAATACTTATAGAGGTGCTTTGTGATAATATGAAAGAATATGAGTAACTCTCCATACTGGTTGTATGACCTTGGGAAAGTCATTTCCTTTGATTTTCCTTTGTAGAATAGACCTAATATTTTCCACTGGATTAAATTCAATGCATATCAAAAAGCTTTATAAATTGAAGTACTCTAGGTTAGGGGTTGGCCAGCTTTTTCTGTAAAGGGCCGAAGAGCAGATGTTTTATTCTGCCGCTCTACTCTGCTATTGCAGTGTGAAAGCAGCCGTAGACAGTACATAAACAAATTAGTGTGGCTGTATTCCAATAAAACTTTTTTATAGACAGAAATGGAATTTCGTGATATGTATCACGAATCTTCTTTTGATTTCTTTTCCCCAAAACCATTTCAAAATGTAACAACCAGTGTTAACCTGCAGGCTGTATCTAAAGATGTAGATTTAGCCCAAGGCCTGCCATTTGCCAGACTTTCTGCAGGTGGTTGTCCAATTAGAAAATAGTTCCAAATTTGGAGGGATTATGGTATGGTGGTAGTGTTAGAGGATTGCATTCACTTGAGCCATTTAGATGATTGACTTCTATTTCTTCCCATGACACTGAGAACAGGTCTTTGCATGCATTCCTGGGTAATGCCTGAGACTGCGGTCACAGAAACAATTCTCTGTTGTTTGCCTTCCTCACAGTGAGGCAGAACATCTCAAGTAGTGAAAGCAGCACACTGCACCCACACAACTCAGAGTTGAATTGATACAGATACGCAGTGTCAGCATTTCTGTTCAGAAACAAATTCTTCAAAATTTTGAGGTCTCAGCACTTTTCCAGGCACCGCAGATTGAATCTTGGCACACAAATTCCTGGTCTCTATGTAAAACACTCATCTTTCTTTTTATTTTTGCTAGTTCGATTCCAGAGCCAATCTCTTTATATTATAGAAACAGACTGAAAATGGAATGCTCATTGAAATCAAAACAGCCAAAGAGGGGAGAAAAGGTGCTTATTTAATTTATTTATTTGAAACTAGGTTAATTTTTAAAGAAGTTTTGTAGGGCGCCTGGGTGGCTCAGTGGGTTAAAGCCTCTGCTTTCGGCTCAGGTCATGATCTCAGGGTCCTGGGATCGAGGCCCGCATCGGGCTCCCTTCTCAGCGGGGAGCCTGCTTCCCCCTCTCTCTCTCTGCCTGCCTCTCTGCCTCCTTGTGATTTCTCTCCCTCTGTGAAGTCAATAAATAAAATCTTTAAAAAAGTTTTGCAGAATTATTCTGAATTCTTCTTCTGAAAAATATTTGCCCTTGGACTTTGTATTTTATACAGTTATTTTACAGTGCTATACAGTTAGTTGAAAAGAAGAGATTTCCATCATATGGACGGTTTTGTAAAATGTCTTATTATACAGGTGACAAGTGGGTCACCACAGCTGTTATTTAAGAGACAAACAGATGACTGAGGAGAATCACAAAATCGTAGGATTGATGATCATACCTATTTCATTGCCTTTATTTGAGAGATCATAGTGACAGAGTCTGAAACAGGGTTTGGGGATTACTACACAAGTAATGGAGTCTTCACTGTAGGCCATAGAGCACTGTCTATGTCAAGGCTGAATTCCTTTTCCAATGGTTCTAATGGATTATTTGCCCTGAAACAGGTCTGGTTGGTGCAAATTAGAGGGTACAGCTTGGTAATCACCTATTAATAGGTGTCTGCCTAAGTAAATATAAGAAATAACAAATTTTTATGTACCCAATTTAGATGAAAGATACTAAAAGAAGACATTAGCTGAGAAGTGTTATAAGATCAAGATTCTTTAAAAAAAAAAAGTCAACAACCACTTAGCCAACTAGTCTTCAGGCCTGGAATTTCACTGGAAGAGAAACAATGGGCTGCTATTTTGATGGAAAGAGAAATTTTATAAGGCAAACTTTTGGTGTATAACTTATGAAACTAAAAATGTTCACGTGCTTTAAAAATCTATTTTAGTAGATCAAAAATGAGGTGTGGAAACTTATTTTTTATTGAAGCTATATTAGTTTCATGTACATAACATTGATTCAGTAATTCTATACATTACTCAGTACTCACCATGCTAAGTATAGTCATCATGTCACCAAACAATGTTATTACAGTGTTTCCAATTATATTCCCTGTGCTCTACTTTTCATGTCCTTGGCTTATTTGTTTTATAATTGGGAGTTTGTACCTCTTAATCCCATTTATCTATTTCACTCTTCCTGTCACCTGCTGCCTGTCTGGCAGCC
Organism: Ailurus styani; assembly: GCA_002007465.1. Taxonomy (NCBI): domain Eukaryota; kingdom Metazoa; phylum Chordata; class Mammalia; order Carnivora; family Ailuridae; genus Ailurus; species Ailurus styani. The sequence goes on from LNAC01000225.1 coordinate 873,167, forward strand.
AGCAGTCTGTCCATATTTTGGAGTCTATTATTTTTTAGATCCCACATATACATGAAATCTTATGGTATTTCTTTGTTTGGCTTATTTTACCTAAGATAATATTCTCTAGGTCCCTGTGTTGTCACAAATGGTTAAGATCTCATTCTTTTTTATGGCTGAGGAATATTCCACTGTGTATGTTTGTATCTATATGTATGTATATATGTGTGTATACACAGACACACACGCACACCACATTTTCTTTATCCATCTATTGATGGACATCTATTGATTGGATTGCTTCTGTATCTTGGCTATTGTACATTATGCTGCAGTAAGCCTATTGGTCTTTTCAAATTAGTGTTTTCATTTTATTTGGGTAAATACCCAGTAGTAGAATTACGGCATCATGTGGTGTTTCTATTCTTAATTTTCTGAGGAAACTCCATACTGTTTTCCACAGTGGTAGCACCCATTTACATTCTCACCAGCAGTGCACAAGGAATCCCTTTTCTCCACATCCTCGCCAACACATATTTCTTGTCCTTTTGATTCATTCTGACAGGTGAAAAATGATATCTCACTGCATTTTGATAGGCATTTCCCTAATGATTAGTGAAGTTGAGCATCTTTTCATGTGTTTATTGTCTATCTGTATGTCTTCTTTGGAAAAATGTCTATTTAGGTCCTCTGCCCATTTAATTGGATTTTTTCGGTGTTGAATGATTTAAGTCCTTTATATATTTTGGATGTTAACTCCTTATTGGATATGTAATTTGCAAATATCTCCTCCCATTCAGTAGGTTGACGTTTTGGTTTTTGATGTTTCTTTTGCTGTACAAAACCTTTTAATTTGGTATGGTCCCAGTAGTTTATTTTTGCTTTTGTTTCCATTGCCCTAGGAGACCTATCTAGAAAAGTGTTGCTAAGGCTTTGGTCAAAGAAATCTATATTTTTATAAAGCTCTACTAGTGTCTTAGATTAGGTTCTAGGGAACAGAATTTGAGGCAGATAATACTACATAGGAAGTTTCCTGGGGAGTGCTCTAGAGAATAATACCAATTAGAGAGAGAAGCATGCCTGGAGAGGAGGAAAAGCTGAACCTTAAAATAGTTATAGTACAAGTTCCAGCTCGTCCTAAGGAGCCCTGGAGCTGGGATGGCCCTTGAGACAAGGAGGACTGTATCCTTGCCTTGACCAATGACTGGATGTAGGCCGTCGCGGGAAGGGTTAGGGGTGGGGACAAAAACCTGAGTGAGGCAGCTCACTTCCACAGAGGATAGTTCCTACAGAGTGTCTCCCTATGCATTACCAACAGTTAACACTCTTGTTAACCAGAAGTACGAGCACTTCAGTCCCAAAGGTATCCATTACAACAGATGATTCTCACAGTTGAAAAGTGATTGTCTAAGGGGTTACTAGGAGCAAGTGTTTGGACTGCAGAGCAGGCAAGGGGGATTTATCTCTAAAACATGTAGTGAGTATCTACTGGGTGTCAGGTACTCAAGATATAAACATGAAGGAGTAAGTTCCCTACGTTCAAGGAGCTTATTTATGTAGTTGAAGGCAGACACCTAAAGAAATAATTAAAGCATAATTGCTAAAATAGGGCGATATGTGTGGGTTTCAAGATGTTTTTAAAAAAACAAAAAAGGGGTTTGTGTGGCTTATTTTTATTTGGTAGATTAGTTTTCAAATCTAAGAGTCAATTTAAGTTTCTTTTCCTTCACAGATGTTTCCATGTCTTCTAATTTCTTATCATACTGTGATGAGGCAACCAGAGTCTTTAAAAAACAAATACTCTGCTCTTTTACAATCAAACCATTTGCTAAAAATTAAACCAAATGTATGAAGTGCCAGATAGAATAAACTCTTGGTATATACAGTGCATAGATCCTGATACCTTCTCTTAATTCTTTCAAAAAAATTTTTTTTAGATCTATTTGAGAGAGAAAGGGGAGAGAGAGAGAGAGAGAGAGAGAGAGAGAGAGAGAGAGAGAGAGAATGAAAAGGAGCAGAGGGGCAAGGGACAGGAAGAGAAATCCTTAGGCCGACTCTATGCCCAGCATGGAGCCTGACACTGGGCTCGATCCCATGACCCTGAGATCATGACCTGAGACAAAACTAAGAGTCGTTGCTCAAATGACTGAGTCACCCAGGTGTCCCTCAATTCTTCCAGGTGAATGACCACAATTAAATCATATGTTATCCTTTATAAAATGCATCAAGATAAAACCAAAACCTTTGGTATTCTTTTAGATCCTTTAGGGAGTCTGTAACTAAAGTAATTAATATTCCTATTTTCTGCATAAAAGATTTCTGATTGCATCATATATTTCTTTTCATTTTTGTCCCAAATATTAGTAATTTTCAGGTAAATTTTCTATAGAATTATTATGAACATGATGACAAGCAACAAGAATAATAACAACAAAAAACCCCATGAAAAAAACCCCAAACCAAACCAAAACCAAAATAACAAAACAAAGACAAGCCAGGAAGTTGCATCAGTGTGAGAAAGTGGGGATTTTAGTTGTTGTCATTAAAGGATTCACTGCTGCCTGCTAAGTTCATAGCTCACGCAGTTCAAGTTTATTCCTCATAAAAATTACTATTACAAGTCACAGACATTAGGGTTGTTAATCAGTTATCAGAAAGGTGAAAGGTAAATGTCAGTGTACTGTTCTATACTAATTTTTCACTGGTGGATTTTTATTATCTTTATTTCAAAAGCCCTATGGTCATAAAACAAGGGGCTGTTTAAATACCTGTTAAAATATTTCAAGGAAAGTGGTTTGTTTGTTTGTTTGTTTGTTTGTGAGTAGGAGTGAACTAGGAGAGATGACGATAATTTGTTTTACCTCTAAATTCCATGGAGAATCATAGAATTAGAGGAGGCTTTAGGGTTCCTCTGATCTTGGGGCTTTCAGTTTTGAGGTAATAAAGCCTTTATTTACAAAAGGAACATTGATAAAGTGGTTAAGTTTTAATTTTGTGTGTATACTTATTTATACAGATACCTGTGATAAATGGTGCTGAAGCAGTTTGCTTTCAGTGATCTATTTCAGGTAAAGGTCAGAAATAACAATATTGACATAGGTAAATACTGGGATAGAAGTTGGTAATTTAAAATTTTAAAACAGTTGTTTTTCAATTTTAGGCTGCTTTGAAGGAAGGTCATGTTAAAAAATGTATTTTCTACCTTTAGAAAGTAGCGTGTATTGTATACATTCACATGTAGGTCTTGTTTGCTTTGGCAGATAAAGATGAGAGTATAATTTGGAAAGAGAAGAACATGATGAAATCAGACAAAATAACATCACAAAAATGTACCTTTGGACAATAATTTTCTAAAATACCTAGATCCAGATTCTTTTTTTCTAAATATACCACTGAATGTGGTATAAACAGCCTTTGGCTGATCTTTAGTACAGATAGGCTTGGAAAACTTGGTCTTCATCAATACTTACCTCTTATCAATGAGGTAGAAGGTCCAGAAAAAAAATTTTTTCCCCAAAGTTTTACTTTTTTTGTATTTATGTACAGCCTTTTCTAACATGTATTTAAGATACTTTATCAGAATATGTACACTGTAAGAAGGTAACATGAATAAGGAAATCAGGACAAACTAATGTTTTGAAAAGGAAGACACTTGGAGTGAGGTTAGCACAAACAGTGCTGGAGGTTCTGTTTATTTGCTGAATGAGGGTCACAAACCTGTCTAAATATTGTGATGTCCAACTCTAGGAGGAAAAAGTTATTTCTGTTCTCAGTAGTAAAGTCAAATTAAGCCAGTGACTCCTGGAAAGCCCAACTCTTCCTCTAAGGGAGACCAGAGAGAATTTTCCCTTTTGTCATCAGAAAGAGACCTGTAGAGCATAAGATGCTCCATGGGGTCAAAAAGCTGTATCTTTTCCTATCTGTTGAGTAGTCAGGTGCTTTCAGGTCGAAGAGCAGTGTAGTCAAAACAGTTTACTGTCTACAGAAGGAAAAAGTGGTCAGTCCAGGAACAACATTCCTGTGGTTTGATTAATCCAGAACTGAATTTCAAGTTATCCAGAAATGGAGATCAGCATAGACATTAGGCAAATATCAATAATTATCATTTATTTAAGATTGTGATAATTCTTAAGGAGGTAGTGACATCAGGTGCTCTCTATATTTTCTGACAGGTGCCTGGAGGATATCACTTATGTGTTGTCAATGAGTTTGGACACACATGACATGCCTTTGCCATTTGATAAGTTGGGGACAATGATATATAGAGATGGAAAGCCTAGTGGGGGCCACTCTTTGTCTTATATGAGAGAGTATGTGTGCATATGTATGTGTGCATGTATATATACAGAGATGCTTATATTTATATGCATATATACACATATAGATGTATCTAAGAATTTGTTGTTTGATAAATCTGGTATTTCAAATCCCTGGGGAAGGATAGGCTAATTAACAGGGGGGATTGAGGAATTTGCTCTCAATTTGGCTGGAAATAAATGTAGATTTTTAACTTACTAGGTAAGCAAAAGATAGATTAAAAATTTATATTATAAAATTATAAATGTTTAGAGGAAAAGGTAGAATAACTGTGTGTAGTCTTGCAAAGAGGAAAGATTCTCAAAGCAACCATGAAGTCTGCATACCATAAAAGAATAATTTGAAATATTTATGCAAAAGCAAGAAATATCAATGAAGCAAACTTTGGTAAGGCACAAACTATAGTAAACATTTAAAAGTCATTATAAGTAAAGTTAAAAGAGAAGTGACAGACTTAGAAAATGTATTTTAAACATTTTAACCAATAAAATAAATATCTGTGACTTTTAAAGAATGCTAACATTAATACAGAAGATAACAACAAAATGGGAAAATCAGTAAAAAGCATTTTTTTCTTTTTGAATTCAAAGAATTTGAAACCACTATTTTTCTCTTTTGAGAGGTAGGACTTTTCACAAAGATTCAATAAATTATACTAAATTCTGGGCAAGAGGTAGAGAAAGAAGCCTCGTGTTTCTGTAAAGCAATTTGGCAAATATGTATCATGAAACTTCAACATTACATACATGCTGACCTAGTGAATATTCATAGAGAAATTATGCCTAGAAATATACCCAGGATAAATACAAAGATGTATAATCAAAGGGTGTTTACCAAAACATTATTCTTATACCAGATTTCTGGGAAAAGCTCACATGTCCAACTGAAGAGCATTGTTAAACAATGATTTAACAACTCGTGGAGATACTGTGAAGCTATTCAAATTGTATTTTCAGAATTAATGATTTAGGAAAAATCCATGATATAAAGTAAAATGAAAAAATAGGGTACAAAATTATATAATATAAATATGTATTGAAAAAACCAAAATATGTATGACATATTTGATACACATATAAGAAATATAAATATATAAATCATTTGCAGGTTAATATTTTGGTGTTATAGGGGATTTCTATTTTAAAAACATGTTCAATACTTTTAAAATTTTCATAATCTTATTTCAGTAACAATTTTTTAAATAAGCAAAACATAACCCAGTTAATTTACATATAGTGAAGAAACATATTTTCCAATGAAAGAAAAACATAAAAATGGTTATGGAAACTGAGATGTAAGATTCAGTTTGAAGCTTTTCAGACTCTTATTCAAAATGCAGATGCAATATTAAATAAAGGTGTTAGTGACCAGTGGACCTGTTTGAGCTAGAATTCCATCACATTATTTGTAAGACCTGCAGCTCCTCTTACCCTGCGGTGATGATACTTCTGTTGTAGTATTTTTGCGAAGAGTCAGTATGATTCATCTAGAACATGGTAGGTACTGGGTAATTTTAGCTCCTCATCCTCTTTCTCCTTGTCCTCTAAACACAGAAGCCAGATATAAAAAGTTATTTATTGTTTTTTCCTAGCACTTTTAAGATATTGGAAGTTTTCCTGGATGAAATCAGTGCCCTGTTCTTGGTGTTGAGAGGAGGGTACAGCAGCTAAAGAGTGAATCACACACGAGCCTTTTCTCTCAAGGATGAAGTTCAGGGGTTTTGCTTCCGTTCGGTGATGGGTTGTTCACTGCTGAAACTGTTGTGGCTGGACAACACCACTGCCATAGCAATTATTTCCTATAACCCCTGCTTCTCGCTCTGGTTTGGATACTTCACTCACTGGAATATTGGCAGAGGCAAATCAAGAGGTATCCACACACTTTCAACACCTAAGATTTTGGGCCAGTTATTCTGGTTATCCTGTGGTCTGGAACCCAGTACAAATGTAGAATAGGTATATCAGTTGCTTCTATTTTGGTCAACTTCTTTGAACCTTCTAAAAATCTTTATGATCCAATACCTGTAGTTATAAAACAGTACCCCATCTCACCTACAATAAGATTGAAGCATCATAAGCATATGTACTTTAAAACTTGGTCACATCCTTTCCCAGAGTTGGTTAGCCAAAGGCCATGCCCAGTTGGACGTACCTGGGAAGGCTGGACTTACTTTCAATTTGATTCCTGACCCTGAGAAAATTCTGAGGTGTTTCGGCTCTTGAATTTCCTTCCACATCCCATCTCCAGAAGAGCCTGGGTATTTCTCCGGGAAATGGTTTAACAGCCTTTATGTATATATATGGATGAGAAAGCCCTGCCTGGTACACAGCAAGCCCAGTTGCCATGCCCCTGCCATATTTTTCACCATGCCCCATTTATAAGTGTGAACCCATCTGACCCTGCAGTCTGCCTTCCAAATAATGAGAGCTTTCCTGGGAGAGAATGGCTCTTTGGCAGATGCAAGCTTCTTGTACAGATATCTGTTCCTGCAGAGGCTGCAAAATCACTTGTTTATGTCATTGGACACAGACTAGGTGACCTTCATGATCCTTTTACACAATGAGATTCTAACATTTCCTCTTTTTATTGCTTGTTCCCAACCCTACCCAAGCCACATATTTGCCTTACCATCATGTTAAATAAAATGGAAAAGAAGATGAAAAATTTGCTCTTATGCTATGGAACTTATAGGGAACAGTCGAATGACTTGTGGGACCACACTGAGCTGGCTTACTTGGAGGTAAGGACTTTTGAAGAACTCAAGAAACAAGAAAATATTCCTATCCTCCTGAGGCTAGAGTGTCTAAAAGAAGATGTTCAGTGACAACAGGAAAGAGAAGAGGAACTTTAGCATAAATATACTCAATTGCTTCTCAAGAAAAAGACATTAAAGTCCAAACCCTAAAGCATAGTTTATATTCCATCACGGGATGAATTAATTGCTGGCAGTAGTGAGTCAGTATCCTTCCCTCTCGGTCATCTGAGATAAAATAATGACAATGACATTACTATAATTCTTTTAAGTTGTTGTAATCATATGACCCACGTAAGAAATAATTGTAATGTATTCTAGAGGATTTGATGACTAGAATAGTTATATAATAGATGCCATTACTCTGAAACATAGAAGCTTTTTAAAATAGTGCATTATAAATCTTAGGAAGTAATAGATTCTTCTTCAATCTAAAACCAACACCTGCTGTAATAATGACTGTACATTCAAAATACTATTCCATCCATTTTCCCCTGAGTATTACTGCAGACTTATTTTCATATGATCAAAGGCAGATAAATGTATCCATTCACAGATGCTGCACCAGGACAGATCTTGTGGGGTAGGAAAACTCTTGCCTTTATCTCCACCCTCATCTCGTCTTGCATTGTAAGCCTCTCTGACCCCTTTGGTTTCCATTTCTCTGTATTACCCTCCTTGTTTCCTTCTGGCCAATCTTACTATTGCTCTAAGGACCCAGTGCTTAATTAGCTAATCTGTGATATTGGCAGAAGCCATAGAGCTCCTCCATGTATGTGTGCAATGCGGGACACCTGGGCACAGGCTGTTTCTTGAGTGAGTTGGAAATGGCCTTCTGGACACAGTGCACTAAACCATTCTTTTATCGATTCTCCTGGGGGGATTTCCAGGTCAGCTTCTAGGGACTGAGAGTAGTGTAGAAGGACAAGAGTGTTTAGACATACTTTAAACTCACAGGGTATGATGTGATCTATCTACCTCCAGCCTCCACACACCCACCGCTTACTCCTCAGACAAAATTTTCTAAGCCCAAAGTGGTTTATGACAAATTGTATGTTTGCAGGTTTGATGTCTAAAGAGGAGTACATTTATTTAAGAGGCATATTTAGTGCTGGTGAAAGCTACACTTACTATGTTTAGAGCTTTACCTTTATAACAAGAAAACCACGGACTTCCCTTCATATTTAATGGTTGGAATTTGAAGTAATGTATATTACTATTTTTGTGTCTGGACAATATGATTACATATGAGAATGGTTAAAAAATATTCTTTGATCTGTAAATAGGACCTCAAAGCAGTATTTTGTAGCCATTGCACAAGGTCAGCGTTGTAATCAGGCCATGTCCTTTGTTTTTTATTGATTGCTTTTGTTTATTTAGTTCTCTGCAATATAACTGGTAGTTATAATTAAATGATGTAAGTCTGTCTATTTACAAGAATATAGATGACTTTCTTTTTAACTACTCTATCTTTTTAACATTTTTAACATAACCCTATATTCTCTCGCTCCAAAAAATGGCACCTCCAGTTTCCCAGTAGATCAGGATTAATGCTTTGGAGTCATTTCTACTTTCAGTCACACCTCACATCCAATTAACAAGAAGTTAGCTGGATACATCCAGAATTTGGCGGCTACTTAGTACCTTAATTGTTGCCATCCACCAGCTTTTGCCTGATGCATTATGACAGTAACCTCATATCGGATCTTTTCGCACATTTGCACACTGTACTGCTTGACCAGAGTGAACTTTCCACAGATATAATAAAATCATGTACCTCCTTTACCCCTACCTTCCAGTGACTTCTAACTTCACTCAGCGTCAATTCCCAAGGTTCTTACCAAGACCTATAAAGCCCTTTATCCTCTGGCCTCTTGTTACTCTCTGACTGCATTTCCTACAAGTCTCCCCAGCTCACTCTGCTCCTGACACTGGGGTCTCCCTGCCTTTTCTGAGATACCCAGACTCTTACTCTAGCGGATTCCTGTGCCACAAAGGAGCTTAATCCTTTACTCTCTTTAGGTTTCTATTCAAATGTCACCTTCTCCATGAGGCCATTCTCAACTACCCTTCATGAACTAGAATCCTATACTCCCCACCTGGCAGTCCTGACTTCTTATCCTGCGGTAGTCTGTTAGTTCCATCATAGTAGAGAAGTTTCGATCCCCCCAATACCTAGAGCAGTGACCATCACATAGTAGCTGCTTCATGACTGTTTTTTTGAATGAGTTTCTCTCTAATAATTCTGTCCTGGGAGAGTAGACCAAACCTTGAACAGGCCGTCAAGAAAACTTAGTTCAGTATAGATCTGCCACTAACTCGGTACATTCCCCTTTGCAGGTGCTTAACTTTTCTGTATCTCAGATTCCTAAGAATTGAAACACAGATGAATTAGATAAATTGAATTAGATAATTTCAAAGGCTTCTCTTGTTTCTATGTAGTACTATGTGAAGTACTTATGATCTCAGTTATCTATTCGCTGTATATTTTCTATACAAGGGCATTTCTCGTTAATATATGACCCAATGTAAATGAGCAAGCAGTCACCATTTGTCATATATACACTGCTCCCTCTCCCACAACATCACTCTGTTACACAATCCCCAGTCCTAGTTTCTGTTAATTTCTTACCTCTTGGACCCATTGCAAATAAAATGTAAAACATTTTAAGTAGGTTGGACAAGTACATGACTTTGGTTCTGCCCCTCCTCTGTGGAAGACATCACTGATTGATTATAAAACTATTTTCCTCTAAGGCAGAACTGTTCCAAGGAATCCTCTTAGTCTGCTAGGAGAGATAGCATTTATTAGAGTTTATACTGGAGTTATATCCTGTTAATAATCCTACTTTTGGAGTATCTGTGAGCTTAAAAGTAAGTTGAGACAAAAGGGAATCTGATACATTTTCTCCAACATTTTTCTCTTGGTTCCCTCCTATTCATCCTTCCAAGCTCAGTGTAGATGCCACTTTTCCAGGGAATTTTCCTCCTAATCCAAGACTTGCTAGGTCCTTCCTCTGATGTTATTACATGTTTTTCTCAATTATCATACTTACATTGTAATTTCTTTTTAGCTTAACTTGCCTGCATTGCCCACCTGACCGTGTTCTCTAGAAGTTCAGACCATATCTCTTCTGCTCTCTGATGCATATCTAGAACCAAGAACTGGGCCTGACACTTAGTAGGGATGCTGGAAATATTTGCTAAACAAATAACAAAGGAATGAACTGATGAACGACTCCAAGGGCAGAATCTTTGGCACTGCTGTCCTACCTAGTATATCTCTTTTGGATAAGATTAACTTTCATACGTGGTAAAAATGTAGCTCTGTTTTGGTTAAATCCCCAAATCCTGACACCTATCAGAATATTGGGGTTTATCACTCTTATAGAATAATTAAGTAACGTAGGTAGTAAGTTTGTGCTATTTTGATCAATTTGATAAACTAATACCTTGGGGAAATATTCTTTTAAAATCTATTCTGTGGAATCTAGTCCCATGAGATTTGACTGAAAAGAGCTCCATGGTTCAATATGTTTGGAAAATGTTGCTCATTAGCCTTTCCCCTTGGAATTTTGCCACAGATATTGACATATTAAAGACACTGAATCATTCAGTAAAGAATTCTGTTTAATTTTTTTGAGACCCAATTTCTCAATTCTTTTTGACCTAAGAATATTATTCAACATCATATATATATATATATATATATATATATATACATATATATATATATATATATATATATATATATATATT
>LNAC01000225.1:884084-901610 GCA_002007465.1 Ailurus styani
ATATATATATATATATATATATATATATATATATATATATGGACATCCTCTTGAACTAGTATTCCTTTGGACATGGTTTAAGAAATATAGATGTATGCAAATGGGGGTATTGAATAACTTTAGAGACTACCATGTGGTAGTGAGCAGGCTGGATTTGAAAGAGGCAAGACCAGTAGAGAGGCTATTGCAGAAATCTGGATGGAAGTGGATGAGGCCTGTAGCCAAGGGTCTCACAGTGACAAAGAGGAATGAAAATATTTGTACAAGAAATTGATCTCATTACTGGATGTCCTCTTTTGATACTAGCTAAGGTGGTTAAGGAATCAGACTCTGTAGTGCTTTCCTTCTTTTGCAGTTCAAAGGGAAGATCTTGACTTTGCTTTCAAACCACTGTGGTTCCTTTAATAGCCCAATGTCTGTCATTATTTGATGCATGCATGGTGCCCTACTGTATTTATATTCATGTTAAAAATCAAGACATTTATAGCCACTTGTAATTTATTATTCTCAAAGCGTGTATTGATTTTTTTAAACTAGGGTTTTGTTTTTTTTTTTGAACTATCTACACATGCCTATTCCTAGGCCTTCCAAGTCTTTCCCTGTTAAGTGTGTGCATGTGTGTGTGTGTGTGTGTGTGTGTGTGTGTGTGTGTGTGTGTTCATTTTCTTTGGGTGCTGTAACAAAGCACCACAACCTGGGTGGTTGGTTTAAAACAAAAATGTATTCTCCTATAGTTCAGGAGGCTAGAGGTCTGAAATCAAGGTGTCAGCAGGGCCATGTTCCCTCTGAGATTAGCTAGAATCCTTCCTTGTCTCTTCCTAGTTTCTGGTTGTAGCCATCAATCCTTACTGTTCTTGGCTTGCAGCTGTCATCGGATGGACTTCTCCTTATAAGTGTCTATCTCTGTATCCAATCCTCCCCCCCACCTTTTTTTTTTTTTATACGAACACCAGTCATGTTGGATTAAGGGTCCACTGTCCTCTAGTATAGCTTCATTTTACCTAAATCCATCTGTAATGAGCCTATTTCTAAATAATGTCAGGTCACATTCTGATGTACTGGGAATTAGGGCTTTAACATATCTCTTTTAGGGACACAAAACTGTGTGTGCGTTTGAGAGAGAGAGATAGAGAGAGGTGCCAGGATATAAGGCAAAGAAATTTCTTTTCAATTTTACTAGTAGTTTTTCTGATACCTGCTTCTATGAAATGGCCTGTTTACCCTTTTTCTACAAAAGATGGACAAAGCCAGGTATGAGAAGGCAGAATTTGTCCTGCCTGCTCTTCATGCTGCAAACCAATTATTGGGCTATCTAGGTCTTTTCATTCGTAACACATTGTCTCAAATCAGAGTTTATAATGCAACACTAATTTTAAAAGGTAATTCTGTCTAATGTATTCTCCTGGGTTAGCATTTCTTTATACTTTAACTCCCCTCCCCTTTTTCTAATCCAAATATATTTTCTTTCAGGTTATTTCACTAAGAAATTCTGAACTAATTTTATTACTTTTTTGATGGTAGGAGGCTAGGCAGGGTGGCCTTTCTGGAAGCCAAGCTGTACCAACTTCTCCTGGTTCATAAATATTAATAATATGTTACTGTGCTTGTGTGTGCTAAAACATTGTTGTGGAGATTGTACAGGAAAGGCATTTTCTAATTTCATGCAGACTTGGAATAGCAATAAAATGGGGCAATGACATTTGGGGGAGCACAATGTCTAAATGTTAATATTGTACACTGCTTACTATGAATAGGAATTTTTTTCTGATGCTAATATTGCCAGATGCATGAGAGTGTTTTCTTTTTCGATGTGTACTTTATTCCTTATAGCTATTTTGTTCTTCACAATAGTTAGAATAGTGGGCTAGTATTTTGAATAAAGGAGGTGGGATTGTGTAGGGCAGAGTTGTTACTGAGCTTTTCTCAACATTTGATGAACATTCCAATTCTGAATAAAAAGACTAGGATAGTCGCTCTCTAAGAGACTCTCTGTGACCAGGCTATCATTCTTAAGAAATGGATTGAACCTTCTTAGTAGCATCTCATAAAAAATTTAGTTAGCTATAAATGTTTAAGGCTGTTGCAGTGAAATCATTTGCCTTGGGGGGGGGAAAGAGGCTGTTTTCTGTTAAGTGTTTTGTTTTCTCTTCTTTTATTTTTTATATATTAGGCTGCGCAAACCCTGTTAATTAACTGTGCCACCGAGGTGTTTAGATGAACAGATCAAACCCACACACAGGACTCAAGAGAGAAATGAGGAAATATTTGAGATGCCTTATTTTTATGAAATGCCTTATTATTTTTTATTTTATATATTTTATTTTGGAATCTAATTTTAATTTTGTCTATAACAGTATTCTGTTTTGACTTTTCTAAAGGGATTTATCAGATAAGACTTTGAGTTATGTTATGTTACAAGTAAATAGAGAAATTTCTTGGTTGATATGCAAGCCAGACCAAAACATAGAGTTGAATGATATTTTCTATAATTCTTACAATGTTTAAATGGGGAAAAATGATAGCAAAGAATGAAAAGACAATGCTTAAGGAAACTGCCATGGACTTCTTTCATTACTAACAAAAACCTGCCAAGTTTGCCAACTTGCAAATAGGTCTCTCTTCTCCATGAGGGTAAACTGCAATTTTGAATTTTGCACGTGTGTGTGTGTGTGTGTGTGTGTGTGTGTGTGTGAGAGAGAGAGAGAGAGAGAGAGAGAGAGAGAGAGAGAGAGAGNCTGAGGTTAGTGAGTATAAGAAAGAGAATGGTTGATTAGGTCAGAGGACTGATGAGTGCCACGTTTTCTTTTCTTTTTCTTTTTTTTTCCCAAAGATTTTATTTATTTATTTGACACAGAGAGAGATCACAAGTAGGCAGAGAGGCAGGCANATTTTCTTTTCTTTTTCTTTTTTTTTTCCAAAGATTTTATTTATTTATTTGACACAGAGAGAGATCACAAGTAGGCAGGGAGGCACNAGAGAGGAGGAAGCAGGCTCCCTGCTGAGCAGAGAGCCTGAAGTGGGACTCGATCCCAGGACCCTGAGATCATGACCTGAGCCGAAGGCAGAGGCTTAACCCAGTGACTTAACCTAAGTGCCACATTTTCTTTAAGGCTTTGAAGGTCAAGACAAGAACTGTAGACTCTGGATGTTACTGTGACTGAGATGGGAAGTGTTTTGAGTAATAACTTCTAATTAAGGAACTCTGCAACTCTTATGGGAGAAAAAAGACAGTAAGGGGACAAGAATGGAAATAGGGAGACTAGTTAAGAAGCTGTTGCAGAAGTTCATTTGCCTGGTAGTGACCTGCCCCACAGTGACGGGAGTGGAAAGGTTGAAAAATAGATTCCAGTTGGTTGAGGAATGTGAGAAAAAGGCTTCAAGGGTTTTGGCCTGAGCAACTGGAGGAATAGACTTTTCTTCGTAAAGACGGGAAGCTTGGAGGAGGATCAGGTTTGGCGAATTTCCTACAACTCTTTCCCTTGCTTATTTTTCTCTGATCATGCTGTTTTCTCTACTCTTTCTAGAACATGTCTGGCATGCTCCCACCTCTGAGGGTAAACACCCCAAGCGTTAGTTAGTTAGATTAACCCAGTAGAGGTTTATTTCTTGCCCAAGTCAGGGGAAGGATGAGATTACATATAGACAGTAGCTCATCTTTAAGTGGTAATTTGGGTGCCTTTGAACCTTGCATCTGGTGGCTTTACTCTCTTCTATAAGTGAGAGGAGAAAGAATACGGAACATTGCTTCTTCGGGAGATTTCCACAGGTAAGGCCTGTACTTCTATCTCCATGCCATCGGCCAGAACTCAGAAGCAGGGCCTCTGTAAACTGGTAGTGAGGCTGGCAAGTGTTACCTAGCTGTGTGTCCAAAACAAAAAGAGACAGTTTCTGTATTTTATCCAACTAGTTAAACAGTCTACTTAAATTTCCACTTATTACTTGTTCCTGGATAGAGAACCCACTCACCAGTGGAGACAGTCCGAAGTTCCATCACTGCCTTGAGCTCAAAGAACGGTATCTCCTGGTGTAATATGCAGTCCTCCTTATCAGTATTGGGTGTGGCTTCTTATAGACTTGTAACTTCTGAATTAAAAAAGAACAAACTATCTTCTCCTAACCCCAGCATATAGTGGGCAAAGGAAGATAGGGTAAGTCTAATAAAAATGCCCACTAGGAAAAGGGAAGAGTGGAAGACACATGGCATTGACTGGTACATGCCAAGAAGAGCATCCTGCTGAAAGGTGGGGAGTCTCTTGTTACTGTTCCTCTTGGTTGCACCCTTTATATCTCTAGTGCATAAAACTGTGCTTATTGTACGTGACTGCATTATGTCCTAGAGTTGAAAGTTAATGTATGCTGCTATCTATCATCATCATCATCATCATCATCATCATCACAGCAGACTTAAGTGCCAAGTTCCTTTGTGTTTGGTTGAAATTTTATTGACTTAGTGTGTTAAGACTAGTCACCATCATGGTCACAAGCTGTAGGCGATAGTTTTTTTCTATCCTTTAATGTGTGTGTGTGCACGTGTGTGTGTACCTAGAAGAAATTGCTTAATACACTTTATTGTAAACAACAATTTATAGGGTAAATATAGGAGAAAATTTAAGAGAGTCTATGGCTTGAATATATTGGCAAATCTGCATTAAAGCTCTAGCAGATACTTTCTGTGCCTATAGCACAGAAACTCTATAGTTTTCCATCTTCCCAGAGTAATAAAATTGTTAGAAAAAGCTCTGAGACTTATTCTTTTTATTACTTCCAAACTTCAGGCTTCCGTAGGAACATTGATTGTAGCTTTGTAAAATTGGTTCTTTATCTTGGAAAAAAGGCCTTGTTTTGGAACTGAGGAACTGTAAAGAAGATTGGTATGTATACATTATTAAACTCTTATGTCTTCACTACGTGAACATACAAATTAAACAGAAGAGATGGACTACGTTTTAGAAATTGTTAAAACATTTTGCTGAGATTCCTTTAAACTTTGGTGATTTCTTATGAGCCAATCCCATGTCCGTGTTGATGGACTGGACTCTGGATAGGAAGGCCAGGTACTCACAGTACAGAATAATAGACCTATGAATGTGTTACCAAAGGTTTTATAATGGTCTTCTGAGCCTCTGTTCTGAGCTCCATCTCAGAAAGGAAGAATGTGCAGCCAGCTATGTGTTGCTTGTCCTGACCCTGTTCTACAATTAATGAAGATCCTCAAGCTATAGTCCAACATCTCCGGATGGGAACCAAAAAAACCAAAACAAAACAAAATAAAAAACAAAAACACTTGAATATCTTTTCTTTGTGAAGCACTGTGCTAGTCACTTTCATAAGCATTTTGTGGAATTTATTTCTTTCCTCTAAAATGTCCTGGCCACTTTTCTTAATCTCTTGGCTTCCTCTGGTTTCTCGATCTTCACTAGCAGAGTGGGTCATAATAGCATAACTGTACCCTGCACCCAGTCAGATAGCTGAGAAGTTTACTTTCAACTTGTTCCTGTCAGCTTGATTTCCTGGGGATTCATCCCTGTTTCTGTTGTCCCCAAAGGTGGGATTACCATGAAGCTGATGAAGTTTAAGTTTCAGGGCTCCTCACTTTCATGGACCACTTCTAAGCCCTTGGACTTTGAATATCGTATAAGGTGGTCTTTGCATGGTACTAAGTTAGCTGAAATTCACACAAGTCCTTGCTTTGTACAGCTATATTATTCCACACTGTGAATACCTGTAGCAGTCATCTGTGGTATTTTCCTTGGCCTTTCCCTTGTAAAACAAAAGACAAACCAAAAAGTACTGAACCAAGCTGCTTTTATTCATTGAGTAGTGTTCTAGAGCAAGCTGGCTTACTGGTTTAATGACATCATGGCTTAGCAAATATTCTTTGGAATTTTCTACATTCTCAAAAAAAGTGGAAACCTAAAACAACATATTATCTGAATGATAAGTGAGAGGTTTAAAGTAGGAATGAAAAGGAAGGGACAGAATATGGCACGCTAACTCGATTTATGTGGTAATTGAATAAATGTTATTGTAGCATGACTATCAGGTATTTTAAGAAATGGGGCAGAAAATGATGAAGAAAACTTCACCTTCAAGTAGTTTATAGTTAACAGAAGGAGGATGCTGAATACACACTCATAATTTTATGTGATGATATTAGAAGAGAGGTATTTGAAAGCTGCTGAGCCAATAGGTGTTTCAAGCCAGGCTCAAAGGGCGACAAGAATAGAGATACTTTTTCCCCAAACACAGGGAACAGCCTGAGCCAACACATTTGATTTGAGTTCAGGGTGCTTTAAGTACTTAGCATGCTGAAGGACAGGATGTAGGAGGGGTGATGGCAGGGTGTGAAACTCAGTAGTTCAGATGTGGTGATGTGATTTGCAAATAAAATTAAAATGCTATGTAAACCATTATCTTGGACAAGTTTAGGTGATAGTAGGACTTAGAGGAGACATCCCTATATTTCCTAAGCTGAGTTTGAGCTGATAGAATAGACCACTTTATCCAAAAAGTGTGGGGACTGTTCAACATGATGGAAACATCGTCATCTTGAACATGAGATGGAACCTGGCTGGAGCCCTGGCTCTGTTGTTTACAGTTGAGATCCTTTGGAGAATTGAACTGCTGTTTCTTAATGTATAAATGGAGACTTTGTGATAATACTTCTCGTGCTTGCTGGGAGCATGACTGAGCTCATGTATATATATACCAAGGATGTGATCGGTACTTAATAAATCTTAAAAAATGGCATTATTATTGTTACCGTCAGATGAAAGAAGTTAAAAGATGAGAGGAGGATGGTAAACCATCATGGGAACTGAAGGTTCTTTGAAAGGTGAATTTCCATCAGGTGACAGAGAATGGGGAGATTCCAGTAGCCAGCCAGCATGGAGGCTAGACCACAGAAGGTCATTGCAAACTGCCTCCCTGGACCATAACTACTTTGGTTGAAATTCTGTATTCTGTGTACCTTGACAAATCAGTGTAAACTTGGTTAAATCCTACAGGAGATTTTTTTTTTTTCCCTCTGAACTAACCCTTATTACTTGGCAAACAGCTGAATGTGTAGGAGGAAAAGAAGAGAAGGGGAAGTGCCTTTTGGGGGGGGGGGTTGTTGTTTGAGAGAACAAAAACAGCCCTAGGATAATGATTCAGTGCTTGTCCACCAACCAGAACCAGTCAGTGCAAACTTCCAGGGGAAAAGACTGGCTGAAGCCTAGATGGAACTGCCACGGACACCATAGTGTTTGCTTTCGATTGAGACTATGTGAGCCACCTTCTTAAATTTATCAAAAATTAAAGAATGGGTTGGAATTGGCCAAGCAGACAAGAGATTCAGTATTAGATGCAATATTCACTCATTCAATTCTTATTTGGTGTATGACAGCAGAATGTGGGGCAGAGTAGTTAAAGGCAGTCCCCACTGTTGGTTTGTCGGGAGAAATTCATTACAAACACATTCTCTCCTGTTACAAACAGGCTTGAGGATATAAGAGAGGTGTTGTCCCCGTGCTGGGGGATTTCAGACCAGAACTACCTGCGTTTGTGCTCCTGCTTTTTTCACTGACACTGCTGTCATCAGATAAGGAAGGGACCACACAGTCTCCTGTGGCTTGCCACATTTGGAATTGGAAATTCTTTTCCTGTCACTTAATTAGTTCAAGCGAGTGTGTCTCCTCTTCATCAACCGACATTTCCTGGGGATACCTGTTCTCTGTCATGTGCAAGCACCGTCTCCTCTTCTGTTCGTCTTATTTTCTTTTCCTCCAAAGTTTAGGCACTTCTGCCAGGTAGAGGTGCCTGAGTAGTCACAGAGCTATTTTTCTACTTGCCTTGACTTTTTTTTTTTTGGGGGGTGATATTAGCCATTTTAATTTCCTTTATTAGGGTTTCATTTCTCAAACTATAATCTGAATTAAGATGAACCTCCCTGGAGATATCTAGTTGTGTGGTCTAAGATGAACCTAGGACTTTAACTGGTTTCAAATACATGTCTTCTTGAAATGAAGTTGTCTGGGTCTTTAGGGTTGAGATCTCTCCAGGCTTCTTAGCTGTGGGTGTATATTTACTATATTGATTGCAGATACCTTCTTAGACTAAGGGATGACTGACTTCTTAGGGGCAATCAAGACAAATATTACCCAGTCCTTTTTGTTGCATTAATATTTTGAATTTGTTATCATGTCCCAGCAATACATTGCAAGGTCAACTTTGACCCAATTTTTCTTGTCTTTTCCAAAAGCTTGCATAAAATAGGCTATCCTTCTACCATGTAATATTTACACTATTATAAGAAATTAAATTGCTTTCTTACTATCCTGTTTCATTCTGTTATTCTGCCCATAATAAAATCATTGCTTTCAGCTTTTATTGTTTCCCAAACTGTATTTATGATAACAACAAATATTTTTATCGTGCTCAGTATGTGCCAGGCACTATTCTAAACACTTCATACTGTTAACTCATTTAATCCTCACCACAACCCTGTGGACACTACTAATTGTACCCATTTCATAGATGAGGAAATTAAGGCCCAGGGAAGTAAAGTATCTTATTTAAGGTTATGTGGTGAGTGGTGGAGCCAGTGTTTGGACCCATTCATGTTGCGCGCTCTCTGGATTCTGTGACTTTAACCGTTTCACATATTGTCTCCTTAAATTACCTTCCAGTTCCTTGTTCCGATGCTGGAATGCACGTAACCATACAAGCAAACATAAATTTTTGTTTTTAATCTTGTAATATTGTAGCTGACCTTGAGCAGTTTTTAGCCCAAGACCTAGATTTTGGAATGGCAGATCATATGAAAAGAACATAGAATAAAGGCCCTTTTATCTACCGCAGGACCAGCCCAAGGCAAACTTGTGTAAGAGGTGAAGAATACCTTTGGCATCTTTCACCTTTCTTTCTCACTTTTTGGCACTCCTCTTCTTTACTTTCATGCTATTTTTTGCTTCACTTTCAGTACCTCTAGCCTGTCCAATCCCTAAGAGTGTCCCAAGCTCTCAGTGTAGCTCACTTCAAATACATGTTAAACAGAAAGCAGCCTACTCTCCTTCTGACCCTGTAATTCTTCTTTTCAGAATCCATCCTAAAATGATATTCTGAAATGCAAAGAGTTTTGCATAAAGATGTTAATCACAGCTTTCTTTTCAATAATAATAAATTGGAAACTGCCTAAATGTGCAACATTGGATGAATGGTTAAGTAAATTATGGTAAATGGATGCAGCACAGTGTTATGCAACCATAAAACTGTATTTATGAAGACTCTGAATGACAGGGGAAAAATACATAAGCTTAGATGTAAAGGAGCAAATTCGAGTTTAAAGCAGTGTGATAGCAACCCTAGAAAAATGCATATAAAGGAGGAAAGAAAAACCCAAATATTAGATGTTTATAGATTGGGATGTTGGTATTATAAAGTGGTATTTGTAGTTTCCAGTTTTCTAGAGTTATGGGTCTTATAATCCAGAAAATATGTAAATGTTCAATTGAAAAAAACCTCATTTACAATAAGCTGCCTGATTTTTTTCTTAAAACCCTTAGATGTAGTATCATTTTCAAAAGTGTATTTGCCAGTCCTCATGTATCTTTAATCAGTAGGATTTCAAGCAGCCCAAGAAAGTGAACCCCAAAATTGAGGAAGCATAGAAGGAAATAATTTGAAACAGAGCAATTGAAATTGAATTTGTAAAGCTAGCCCACTAAGCTTTTTTTTGCTCTAGACAGTTTTTGTCCTTAACTTTGTTGGCTTTGATCTTTCTGTTAATAAGTTCTTGTTTTGTTTTGTTCTCTACCACGGAAGCAAGAGAAAATGGAGGGCAAGGATACACTATAAATGATACCTATCTGCCTCAGTGGTGGGGAATATAAATGGATATCCAGTATATTTTAGTGTTTGCAGATTAGGGATTGCTTATACTCTTTTTCAAGGAGCATTTGCCAACCTTGTTTATTTTTCAGAGGAGACTCCAGGCCAGCACTTACCTGAATTTCATGCCTCCCTCTGCATAACGCATGCATACTGCACAGATGGGCTTTCGGTAGGATTGCTCCTTGACACACTGAGCTTTTCCATTTCATTTCTGTTCATTTCTTTCTGGAATGGGATGGATGGTTCTGTCACTGCCACTTTCTACCAGGACAAGCCATTTACTTTCCTGACAGACAGGTCTATAGCCAGAGAGTAGAAAGAGAGCATGGTCACTTTGTTTTCAAAGAGAGATCCCCAGGGGATGAAACCCTGTATCCTGAGCCTCAACTGATTACAGGAGAAGAAGGAATGTGATGGGTGCGGTCCAGGAGCCACTTCCTAATCCAGTCCCTAATTGACCAGTTGACCAGTCCCAGTTGACCTCTTGGTCAACCTCACATGTGAGTCGTTTCCAGCCTGGGCTGTACTAGTAGGCACTTCTGTGGAAAGCAAGAAATGCCATGCTGTCAGTGAAATTATTATTTCTATATTGGGGTACCACATATGCATAGGAATGCTTTTGCAGTGCAAATATGCAAATTCAAAATTGAATATCTAAATCTTATGTCAGACACTGCTATATACGCCCACACTCTTTACTTTTCTGTCTAGGATGGTGATGTGTGAAAGAGAGGTGAAATGTAAAAACTAAATGATTAGCAAGTAAATATCGAATCTCAAGTACATTAAAATTAAACGTCATCAGTAGCGAGAATTAAGACCCTCAGTGTACTGATGCTGCTATCACCTATAAGTAAACTTTGAATTATATTTTCCTTTATTAAGAATGAGGTGCTGTATAGAACAGATCTTATTACAACAAACCACAAGTGGCCATCTAAATTTTTATGTTGAAATGAATGTGACTATACTAAATGAACATTGCCTAATATTGTGTGGGTTGTTTTTGATTGTGCAGTGATATTTGCAGATGGGGGATTTCGACCTCTTTTAGCTTTCTTCTAGTTTAGTGGTTTTTCTTGTTCTCTCTCTCCCTTGTTCCCTGAGTGTTTAAATAACTTGACAGTGTCTCTTGAAGCAATTTGAAAGTATGAACCTCCTGTCATTGGAATTTACGTGTTCCATTAGAAACTGGCATAATAATTCAGAAGTGGGATTCATGGAAGAATTATGACCTCCCAATTACTAATCAAGTTATTTTCTACTGAGGTGGAAACAAAGGGCCATTTTCTTTTAATTTCAATTCCTAAATATAGTTTACAGCAGCAGTGTTCTAGTCATGGGGGTGGAGGAATTACAAGAGATGAGGAAATAATATTTGCTGACTACTTACTACAGACAAGACATTTTAGAAACATTTTAATTTTTTTGCAACCCTGAGGCAGTTGGCTCTATATATTACTCTTAAAAAATCAAAATTCATAAAATTTTAAGTAATTAGTCACAAGCCCTAAGTGGGGGTAGAGGAGAGAAGGAAGGTTTTATTAAAGAAATGACCATTGGGCTACTAAGTAAGAGATGGATATGAGTTACCTGAGTAAAGAGGAGGAGGGAGTGGCATTTCTTTGGAGATCTTTTGGAAATAGACTTACTTTCTGAGTGTATCATGGTTGTAGTGTGGAGAACTAGTTGGCACAGATGGACTGTCAGTTCAATGATCTGGGTGAAACACAGGTAGTTTCGATGGGGTGGTTTGGTAGAGGTGTGGATGTGTACGGATGAAGGGTAGAATGAATAGGGTATAGATAAAAAGATAGGAAATAAGGAAGAGGAAGATGTTTAAGGTGACAGGCCTCTGCATGGTACAGTAAGGGGGATGGTCACTTAGACACATGGAATAGCATAGAGGACCTGACTTTTAAAATTGGATAATTTGTTGTCTATTGTCATGCTGGATTAGAGTCAGGGATCATGTGTTTGTCACATTTGTGAAACTTAGAAATGTGCAAATGCAGTTGGATATATGAATCTGGTCTCAAGAAGAAAGACTTAGGTCTACTAATGGGCAAGATGAGATCACGTGGGGTAAAGAACCACAACATTTAATAGCTGCATTAGGGAGAATGAGCCCTCAAGGAGAAGCAGAAGAGCCAGACAGGAAGAAAATGAGAAGATTACTGTTTTGTGGAAGACATGAAAATTGATGTTTCAAAATATGAGGAAAGGATAAACAGCATCAAATGCTGCAAGAAACCACTGAGATGAGGAAGACAATCTTTTTATTGCTGTTTGGTAAGGTGAACGTTATGGGTAACCTTAGCAAGAACCAATTTAGGGTTTGATGGGGATGGAAGCTAGATGTTCGGCTCAGAAACAAGGGTGGGATGAGACTATGTAGAAGTGCGGACAACCCTTTTTTTCTACGAATGGAAGTTGAGAGGGAAAGTGTGGGAAGTTAGCATAGGCAAGGAGGTCTGGGCTGGAGAAAAGATGAGTGAAGTAGAGGAAGAATATTCTGGGAAGAGAGAACAAAGTGAAAGGGTATTGAGGCAGGAGTGTGCTTGGAATGCCTGAAAGAAGAGCCATAAGGACAGTAACTGGAACTGACCAAGGTCATTAGATTTTTTTTAAATTATTTTTTATTCTTTGCCAAGGTCATTGGATTTTATGTTTTATTCTCCATGCAATGAGAACTCATTGGGAACTTTTGAGTGAAGTGACACCACTGGTTTGACTCTTCACTGGACTTCCTTCTCAAATTGTGTTCCAGGCAATAGACCCCAAAGAAGGAAGGAATAGAAGGACTGGGGGTTGGGACCAATTAGGAGACTGTTCATTTGACATTAAACTGATACTTAATTACCATCTACTATGTGCCAGAAGTCTGTAGTCTAGGCTAGAGAAATTGGTCACTTGGATACGAGTGAAGTCAGTTTTGGGAGAAAATTTGCTGGTGGATTGAAGGTAGGTATGAGAAGAGATGAGACACGGGCAATTTCAGGGTTTGGGCTTGAGTCATAAGGTGGAGGGATTGTGGTTATCAGTACTAGAGCAGATTTGAAAGGAGGTGGCAGCAAGAGTTCACTTCTGGAGTTGTTAAGGGAACAATCATTTTTATGTATAGGATTTTTAAGAGGATGAATGACTATGAAGGACTTTGCAAAGAACAGTAATCATTTACTGAATTGTTGCTGTTACAGTGAACAGTACTGAACAACAGTATCCTGATTTGGTGAGCACATAAACTGTGCTTTATTCTTGTCTTTGTCATTAACTTGCTGTGTGACTGGGAGCAGTTTATGTATTCAATCTCTGTCTTTTGGAACTTGAGGGCCAGGGTGGGGGTCGTGGGGGGTAGGGAGGGGAAAATAATGAAACAAGATTGGCTGGGGAAGGAGACAAACCGTAAGAGACTCCTCGTCTCACAAAACAAACTGAGGGTTACTGGGGGGTGGGAGGGTAGGGATAGGGTGGATGGGTTATGGACATTGGGGAGGGTTTGTGCTTTGGTGAGTGCTGTGAAAGATGTAAGCCTGATGATTCACAGACCTTTACTCCTGGGACAAATAATAATAATAATAATTAATAATAATAATAATAATAATAATAATAAAACAATCCCTGTCTTTTCATTTCAGAGATTTTCCAAACTGAGTATCATACAAATTTACTAGAAGTTCTGTAAGATCCCAATCAGTTGTAACACCGTAGGATTCTCTGAAATGACTGGTTAGTTCTATTTCAGTATGTGTTTTTACTTTCTTGATGTTGATATATTCCTTTCATAGACAAACCACTTCCAAAAACTGATTATTTTTTGCAAGCATTGTGAATTATCTTATTTCAGGCTATTGGGAAGTATTAATTAATGATATTGTAAATAAAAATTAACAAAAACTTCTCTCACTGTAAAGTCAGTCTTTGTAAAACAAAACAAAAACCTTCCTAGAGGTGAGGACATCCATCCATTATCACCTGTAATAGGTATTCAACTATTTTGAAATTTCATCTTTGGTCTCTGTTGTAAGATTTTAGAAACTTAGATACAAACTTGGAGGACTGTAGAGAAGAGAGTCTAGGGAGTTTTGAGATTTAATTACTTCTTTTAAAAAGTAAACTTTAGTCAATTAAGGAGCCATGATTTGTCTTCTACTATTAAGTTAACTGAATCATGCAATAAAATATCAGTGGAGGCTGCAGTCCTCATTTGGACAGGCACTGCTGTTTTAATTATTTATAGTGCCAAATCTATCCAAACAGTTACTACCATAAATGTAACGGAGGGAAAGAAAAACTTAAAAAATTATTCTCTCTCTACTTTTCCTTGTACATCAGGACTTTTTAAAAGTTTGCTCTCTTGACCTCCCTTTCTAAGGTTTCATCCTTAGGATATTGCAGCAGTGTCGGTGCTCACTAGTTTTTCTTAGGATTTAAATTATTAGTACATCGAGCGGTTCTGGTGACCAGGTATGAACCCTGTGGGAGGGTGGGAAGTATTGTTCCAATGCAAGATGACACTGAAACACATCCCTCTGTTAGGTTTTTAATATCTGCCTTATTATATGTAAGCAGAGGCAGCATTCCTAGTGTGAAAATATGCCTTCGAGGGGGCCTGAATTTTCTTTGAGAGAGGTTTACTTGCTACTGTTTTTACTGAAATACTTTTTACTTCTTTTAAAATTTTAATTCCAGTGGCACCGTGGGTGGCTCAGTGGGTTAAGCGTCTGCCTTCAGCTCAGGTCATGATCCCAGGGTCCTAGAATTGAGCCCTGCATTGGTTTCCCTGCTCAGTTAGGAGTCTGCTTTTCCCTCTCCTTTTGTCTTCCCTCTGCCCCCAATCGTGCTTTCAATCTCTCTCAAATAAATAAATCTTTAAAAAATTTTTTAATTCTAATATAGTTAATATATAGTGTTATATTAGTTCCAGGTATGTAATACATTATTCATTTCTCATCACGATAAATGTACCTTAATCCCCTTCATCTGTTTCACCCTCTGCGCCCCCCCACCTCCTTTCTGGTAACCACCAGTTCTTTAGAGTTCACAGGTTTTTTGGGGGCTTTTGTTTTGTTTTGTTTTGTTTCTTTTTGTTGTTTGTTTTGTTTCTTAAATTCCACATAAAAGTGAAATCCTGTGGTATTTGTCTTTTTCTGATTGACTTATTTCGCATAGCATAATGCTGCTCTCTAGCTCCATCCTCATCATTGCAAATGCTAAGATTTCATTCTTTTTTATGGCTAAGTAATATTCTATTGTATATGTGTGTGTACACACACA
Organism: Ailurus styani; assembly: GCA_002007465.1. Taxonomy (NCBI): domain Eukaryota; kingdom Metazoa; phylum Chordata; class Mammalia; order Carnivora; family Ailuridae; genus Ailurus; species Ailurus styani. The sequence goes on from LNAC01000225.1 coordinate 899,235, forward strand.
CACACACACACACCCCACATCTTCTTTCTGTAAGGATGGAATATCTTTTCATTTGTTTGTGTTGTCTTCAGTTTCTTGAATCGTGTTTTATAGTTTTCAGAATACATGTCTTTTACCTCCTTGGTTAAGTTTATTCCTAGGTATTTTATTATTTTTGGTGCAATTGTAAATGGGATTTTTTTCTTAATTTCTCTTTCTGCTATTTCATTATTAGCATATATACAACAGATTCCTGTATATTAATTTTGTGTCCTTTATCTTACTGAATTCATTTATCAGTTTAGTAGTGTTTTGATGGAGTCTTTAGTATTTTCTATCTATAGGATCATGTCATCTGCAAATAGTGAGTTTTGCTTCTTACCATTTTGGATGCCTTTTATTTCTTTTTTGTTGTCTGATTGCTGTGGCTGATACTTTCAGTACTATGTTGAATAAAAGTGGTAAGAGTAGACATCCTTGTCTTGTTCCTGATCTTAGAGGGAAAGTTCTCAGTTTTTTCCCCATTGAGGATGATGTTGGCTGTGGGTTTTTCATATATGGTTTTCATTATGTTAAAATATATTCCCACTAGGCCTACTTTGGAGGGGGTTTTTATCACGAAGAGATGTTGTATTTTGTCAAATGCTTTTTCTGCAGCTATTGAAATAATCATATGGTTCTTATCCTGTTTCTTGTTGACATGATGTATCACACTGATTGATTTGCAAATACAGAACCATGTTTTCATTGTAGGAATAAATCCCACTTGATCATGGTGAATGATTTTTTTTAAATGTATTATTGGATTTGGTTTGCTAATATTGTGTTGAGAATTTTTGTATCTATGTTCATCAGAGAAATTGGTCTGTAGTTCTTTTTTATTGTGTTTTTTTAAATCTGGTTTTGGTATCAGGGTAGCGCAGGCTTCATAGAATGAATTTGGAAGTTTTCTTGCCTCTTCTATTTTTTGGAATACTTTAAGAAGAATAGGTATTAACTCTTCTTTCAGTGTGTGGTAGAATTTTCCTGTGTAGCCATCTAGTCTTGGATATTTGTTAGGAGTTTTTTGATTACTGATTCAATTTTTTTACTGGTGATCAGTCTGTTCATTTTTTTTTTTTCTATTTCTTCCTGATTAACTTTTGCAGGAATTTATCCATTTCTTCCAGGTTGTCCAATTTGTTGGCATATAATCTTTCATAATATTCTCTTATAATCCTTTTCATTTCTGTTGGGCTGGTGGTTATTTCTCCTCTTTCATTTGTGATTTTGTTTGAGCTCCTCCCCCCCCTTTTTTGGGGTGACTCTGGCTAAAGGTTTATCACTTGTTAATCTTATCAAAGGATCAGCTCCTTGTTTTATTGATCTGTTCTATTGTATTTTTAGTTTCTGTTTCATTTATTTCTACTCTGTTTTTTGAAGTTTTTATTTCAATTCCAGGTAATTAACCTACAGTGAATAATACAGTTTCAAGTATACAATATAGTGGTTCAGCACTTTCATGCAACTCCTAGTGCTCAACAAAAGTGATCTCCTTAGTCCCATCACCCATTTAATCTATCCATCACCCCTCCCACCCCGCCCTTCTGGTAAACACCAGTCTGTTCTCTATAGTTGAATTTCTTGATTTACCTCTTTTTTTTCTCTTTGCTCATTTGTTTTGTTACTTAAAATCAACATATGAGTGAAATCATATGGTATTTTCTTTCTCCGACTGGCTTATTTCACTTAGCATAATACTCTAACTCCATGTCATTGCAAATGGCAAGATTTCATTCTTTTATGGCTGAGTAATATTCTATTATATATATATATAATGTACATAATATATATAATATGTATACATGCACATATGCACACACATATATATTGTATATTTTATATACACACACATATCACATATTCTTTATCCATTCATCAGTTGATGGACACTTGGTTTGTTTCCATAATTTGCCTATTGTAATAATGTTGCTATAAACATTGGGGTCTATGTATTCCTTTGAATTAGTATTTTTGCATTCTTTGGGTAAATACCCAGTAATGTGATTGCTGGATGGAAGGGTAGTTGTATTTTTAACTTTTTGAGGAACCTCTAGTTTTCCATAGTGGCTGCACCAGTTTGTATTCCACCACTGATTGTCAGGGGAAAAAAAAAAATCAAAACTACAATGAGATATCACTTCACACCTGTCAGAATGGCTAAAATCAATACAGAAATCGACAGGTGTTGGCAAGGATGTGGAGAAAGGGGAACTCTCTTTCACTCTTGGTGGGAATGTAAACAGGTATAGCCACTCTGGAAAACAGTATGGAGGTTCCTTTACTCTAATCTTTATAATTTCCCTCTTTCTACTGGTTTTGGACTTTGTTATTCTTTTTTTTTTTTTTTTTTTTAAT
>LNAC01000225.1:901647-918519 GCA_002007465.1 Ailurus styani
TTTTTTTTTTTGAGATTTTTCTTCTATCACCCTGTGTCTTTAATTGGAACATTTAGTTCATTTAGATTCAAAGTAACTATTGATCTGTACTTATTGCCATTTTGTTACTTGTTTTGTGGTTGCTTTTGTAGTTTTTGCCTCTCTTGCTCTCTTCTCATGTTTTGCTGGCTTTCTTTAGTGATATGCCTATATTCCTTTCTCTTTGTTTTTTGTGTATCTATTGCTGGTTTTTTATTTGTGGTTAGGGTTGTATTATTAGGTTTGTATTTAACATTTTATGTGTATAGATGTCTGTTAGATTGCTGGTTGCTTATGTTTGTACCCATTCTTACTCCTCTTCCCCCACTTTTAGGTATATGGCATCATATTTTACATACTTTTATTTTGTGAATCTCTTCGCTTATTTTTTTTATATACTTAATTCAACTGCTTTTGTGCTTCCTAATTTTCTTATTTTTATAATCTTCCCTTTCCACTCAGAGTCCCCTTTAATATTTCTTGTAGGGCTGGTTTAATGATCATGAATTTCTTTACTTTTGTCTGTCTGGAAAGCTGTTTATCTCTCCTTCTATTCTGAATAATAGCCTGGCTGGATAGAGTGTTCTTGGCTGCAGGGTTCCCTGCCCCCCGCTCTTTTCAAGACTTTTACTGTATCGTGGCATTCTCTTCTGGCCTGCAAAGTTCCTGCTGAAACATCAGTTGATAGCCTTATGGAGTTTCCCTTGTATATAGCTGTTTTCTTTTCTCTTGCTCCTTTTAAAATTCTCTAACACTACTTTTTGCCATCGTATTTACTATGTGTCTTGGTGTGGGCCTCCTTGGGTTGATTTTGTTGGGGGCTTTTTGTGCCTCCTGAATCTTGGATGCCTGTTTTCTTCCCCAGATTTAGTAAGTTTTCAGCTATTATTTCTTCAAATACATTCTGCCTCCTTTTCTCTCTCTTCTTCTGGGATCCCTATAAAGTTGGTATGCTTCATGTTGTCACTGAGTTCCCAAAAGTCTATTGTCATTTATTATTATCATTCCTTTTTTCTGTTTCTGGTTCAACTTTATTGCTTTTCATTACTCTGTCCTTTAGGCTGCTAATTCTTTCCTCTACTTCCTCTATTCTACTATTAATTCCATTGAGTGTATTTTTAATATCTGTTATTGTGTTCTTCATCTCTGATTGGTTCTTTGTTTTCTGTTTTTAAGCATCTCAGTGGGGCCCTCCACATTCTTCTCAAGTATAATGAGTATCTTTATGACCACTGTTGCATTTATTTGTTTTTTAAAATACTTATTTATTTTTTCTAGAGAGAGTGTGTGAAAGAGTGGTGGGAGGGCTAGAGGGAGAAAGAGAGAATCCTTGAGCAGACTCCCTGCTGAGTAGGGAGCCCAGTGTGGGGCTCAAGGACCTTGGGATCATGGCCTGAGCCAAAATCAAGTGCTGTTTACCTAACTGTGTCACCCAGGTGCCCCTTTTTGTGACCATTACTACTTTAAATTCTCTATCAGACATATTACTTACCTCAGTTTCCTTTAGCTCTCTTATGGTGATTTCATCCTATTCCTTCATCTGGGGCATACTCCTCTGTCTCCTCATACTGACTAACTCTCTGTGTCTCTTCCAGCATTTTAGGAAAGTCAGCTACATCTCCTGCTCTTGAAAGTAGTGGTCCTGAAAAAGAGTTCCTATGGTGCCCTGTAGTGCAATGTCTCCTGTTCACCATAGTCTGGCGTGTTATGGGTGTCTCCTGTGTATGTTGCCTACACCCTACTGTTGTGGCTGAGCTGCTTTTACCTTTAGTCCAGTTGTCTTCAGTCACTTTCTTTGCCTAATGTGGGCAGACTTTGTTCCCTGTGATATCCTTTGGCCAGTCTGGCGCCACTTGGGTTTGAGTGGAGTCAGGCCAGGCATTTATTTGCCAGAGATGGAGTGGCACTGAACTGCAGGGGCTTTCCCTGTGTTGTCCCCCAGAAGGCTTTCACTGGTGGGCAGGGCCTGTATTCTGACCAGATGTCTCCTCAACAGCCCATTGCTGAGGCCACAGTGGGAATGGTGTGTGTGTGCTTCTCTTCCCCTCTCCCTGGTGCAGGAGTCACTTGGGAGTGGTGCTGGCTCCTACTGGGGCTGGTTGCACAGAGTCAGGCTTGTGCACCACTTTGGATGGGCTCTAGCCATGGGTATGTTGAAGGGGGAAGGTCTGGAGGAGAACACAGGGGTGGGACATGTGGTGTTAGCAAGGTTTGAGCAAGTCTATTTTGAGAGAGAACTGGAGCAGAGGCCTGACATGAAGGGTTGTGTGGCCTGAGAATGAGGGAACAGGGCATACTTTTAGCAACTTACTTTGTAGAGTGTACTTCCTACAGTCCTCATTCCAGTGTCATTCCAGGTGTCCTATTTAGGCTGGGGGGCAGGGTTAGAAATGGTGCCTACTAGATCCTTTTTTTTTTTTTTTTTTTTTTTTCAGGAATCCCAATGATCCCTGCCCCTCTAGCACACACTCTGAGATTAGTAAAGAAATCCCTCTACCATATACCCCAGGTATTTTTCAGATTGCTGCTCCTATGCTGTACCTCTGTGGGGCCTTTTGTTGTGCTCTTTAAGGGCAGGAACTCAGTTTCTTCTTGCCCTTCTGGCTCTCCTGGAGCTGAACCCAACTGATTTTTAAAATTCCAGGTATTAAGCCCTGCTGATTATAAGAACTTGACAAGTTATACCCCTCTGGTTTTTTAAAGTCAAATATTATGGGGATTTGTCTTCATGTGAGTTCTCTATGCCTGGGGTTTCTGGTGTGAGGGTCTGCTCCTCGCCCCTGTCCCTGCCTGTGGCATCCTTGTCTCCTGCAGACAGTCCCAACGGTCCTTTAGCTCCCAGCTCTGTCTTCCCTATTCCCGTCGATGTGGCCTCTCCTTTCCATTTAGTTGTGGAGAGTCTGTTCTGGAAGCCTTTGGGTTATTTGCACTGATGTGGGTGTTCTGTAGTTGCATCTGTGGGGTGAGGTGAGCTTAGCATCCTCCCATTCTGCTGTCTACCCCAGAAGTCTCTTGACATACCTTTTACCTAATGCTGGAAGGTGCTGAGGATGAAACACTGTATTTCTGTGGGATGCTGCTGTTGTATGACTATGATCTTACTTCTAATCCCTGGAAGGAAAATCCTTCTATTCTGGTCCATTCCTTCCAACTAGCTGAATCCTCTCCATACATAGGATGTTAGTGGCCTCTGTAACACATACTACAATTATAGGGACAAGTGCAGCTGCTCTTACCTATCCAGATGGGAAAATGAAGGCACAGTGTGGTCCTCTTAATGCCAAGTTTCCTAGTAATGGTCCTAACCATCTTTGCTAAATACCTGCTACTGTCCAGACATTGGGCTGGCTGATTTAGTTTCCCCTTATCCACTTACACAGATATTTAGGTGGAAGGTGAAGCGCCTTACTAGAGCATCAGCCCTCCTTTGAACTCAGCAGGCACTGCCAGTTTTGTATTTCCTGCCATAACACTCTGCCTTGTTTTCCTCCCTACCTATAACTACTTTCCCAGTTCCTGCCCTGGACAGGACCGGACTGCTCTGGGCATTCTGCCAGCTAATGGCTGGTTATTAGCTCACTTCCTCCAGCGTCTCAGTAGGGAAGACTGACCTGTGTGGCTTTATCTGAACCATAGATTTTCTTTCTGGTATTGAGCTACAACTCTAAATTTTATAAAGATGTCTCTACCTGCGATCCCATTCTTGACATCCCAACCTATCACTTCCTGTTAATCAATGACTTCACAATACCTTCTAAAAAGGTATTTTATAATGAGAAATTTGACAGTGAGAGAAAGTAGCTTACTTGCTCAAGGTCGTGTAACATGTTTGAGTGTGAATTCAGATCCACATTCTGTTTCCTATTCTTTGCTGTGTCTATCCCGTTATACTTTACTCATTCTTAATTTCAGCTGCTTTTCCTTCTATGAATGGCTAGCAAGTGTTCACATTTCATTCACATGTTATACTCTTAGGGCCAGGGAATAACATGTTTCTTGAACCCCACTATTTTTAGAAAGTGCTTTATTTAAGCTCGTCCTGGGCGTAATGAATCCTTGCTCTGCTTCCTAAGGTTATTTTTTTATGTACGGTGAGCCAGTATACTGACCGCATATTTGAAAAGTTGGCCAAATACTGCATCCGGGGCACGGGGTTCCACTTGCCTGTAGCAGGGAGAAGCACGTTTCTCTTGGGCTGTCTGCTGTTGGGAGAGGAAGTTCCTGCCCTGAGTCCTGACCTACCAGACCAACTCTGATCTTGCAGCGTGAGGGGATGACAACAATTAACTCTTAAGTTCCTGAAATGTTTGTTCCAAAGAGTAATCTCACTTGTGTATTTGATGCTGGGAAAGCATTTTCCCAAGGATTAAGGCTGTACAGGGTGGTTAGGAAGGCCCAGAGGAGAAGAAAGACCTGTTAAGACAAAGCCAGCTCAGGGAGAAGATTTAAATTATTTATATCACCACTTTATATATATATATATATATATAAATAGCTCTTTGTTTGGATAGCTAGGAATCTAAAACTCCATGCAGAGTTTGAGTTATATAGCTCACTACGGAAGATATTTGCAGCGTAAGATCTTCATCTCTGTACTTCCCCAAGCCCCTCTACGATAACTGAAACCAGGCAACAGAAGCCTTAGTTCATGCCTCATATTTCCTATGAAGAATGGCAGTCTTTTATATCATTTGTTCTTTACAAATACTGTTGATTGTGCTGGCAAAATACAAGTATCTCTGAAGGCTCACATTTAACACCCTAACATTGGTTTACACATCTTTGTGAAATTGATTGACATTCTTCCTCCTAAGAATTATTCCCAGGTGACGGGTGGAAAGCAGGTCTTTCAGGGTAAAGGCAGAGAAGGTAGATGTGTGCTGAAAGAGGGGGAAGCCACTGAAGCAACATTTTGGGCCCATCAGTTTTTCCCAAGCTGATCCTGTCAATGAGGAGTGCCAGGAGCATTCATGATGGACGGGGGTAAGATCCTTAAAGACAACTGGTGCCTCCTTCCAAACTGAGATGAAAGAATACCAGTGTCCTTTTTTCTTACAGCATCTCTACATCTGGGCCTCTCCGGATTAACTTTATGGTCTGTTTTATTTCCCCTTTGCATCTATTAGAAACAAACAGGATTAATCAGAAATGTTAGTGTTTCAAAAAGCCACAAAATGTGTTTCTTGTTTGGCTTTGCCCATAGACTTAAGTTTCTGAAGGAAGAATTGTCATGCTTAATAGATTTGATGAGCCCATGGAGCCTGGCTGCTTTCTTTGGTGTTGTTTGTAAATTTATTTCCAAAAAAAAAATTTTTTTTATCTTTGCAGACCTCTTTAAGCAAATAATGAGGTCGTGGTAGGGCCAGGGTCTCTGTAACATATTTGCCGAATCATTGAAGGCAAGGGCCAAGCATATTCTGGGGTGCCATCACCATTAATATCTCTATTTTCTTGCATTTTCAAAGTTATACATCATTTGGGAGTAAAGTTGTGTCTCTGGAACATACATACTTTGAGATGTTATTTAGATTTGATAATATATTCAGAGTGTCTCAATATTGGAAATTTGTTCCCAACTTTTCTCCCATGCTTTCTATTTTATTCTTACCAAAAAGTAGGTAAAGATGAGAGTGTTTTTAAAAAAATGTTGTTTAAGCTCCTCTGCCAGCACTGTTTTAAGCCTGGCATATAGAAAGAGGTTGAAACTTATTTCCATTATTCAGCTTGGAGTTACTCTTGGTTTTCACAAATCCTACTCCTAATCCTTATTGTTTCAGATAATTTAAAAGTTGTCACATTGTCTAAGAAATAACTCCACTAAATCAGGAAATTTCTTTTATATTCAACTGTGTTATATTCTAAAATGGTCATTTGTTCTGAAGATGATTTTGAAAAACTAAATACGTAATATACAGTTTCCCTGGTGTTCTTATGAACAGCCAAGAAAGATGCACAGCGAGACTTCAAGAAATCAAATTTGGAATTCTGCATGAAGTTAGGGTTTAAAGAAACCTTCTTTTAACTCCCGCTTTCCTCTGTTTGTGCCTCGTAGGAGGACCCCGTAATGGGGATATGAGGGCAACAAAAAGGAGAGAGAAGAGATTGTGTCCTATGTTATCAACACATGATATTTTAATGCCTTTTTACTGAGGTATAATTTATAAATTCAAATAAATAATTTAAATAAAATTTGAAAAATAATTTAAATAAATTTAAATAAAATTTAAAGTTAAAATATTCGGTTCAGTAAGTTTTGACAGATATATACACTTGTGGGTACTCCCTCCACTAAGATACCAATTTCATCACTCCAGAAAATTTCTCATGCCCCTCACACTTCTTCCTCGTAACCCAATTATGAGGGAAACCACTTATTCCCATCATTATTGTTTCGTGTTGCCTCTTCTTGATTTCATATAAATAAAATCATACAGTAAGTACTATTTTATGCCTAGATTCTTTAACTCAGCCTAATACTTTTGAGACTAAATTGTTGGATGTATGCGCAGTTCATTTCTTTTTGTGTTCTGTGGTATGAATGTGTTGTACAATGGATATTGCATTGTTTCCACTTCTGGAATATTATGAATGAAGGTGTTATGAACTTTCATATACGACTTTTTTTTTGTTTGAACCTGTGTTTTAATTTCTCTGGGGAAAGTACTTAGGAATGGGATTGCTAGATAATAAGCTAGGTGCATATTTAATTTTGTAAAAAGTAGACTGCTTTCCAAATCGGTTGTACCATTTTGCAATATCCTTACCTCAGCGAATGAGAGTTCCACCTATTCTATATCCTAAGATATGAATTGATATAGTTTTTGAAATAGATGTGTAGTGGTAACTCATTGTGGTTTTACTTGGTACGTCTGATGCTAATGAGGTTGAGCATCTTTTTTCTGTGCTTATTGGCCATTCATGTATCTTTTATGAAGTGTCTGCCTACAACTTCCACCCATTTCTCTATTAGCTTGTCTTAGTATTCATAAGAGTTCTTTTCATGTTAGGGATAGGAGTCCAATATATGTGTTGGGAATATTTTCTCCAAGTATGTAGCTTGCTTTTTCAATTTCTTAAAGGTTGTCCTTTGAAGAACAGAAGTTTTAAATATTGATGAATGTCATTTTATCAATATTTTCTCTTATGGGTAGTGCTTTTTGCATTCTGTCTAAGAGACCACTGCCTTCCTAAAGTTAATGAGCATAATCTCCTATCTTTTCTTCTGTGGGCTTTAGAGCTTTAATATATACCATTAGCATTGCAATCCACCTTGAGTTAATTTTATGTATCATAAGGAATAGGTCAAGATTAATATTTTTTTCGGGCGCCTGGGTGGCTCAGTGGGTTAAAGCCTCTGCTTTCGGCTCAGGTCATGATCTCAGGGTCCTGGGATCGAGGCCCGCATCGGGCTCTCTGCTCAGCAGGGAGCCTGCTTCCTCCTCTCCCTGTCTCTCTGCCTGCCTCTCTGCCTACTTGTAATCTCTCTCTCTGTGTCAAATAAATAAATAAAATCTTTAAAAAAAAAAAAAAAAAGATTAATATTTTTTCTATGCAGATGTCCACTTACCTTTTGAAAAGATGTTTCTCCTCTCATTAAGTTGCATTTATGCCTCTGTCAAAAATCAATTTTCTATGTAAGTGTGTCTCCTTCTGGACTCACTATTTTGTAGTCTGTCTCAATGCCAGTACTACACTGTCTTAATAATACAATCAGCTAGTATAGTTTCTTCAGCCTTTTATTTTTCAAGATGTTTTAGCCATCCTCCCTCTCCCACATAAATTTAACACCTGTTTATCATCTTTTTAAAAAGTGTGCTAAAATTTTGATTGAAATTGCTTTGAGTATATAGATAAATTCAGTCAGAATTAATATCTTCACAATATTGAGTCTTCTAACCCCTGAGTATTTTGTATCTATCAGTTTATTTAGGTCTTCATTAATTTCTCTCACCAGTTATTTTATAGTTTTCAGTGAAAGGTCTTATGAATCTTATGAAAGTATTGCTAGGTACTTCATGTTCTTTGATGTTATTGTAAATTATATTGAAATTTTAATTTAGCTTTTTATTTGTTGTTAGTATATAAAAATAAAGTAGATTTTTAAAATTGATTTTTGTATCCCAACCTTGCTGAATTGACTCAACAGATCCAGTAGGCCCAAGTGTATTTCTTAGGACTTTCTATGTGCACAGTTATGTCCTTTGGGAATAAAGACAGTTACATTATTTTTTTTTTTTTTGACAGTTGTTATGCTTTAAAACATTTTTCTTGGGGCACCTGGATTGCTCAGTCAGTTAAGCATCTGCCTTCAGCTCCGGTCATGATCTCAGGGTACTGGGATCGAGTCCCATGTAGGGCTCCCTGCACAGCGGGGAGTCAGCTTCTCCCTCTCACTCTCCCTGTGTGATCACCCCCGCTCCCCTCTCAAAGAAATAAATAAATAAATCTAAAAAAAAGTATTTTTCTTGTGTTATTGTTCTGGCTGGGACTTATACTTACAATATTGGATAGAAGTAATGAGATCACATAATGTAATAATTATCAAAACTTTGTCACAAAGAAAATTCCTGGGCCAGATTGTGTTGTTAGTTAACTCTCTGTCCATTTAAGGAGAAAAAAAAAGCGATAACAATCTTAATTTATTTAAGGAATTGACAGAGGAGGTAACATTTTCCAATGTGTGTTAATAGGCTAGTACTACCTGATACCCAAACCTAAATCTTCATAACTGTAAAAGTTATGCTCAATCTTCATACTGCATTGTCAAAATGTTGGATTTTAGGAAAGTGGTTTTTTTCTAGCTAAAATGGGGTCATGATAATAAAATAATGGTTTTCAAGATGTCTGCAAAATGTCATGTAAATTTTTAATAGTAGTACAAGAGTTATACCCGATCTTATATTTTTCATATTTTACCAAGTATGATGTTAGCCATTGGCTTTTTGTAGATTTCCTTTGTCAACTGAGGAACTTCCTGTTATTCCAAGTTTTCTGAGATGAACCTTTTTTTTCCAAATGTTTTTCAGCATCTCCTGAGATGATCATATGATTTTTCTTCTCTCTTCTGTTAAATATGATAAACTGCACTGACTGATTTTCAAATAGTAAACCAAGCCTGCATTTCCTGGTAAACATATATTATTCTTGACACGTATTTCTAGGTTCAATTTTCTAATGCTTTATTAAAGATTTTTGTGTCTGCCCACTTTAGTTTTGGCAATGCAGTTTAAGATTCTGTAAGAGTTTACCTTACCTCTTGCATTCACAAACTGGATCCACAATAATTGGGAGCACACTTTGATGCAGAGCTCCCCCTGGGTAGCTGTTCCCACCCCCTGTTTTGAAACTTTATTTCAGGAGCAATAATAAGATGAACCCAAGTACAAAACTATGAAGATTGAGATGAGGATGCTAGTGGTAAAAATGGAGGAAAAGGATACAGAGACATTTCAAAATACATAATTCTGGATTGGTACATGTATACAGAAGATAAGTGTAGAGATAGAATAAAGGACAGGAACCTTTGTACATGCTTTTTCCTCTGCTTGGATCTGGTCTATCCTTTTTGCATAGCTGATTCCTCCTCATTTTTTCAAATTAAAAATTTTTTATCTTGTGGTAGTTATAGATACACATGCAGTTGTAAGAATACAGAGATCCTGTATACCCTTTACACAGTGGTAACATCTTGCAAAACTATGATATAATATCACAATAGGATACTGACATTTACACAGTCAACGTAAAAAGCATTGCCATCACCACAAGGATCCCCCTCATTCTGAGCTTTTATAGCCATAATGACTTTTCTCCTGCCCTCATCTCCTACTTGGTCTCTGGTAACTACTAATTTGTTCTCCATTTCTGTAATTCTGTCATTTCAAGATTGTTACATGGATGGAATCATATAGTATACAAACTTTCAGGGCTGGCTTTTCACTCAGCATATTTCTCTGTGGATTCATCTAGATGGTTTATTTATTTACTTTTTAATTGCCAATTAGTAGCCCAGGGCATGGATGCACCACTGTTTACCTATTCACCTATTGAAGGATGTCTGGGTTTTCAATTTATGGTTATTACAAATAAAGCTTCTATAAACAGTATAGATTTTTGGGTGAACATAAATTTTCATTTCGTTAGGACAGATGCTCAAGAGTGCAACCACTGGGTCATATGGTAGTTGCATGGTTAGTTTCTTAAGAAACTGCCAGAATATTTTCTGGAGTGGCTATACCATTTTTCTCATCACTAATGTATGATTGATTCAGTTTCTCTGCATCTTCACTACCATTTGGTATTATCACTCTTTTTTATTTTAGGCTTCCAGATAGGTATGTAGTGATATATCTCATTGCAATTTTAATGTGCATTTTCTTAATGGCTAATGATGTTGAACATATTTTCATGTACTTATTTGCCATCCGTATATCCTCTCCAGTGAAATATCTATTCATACCTTTTGCCCATTTTCTAATTATATTGTTTTCTTTTTTCTTTCTCTCTCTCTTTTTTTTACTGTTGAGGTTTAAAGGTACCTATTCTACATACTAGTTCTTTGTCAGATGTTGTATGAAAATGGTTTCTTCTAGTTTGTAATTTTTTTTTTTAAGCTCAATTTGTTCATTGTGTTGTAGGCTCTCTAGTGGTCAGGGCTGGGCTCTGAGCCCTCAGCAAGTCCCCTGGTTGCGAGCACTCCAAAGCCAAACTCGGCTCCTCATTACATGCTCTACACAAGAAGCATCATGATGTTCCATGATGTAGGTTTCATAGCAAAAGGAAAGTCCAGAGTACCAGGCCTTGGACTCTCGACTGCTGTCTGTCCCTTCCTACCACACTTGCCCTGCTCATCTGTAGTTGTCTTTTTATCTTCCTAACAGGATCTTTTTTGAGCAAAGGTTTTTAATTTTGGTCAAGTCCAGTTTTCAGTTTTTCTTATTTTAGATCATGCTTTTAGTTTCTTTTTCTTCTTTTTTTAAAAAAGATTTTATTTATTCAGAGAGAGAGAGAAAAAGAGAGAGAGAGAGAGAGAGAGAGAGAGAGAGAGAGAGAGAGAGAGAGAGAGCACCTGAGCAGGGGGAGGGGCAGAGAGAGAATCTATAGCTAACTGTGCTGAGCTCCATCTCAGGACCCTGAGATAGTGACCTGAGCTGAAACCAAGAGTCGGCCGCTTAACCAACTGAGCCACCCAGGTGCCCCATCATGCTTTTAGTTTGAAGTCTAATAGCTCTACCTACTTTTTATCCCAAAAGATTATGTTTTCCATCTTAGTAAACATTCAGCTTTTTGTTAATTTTTGTATAAACTGTGAAACTTGGGTCAATTTTCTTACCCTTTGCCTATAGATGTCTAATAGCTCCAGCATTGTTTGTTGGAAAGGCTACCTTTTCTTCTTTAGTCCTTTTACATTTTTGTCAAAGATTAGTTGAATATATTTGTGTGAATCTATTTTTGCATTGTCTGTTGTGTTGCATTGATCTATTTGTCTATTCCTCTACCAAGACAACAGTTCTGATTATGTAACACATGTCTTAAAATTGGGTACACTAATTCCTTCCACTTTATACTTATTTTTTTTTTAAAAAATGTTAGCTGCTATAATTCCTTTGCTGTTCTATATTTCAGTTTAGAATAATCAGGTTTTTTTTCCTACAAAATATTTTTCTGGGATTTTTATGGAAATTTCATTAAATCTATATGTCAATTTGGAAAGAATTGACATCTTTATTGAGTTTTCTGATCTATGAATATAAAGTCTTTCCATCTATTTAGATCTTTGGCTTTCATTAGGCTTTTATTCTTTCTCTTTCTTTTCTTTCTTTTTTTGCTTTCTTGCCTTATTACACTGGCTAGAATTTTCAGCATTACACTGAGTAAGAGTGGTTGTTGAGATGTTTGACTTCTGTTGACTTAGGGGGAAAGCATTCATTCTTGCATCATTAAGTATAATGTTAGCTGTAAGTTTTTAAATAAATGCTCTATATCAAATTGAGAAAGTTCCCCTAATTCTTATTTTTTTGAGCATTTTTATCATGAGTGTATGTTGAAGCTTGTCAAGTACTTCTGTATCTTACATAGTTTTTTTTAAACTTGAAAACTCTTGCAACTTCTTGGTGTGTTTTCACCTCTCTCCGTGTTCCTCTTTGTACTTTGCCAAAGGATTCCACCTTAAATTTTGTGACAATTTTGAGAATAGAAAAAGTTTTTCCTTTCTCTATCATGGAAGAGAAGTAAGAGCTCGGGCTTGCTATAAGGCTGGGATTTTATTCCTGGTTCTGTTTATTTCTTTATGAATGTGATCATATTCTCTTTGAATGTCAGTTGCTTAATTTGCCCATTGGGAAAAAATAGCTACCTTACATGTTTACAGTGATGATTAGATGAGTTGATAGAAGAGATGCTTTGTTAATATTGATTTTTAGATATGAACTAAGTAATGTTAGACTATTCATCTTCACTAGTACTTGATAGTCTTTATCATTTGTTGCTTTGCCACAGTGAGTGATTTGGCAGAAAGGAAAAAGTAAGTTTCTCTGCAAAATGCACCAACAATGGAACATACTAAACTTACATTCCCCATTCAGGAATAGACAAGAGTCAAGTGTACCTCTAGCTGCACCAAGAAAAAGGAAACAGATTTAGGTACCAATAATACTAAGGAAACTTTTATGGAGATTCTGAGACATGTAGTGGATGGTGAAGGATAAATTCATATTTACATGGGATGAGAAGGGATAGATGACAATTCCACCTAGCATGTCTCAGTTGTATCCCAAGATAGTTGTATCCCAAGATAGATCAGTTCCTTTGCTATTACTAGACTATGTCCAGAAAGATTGGAATGATAACTGCTTTGGAAGGAGAAGAGTGTATGTGTTTGAAGGGTGGGCCTATAAGATACCGAGGATCCAAAGTTTTCTAGAGAAGGCTAAGCCCTACTCAGGACCCTCTTTAGGGGAAGGGCAGCAAGCTTCTGTGTTGCAGCCTGTAAAAAATCTGAGTTTAATAAATTCATGAAAAACAGATAAATGCTTTGGTAGACTAAGTCAAGAAATAATGGCAGCACATCTCAGATTTTCCAAGATATTGTTTCTCATCGAAACAGTCCAGCTCAGTGTTGGATCATGTCTTAATTTTTAATTTAGAAAACATGAGCACTACTATGCTTAATGATTTTTCTACCTTGAGCAGTACTGTACACTTCATCTAGTTGAGTTTATTTTCCTGTTAAACAATTTAAATATTTATTTGAAGGGAGGATTATTGGTTAATAGATTGCCACTTGTTATCATCTTACATCTTGGAGTAGAACATGGTATGTCATATGTGTTTACCTACCTTTCTTTAAACAGTCATCTGACATCCAGTGGAGCATTTCTATCCTCCCAGGAACTTTTAGTTCTTGTCTCCATGGATCAAGAAGGACTGTTACATAGGTGTTTTCCAATACTTACTAGATTTTTGTCTTAAATGGGGGATGCATGTGATTCTTTTTATTTATTTTATTTATTTTTGGGGGACTTACTCTTGGATGGACTTTGTTTTAAGAAGAAAAGAAAGAGAAATTCTCCATGGCCTTCAGAGCCTTCATAGCAGGCCTTGTGTCATTGCATAGTTTACAGAGTCCAGAATCAGAACAGTTGATCAAAGGAAGTTGATTCCATTTACTAGAACAAACTACAAATACTTTTTGACTATTTCTTTAAAATTGGTGGCGGAACATTTAGTTATCAAGTGCCCATTCTGAGTAAACTAGAACCCTATATTCCTATACCATGGATACTTCAAGTTTCCCTGCTTTCTATTTTGCATGTCCCAGAATTCCATCTATGTTCACTAATTTGCTTGGTTTATCAAGAAAACTTTATTCTTGGGTGCCTGGGTGGCCCAGTGGGTTAAAGCCTCTGCTTTCAGCTCAGGTCATGATCTCAGCGTCCTGGAATCGAGGCCCGCATCGGGCTCTCTGCTCAGCAGGGAGCCTGCTTCCTCCTCTCCCTGTCTCTCTGCCTGCCTCTCTGCCTACTTGTAATCTCTCTCTCTGTGTCAAATAAATAAATAAAATCTTAAAAAAAAAAAAAGAAAACTTCATTCTTTTTATTTTTTTTAATTTGCCCCAGGGGTACAGTTCTGTGAATCGTCAGGATTACACCTTTCACAGCACTCACCAAAGCACAAACCCTCCCCAGTGTCCATAACCCATCCACCCTATCCCTCCCCTCCCACCCCCCAGTAACCCTCAGTTTGTTTTGTGAGATTAAGAGTCTCTCTTGGTTTGTCTCCTTCCCGATCCCATCTTGTTTCATTTTTTCCCTCCCTACCCCCCACGACCCCCCGCCCTGACCCTCAAGTTCCTCATATCAGAGAGATCCTATGATAATTGTCTTTCTCTGATTGATTTATTTTGCTTAGCATAATACCCTCTAGTTCCATCCACGTCGTTGCAAATGGCAAGATTTTGAAGGAAACTTTATTCTGTTTAACAGAAAACATTGAACATTCCACACTTGGGATATATCCTCAATCTTCATGTTTGTGCATTTTTATCATGTTTAATACATAAAAGAATACCTACAGTTCAAGAATGCTTTAATTCTTGTAAGCAAATAGTATAAACTTAAATATAAAGTATTATACTTAGAGATTTTCTGTTTTCGACATGGAGCAAATTCTCCAGTTCTTTTGCAACAACAATAATACAATGACAGAAACCAAGCAGAGATCTTTACCTATCTTTCCTATCATATGTAAGAAATGGCAGAGTTGGAGTCCATCTTTCTGGAATACATTTTCATTAAATCAGATAACCCATTGCATCAGAAATTCAGAACAGTGAAGGAAGAGAAAGGAGGAGTTACTTCTTTAACTCATCTAATATCTTCACCTCAGTAAGCTGGTGGGAATTTCTCTGCTTGAAATTATGTACCTTATAAAATTATTCACTTTAATAATCAGTTTAGGTAGCTGACTTCTCCTGTGCAGAAGGTAATAATTCAGCTTATTTATAGTCTCGAAAGGACCGTATCTGCTGTTTAGAGTGAAGCAGACCTGCAGTTTATACACAGTTTAGAATAATTTTATTTACCAAGCTCTTCAGATGAATAGAAAAATATTCACCTAATCTTGAGTTGCTATGGTGATCAGCTGAATTATTTTACTGTTTAAGCTCTCTGGAAAGTTATTGGAACATTATCTGTTAAGACTACTGGAATGTTAGCCCACTGCAGTGGTGACTTGCTGAACATTGTTCAAATAACCAAAAAGAGTGAATATATGATCCCCTGGTGCTAAGTTCTCGGGGAGCAGTTTACACTTGTGAAATCTGATTCAACACATATTAACCATATATTCTCATGTTATGCTTTCTGATGGGATTGCTCTAGAATTAGTCTTTAACTGCATTTTGGGAAACCTAAGTGTGATTTCTCCTCCTTACATAGAGCCTTGGTGTTCTTGTCTTGTCATAAATGATAGTGAACTTGTGTTCTTCAGAATTAGCTCACTCAGTTAGCAAAGATAGTTATCTCAGTGAAGAGAAATACACTGGAATAAGAAGACTCAACATTTATGAAATATACTGGGATTCACACGATTATTTGTAGACTCTCTGATTTCCTCTGGACTCCAAACAACTTCATAACTCCAGATGAAGAACTTTCGTTTGGTGTCTAACCATGGGGTGTTCCACGGTTGGGCTAGGGGGTTAAGAGTTCATATTATAAAATATTTCAGATACACACCTAGAGAGAATAAGTACTTGTCACCCTGCTCTAATAGTTGTTTTGTTTTTTGACACTTGGCCAATTTTGTTTCATCTACTTTCCTATTTAGGGTTTTTTTTTTCTGCTGAGATATTTTAAAGCAATCCCAAACATGCTATTTCATGTATGAATGTTTCTGTAATTGATAGGAATTTTTAATTACTAGTCATTTTTTGAGGGTTTTTTAGTGTCTTTAATAGCTGTGGCAATTCATCTCTTATGGGTACAGAGTCTCCCTGTATTCTTTTTTTTTTTAAGATTTTTAAAAAATTTATTTTATTTATTTGACAGAGAGAGACACAGTAAGAGAGGAAACACAAGCAGGGGAAGTAGGAGAGGGAGAAGCAGTCTCCCTGCCGAGCAGTGAGCCAGATGCGGGGCTCAATCCCAGAACCCTGGGATCATGACTGGAGCTGAAGGCAGACGTTCAACAGCTGAGCCACTCAGAAGCCCCTCCCTATACTCTTCTTAAAGAGAATACATCTTAAATGGCCTTCTTAATAGCAATCATTTCTTAGGCTTGGACTGACCGTTAATAAAACTGTAACAGTTTACGGTTAAATTGTGTATGATCAAAATGTACTGTTTCACAAGAGAGAAAATTGAGGCACAGAGAGGTTAAATGTGTTTCCTAAATAAAATAACTGGCAGAGCCAAGGAATTGAACAGCGTTCTGGACCTCAGAGTATTTTCCCTTGTATTATGCTATGTCTGTCTATTGCACTATGGGGTTTTCCAGCTAATGCAATGCTCCAGTTTGCAGATTATCTTAAAATGCACATTGTTACCCCGAATTGAAGTGGCCGTTTACACCTTTCTTGTGTGTAGGTTAGCAGATCAGTTTTGTAAGTTGATACCTTTGACCAGATAAACAGAATAACACTGCGAAAATGATTAAGAATGAGATATAAAAAGAGACTCTTAATCTCACATAACAAACTGAGGGTTACTGGGGGGTGGGAGGGTAGGGATAGGGTGGATGGGTTATGGACATTGGGGAGGGTTTGTGCTTTGGTGAGTGCTGTGAAAGGTGTAAGCCTGATGATTCACAGACCTGTACCCCTTGGGCAAAGAATAAAAATAAAATTAAAAAAAA
>LNAC01000225.1:918764-1005305 GCA_002007465.1 Ailurus styani
GAGGAGGAGGAGGAGGAGGAGGAGGAGGATGATAAAGAACATGAATTTCATTACAAAAAGGGATAGGATGGGTCCAGAAAGACTGACGCTGGGAATGAGGGAGGAGAAACAAATGCAAAGCTATGTTTAAGTGACTTTGGGTTCTGGAAAGAAAAGGTATACAAAAGACAAGTTTTCAGGACTCTCAGTTTTGTCTGTGATAAGCATTGTTAGTTTTCAAAATAGATTTCAGTTTTAAACTTGCTCTGGCCTCAGAGGGTTCTTTTGAGAAAGCCCCGTAGTGGGATGTAATAATTATCTAGGAGTTGAACAAGTGTTTTCCTGCAGAGTGGCTTTCTTTGCTGTTGTGATCACTGGAGAGTGTGAGGAAAAAGTTAGGGGCAGTTTTTCATCTTGTTTAAATGCTTTCCCTGGAGCAGGTCTAATTAAGAAGCAGGTTTTGAAGGCAGCGGGCATGTTACATATGGATCAGTTGTAGAAGGGCACAGCATATACATACACATTAGAGCACATTTGTTTATACCATTGGATTTCTGATACATTTGTTCTTCTGCAAATGACTTTTTTCCAATTTAAAAATGGTTAAATGACTATATTCATTTTGGTGTGCACGGCTCCAAGTCCTAGTGCTTTCTATCATTCCTGATAGCTAAATTATTTTTCCTAGGGTGTGTCATAGTCACACACCCTATCAGTATATCAGTGGTTTCCAATTCTGGCTACTATTAGAATAACCTAGGGTGCTTTTAAAGACACAGGTACCAAGGACTGGTATTTAAAAAAAAAAATACCACCATCTAGGCAAACCACAAACTGGCTAAAACCATTAGGTGAATGATGATGGGCTTTGTCACAAATAGCTAGATATGTCAGACTATAGGTGACTATACAGGAATATGCCCTGGTTTGTCCAGCAAATCATGGTTTGGGAGCAGATCATCTAGTCTAGAAAGGAAGGGGCTATTGTAGAATAAAGAGAATTAGCAATGTGAAAACCAAAAGCCACATGTAAACCTTTCTTGGATGCTAATTCAAATGAACTAAATTTAAGAAGTTATCTTTGAAAAAAAATTGAGGAAGTTTGGCTATTATATCATATTAAAGAGCTTTTAAAAATTTTGTTAAAAACTTTTTGTTAAAAATTTCTGCAAAGGCTAGTAGTTATATTTAATAAAAATCAGAATGGCATACAAAAATACTTATTTGTGAAATAACATGATGTGTGGGATTTTCTTTAAAATACTCCAGCCAAAAAACAAAAGTAGGGAGCTACTGATGAAACGTGATTGTCAACATTTGATAATTTCTGAAGCTTTGGAGGAGGTCCTATTCTGTATATGTTCAAAATTTCCAAAATATAGCCTAAAACAAAGAATAAACCACAGATGAGTAAAATAAGAATTTCTAGGGGATGGAACTGAGGTATCAGGTTTTTTTTAAGCTTCTCTGGTATTTCTATTATGCAGTCGATGTTGGGAATCAATAGTAGCTGTTTCTTGAGTGAAAGCATGTATATCTAGGATAAAAAGATTTTTCTAATAAGGCCATGCAGTTCAGAAATGTTTCCAGTTTTTTTCAAAGATTATAATGATCAGCATATGTTGTTAAACTGAATAGTGTACTCTTTCTTTTTTTTTTTATTTTTTAAAGTTTTTTTTTTTTTAAAGATTTTATTTATTTATTTGACACAGAGAGAGAGAGAGAGAGATCACAAGTAGGCAGAGAGGCAGGCAGAGAGAGAGGAGGAAGCAGGCTCCCTGCCGAGCAGAGAGCCCGATGTGGGCCTCGATCCCAGGACCCTGAGATCATGACCTGAGCCGAAGGCAGAGGCTTTAAACCGCTGAGCCACCCAGGCGCCCACTCTTTCTTTTTTTTAAAAAAAAAGATTATTTATTTATTTGACAGAGAGAGATCACAAGCAGGCAGAGAGGCAGGCAGAGAGAGAGGAGGAAGCAGGCTTCCTGCTGAGCAGAGAGCCCGATTTGGGCCTCAATCCCAGGACCCTTAGATCATGACCTGGGCTGAAGGCAGAGGCTTTAACCCACTGAGTCACCCAGGTGCCCCTGAATCGCGTACTCTTAAGGGAGCCCCAGGAATGTGAATCTTGAGATTTTTATAATATACATGTAAATCAGAGAGTTGCATATATTTATACATGTTGGAGTTGGATCATCATTTATATATATATATATATATCGGTTATATTTAAATATAATTAGGATATAGGAGGGGGGCAAGATGGCAGAGGAGTAGGGGACCCAATTTCAACTGATCCCCTGAATTGAGTTGGATATCTACCAGACCACTCTGAACAACCATGAAATTAGCCTGAGATGTAAGAAGATATAACTGGATCTGTACCAACAGAATATCTCTGGCAATTGGTTTCAAGGTATGAAGCAGGGAGCCATGATTCTGCAGGCAGATATAGGAAGATAAATGGAAGGAGGAGGGAGCCTCCAGGATTCTGCACCACCAGAGCACAAAAGCCTTCTGCTCTGGGGACTGGGCACAGACTTGTAGACTGGTAGCAGTGAGGAAGGACATTAGGGCAATGTCTCAGACTGAAACCTGGAGCTGCAGGGACACGGATGTGACCTGGGGGAGGCTGGCAGTTTTAGAAGTACAAGGAGCAGAGGTGTGCCTGGACCTGGAAGTGAGGGCTGGTAGTGCCACTATGGGGTGCACAACCCAGGACACTATGGTTTTCAGCAACACAGACAAAAACAGTTACACTGTGGCCTGGAGTGCTTACTGAAAAACAGACTGCAAACTCTATTCTGAGACAGAAGTTTGGATACAGTCACTTCTGCTCTGACTCTTGGAAGAGACACAGAAAGCTTCTAGGGAAAGCCCCCAGAGAACAAAAGCCCCCCCAAACCAGTTTTCACTCAGCCCATCTCTTAACAGGGCTGCCTGAGTAACAGCACAGCAGGCCCTCCCCCCAGAAGACAGGCTGAAAGAACAAGAGGCTGACAACCCTAAGGTCCCTATAAAACAGGTGCATCTTGCTTGGGTTGTGGTGAATAATTTGGACTCTGTACACTACCTCAACCATCTCTCACCAGAGAAATAGAAGGAGGAACCCCCAACACAGGAAAAAATCAGAGACTATGACCTCTGCCACAGAACTAACAGATATGGATGTAAGGAAGACGCCAGAAACAGACTTCAGGGTAACAGTTATGCAGACAATAGCTAGGTTGGAGAAAACCATTTAGTGGCAACATAGATTCTTTAAGGGCAGAAGTGAGAGCTGATCTGGCAGAACTTAAAAATGCTATCAGTGAGATCCAATCTAATCTAGATACTCTAACAGCAAGATCGAATTACTGATCTAGAAGACAAACTGACAGAAAAGAAAGATCAGGAGGAGGTCTGCAACAAACAGTTTAGAATCCATGAAAACAGAATTAGAGAAATAAATAATGCCATAAAATGTCCCATTGTGAGAATTATTGGGATCCCTGTGGGGGTGGAGACAGACAGAGGACTAGAAGATACATTTGAGCAAATCCTAGCTGAGAGCTTCCCTAATCTGGGGAGTGAAATAAGCATTCATGTCCTAGAGGCAGAGAGAACACCTCCCAAGATGAAGGAGAATAAACCAATGCCTAGGCACGTAGTAGTAAAACTTGTGAATCTTAAAACCAGGGAAGCCATCTTGAGGGCAGTTAGGAGGAAGAGATTCCTTATGTACAGAAGGAGGAACATCATAATAACATTAGACATGTCCACAGAGATCTGGCAAGCCAGAAAGGGCTGGCAAGACATATTCAGGGTATTAAATGAGAAGAACATGCAGCCAAGAATACTTTATCTGGCAAAGCTGTCATTTAGAATGAATGAAGAGATACAGAGCTTCCAAGACTGGCAAAAACTGAAATATTAAGGGAGGTTCTATAAAAGGAGAAAGACCCCAAGAGTGATATAGAACAGAAATTTACAGAGACAATCTGTAGAAACAAGAACTTCACAGGCAACATGATGACAATAAAATCATATCTTTTAATAATTACTCTCAATGTGAACAGCCTAAATGCTCCCATAAAAATGGCACAGGGTTGCAGATTGGATAAAAACACAGGACCCATCCATATGCTGTCTAGTAGAGACTCATTTTGAACCTAAAGATACATGCAGACTGAAAGTGAAGGGATGGGGAACCACCTTTCATGCCAATGGACCAAAAAAGAACGCTGGAGTAGCAATTCTCATATCAGACAAATTAGACTTTAGCTAAAGCTGTAGCTTAAGTCTTTAGCTATAGCTAAAGACTGTAGTCAGAGATACAGAAAGACACTCTATCATTCTTAAAGGGTCTATCCAACAAGAAGATCTAACCATTGTAAATATCCTATGCCCCCAACATGGCAGCAGCCAACTACACAGACCAACTGTTAACCAAAATAAAAAGTCATAGTGATAAGAATACATTAATCATAGGGGACCTTAACACTCCACTCTCAGCACCAGACAGATCATCTAAGCAGAAAGTCCACAAACAAAAAAAAGCTTTGAATGATGCGTTGGACCAGATGGGCCTCATAGATATATAGAGAACATTCCACCCTAAAACAACAAATACTTATTCTTCTTGAGCGCACATAGAACCTTCTCCAGAATAGACCACATACTGGGTCGGTCATAAATCAGGTTTTAACTGATGCCAAAAGATTGAGATTATCCCCTGCATATTCTCAGATCAAAATGCCTTGAAACTGGAACTCAAAAAAAAAAAAAAAAGAAAGAAAGAAAGAAAAAGAAAAGAAACTGGAACTCAATCACAAGAAAAAGTTTGGAGAAAATTCAAACAGTTGGAAGCTAAAGACCATCATGCTCAAGAATGTTTGGATCAACCATGAAATCAAAGAAGAACTTAAACAACTCATGGAAATCAAAGAGAATGAAAACACATCAGTCAAAAACCTATGGGATACAGCAAAGTCAGGTCCTAAGGCATGAATACATAGCCATCCAAGCCTCACTCATAAAAATAGAAAAATCCTGAATGCACAAACTATCTTTACACCTTACAAAAATTGGGAAATCAACAACAAATTAAGCCTAACCCACACAGGAGAAGGGAAATAATTAATATTAGAGCAGAGATCAATGAATTAGAAACCATAAATACAGTAGAACACATCAATGAAACTAGAAGCTGGGTCTTTGAAAGAATTGATACGATTGATAAACCACTGGCCAGACTTATCCAAAAGAAAAGAGAAAGGATCCAAATTAATAAAATTATGAATGAAAGGGGAGAGATAACGACCGACACCAAGGAAATAGAAACAATAATCAGAAATTTTTATCAGCAGCTATATGCCAATAAGTTAAGCAATCTAGAAAAATGGATACAATCCTGGATACCTATAAACTACCAAGACTGAAACAAAAATTCACAACCAGAATAGAACAATAACCAGTAATGAGTTCGAAGCAGTGATAAAAAAAAAACCTCCGAAAAAAATGAGTCCAGGGCCTGATGGATTCCCTTGGAAATTCTACCAAACATTCAAAGAAATAACACCTATTCTCCTGAAGCTGTTTCAAAAAATAGAAACAGAAGGAAAACTTCCAGACTCTTTATATGAGGCCAGCATTGCCTTGATCCCCAAACCAGGCAAAGACCCCATCGAAAAGGAGAATTTCAGACCAATATCCCTGATGAATATGGATGCCAAAATTCCAATAAGATCCTAGCTAATAGGATCCAACAGCACATTAAAAGGATTATCCACCACGGCCAGGTAGGATTTATCCCTGGGATACAAGTGTGGTTCAACATTTGAAAATCAATAAGAGAAGAGAGAAGAACCACATGGTCCTCTCAGTTTATGCAGAAAAAGCATTTGACAAAACACAGCATCCTTTCCTGATTAATACTTCAGAGTGTAGGGATAGAGGGAACATTCCTCAATTTCATAAAAAACATCTATGAGAAGTCCACAGCGAATATAATTCTTGGAGAGCCTTCCCCTTAAGATCAGGAACACAAGGATGTCCATTCCCCCACTATTGTTCAACATAGTACTAGAAGTCTTAACCACAGCAATCAGACAACCACAACAACAAAAAAAGGAATTCAAATTGGCAAAGAAGAAGTCAAACACTCTCTTCACAGATGACATGGTACTTTATGTGGAAAACCCAAACACCACCCCCAAATTACTAGAACTCATACAGCAATTCAGTAATATGGGAAGATACAAAATCAATGCACAGAAATCAGTTGCTTTCTTATACACTAACAGTGAAACTGTAGAAAGAGAAATTAAAGAATTGATTCCATTTACAGTAGCACCAGAAACCATAAGATACCTTGGAATAAACCTATCCAAAGAGGTAAATGATCTATACTCTAGGAACCACAGAATACTCATGAAAGAAATTGAAGAAGACACAAAAAGTTGGAAAAACATTCCATGCTCATGGACTGGAAGAATAAACATTGTTAAAATGTCTGTGCTGCCCAGAGCAAGCTATACTTTTAATGCCGTCCTGATCAAAATACCAGCTGCATTTTTCAAAGTGCTGGAACAAACAATCCTAAAATTTTTATGGAACCAGAAAAGACCCTGAATCGCCAAGGAAATGTTGAAAAAGAAAAGCAGGGCGCCTGAGTGGCTCAGTGGGTTAAAGCCTCTGCTTTCAGCTCAGGTCATGATCTCAGGGTCCTGGGATCGAGGCCCGCATCGGGCTCCCCGCTCAGCGGGGAGCCTGCTTCCCCCTCTCTCTCTCTGCCTGCCTCTCTGCCTCCTTGTGATCTCTCTCCCTCTGTGAAATAAATAAATAAAATCTTAAAAAAAAAAAAAGAAAAAGAAAAGCAAAGCTGGGGCATCATGTTGCCCGATTTCAAACTGTATTACAAAGCTATGATCACCATGATAGCATGGTATTGGCACAAAAAAAGACACATAGACCAATGGAACAGAATAGAGAGTCCAGATATGGATCCTCAACTCTATGGTCACCTAATCTTCGACAAAGCAGGAAAAAAATATTCAGTGGGGAAAAAGACAGTCTCTTCAATAAATGGTGCTGGGAAAATTGGACAGCTATATACAGAAGAATGAAACTTGATCATTCTTTTACACCATACACAATGATAAACTCTAAATGGATAAAAGACCTCACAATGTGAGACTGGAATCCATCAGAATCCTAGGAGAACATAGGCAGTAACCTCTTTGACATCAATCACAGTAAATTCTTTCAAGACATGTCTCCAAAGCCAAGGGAAACAAAAGCGAAAATGAACTTTTGGGACTTCACAAGCTGAAAGTGTCTGCACAGCAAGGAAACAGTCAACAAAGAGGCAACCCATGGAATGGAAGAAGGTATTTGCAAATGACACTACAGACAATGGGCTGATATTCAAGATATATAAAGAACTTCTCAACTCAATACCCACCCCCCCAAAAAAGCCAGTCAAAAATGGGCAGAAGACATGAACAGACACTTCTCAAAAGAACACATAGAAATGGCTAACAAACATATGAAACAATGTTTATTATCATTACTCATCAGGGAAATTCAAATCAAAACCACATTGAGATCCTTACATCAGTTATAATGGCAAGAAACAACAAATGTTGGAGAGGCTGTGGAGACAGGGGAACCCTCCCTACATTGTTGGTGGGAATGCAAGTTGGGTATAGCCACTTTGGAAAATGGTGTGGAAGTTCCTCAAAAAATTGAAAATAAAGCTACCCTGTGACCCAGCAATTCAGTCAGGTGTAGTGAAAAGAAAGGCCATATGCATACCAGTGTTCATAGCAGCAGTGTCCACAATAGCCAAACTGTGGATGAAGCCGAGATGCCTTTCAGCAAATGAATGGATAAAGAAGATGTGGTCCATATGTACAATCGAGTATTACTCAGCCATCAGAAAGGGTGAATACCCAGCTTTTGCATCAACATGGATGGGACTGGAGGAGATTATGCTGAGTGTAATAAGTCAAGCCAAGAAAGTCAATTATCATGTAGTTTCACTTATTTTGGAACATAGGGAATAGCATGGAAGACATAGGAGAAGGAAGGGAAAAATGAAGGGGTGAAAATTGGAGGGGGAGATGAACCATGAGAGACTATGGACTCTGGGAAATAACCTGAGGGTTTCAGAGGGAAGGGGGCGGTATTAAGTATTAAAGAGGGCATGTATTGCATGGAGCACTGGGTGTTATATCCAAACAATGAATCATGGAACACTATATCAAAAAGTAATGATGTACTGTGTGGTGACATAATAAAAAAATGAATAAATATAATTAGGATATAATTATGTCAATATAGTTATATAAGTTAATTTATGTATATATGCAATTCATGTAATATGTTACTATATATAAATACATAAATTAAGTTTATGTAGTTATTTATAAATATAACTAAGCACGTATGTGTGTAATTAAGCATATATGTGTATGTATATACTTATAGTTGCTGTTACTTTAATATACTCTATAGTATATAGAGCATATTAACACATAGTATATTATGCTAGTATAATATGCAAGTATATGATGTGTATTATATATCACATGATATATACCATGCCATAAAGTAGTATGATACCAGCCATAAAGTAGCGAATTCTTGCCTGATGTCCATTTCAAATGTTCCATTCCGTTGTTATAGTATATGCCCCATTTTTTTGTTTAAAAAAAAAACTTCTCCTTGTAGTTAAGACTCCTTTATAGAGATTTTTTTTTCCTTTCTAATATGGTTGCCAGGCTATTTATATAATCCTTTCTTTTATAGAAGGAGTAGTTTTAGGTGTATGAATTGCGTAGTCACTCCACATTTATTGAGATGATGTTTATTGAGATGATGTCTGTTCTGTGCAAAGCATTGGAATGATTTTGAGTTAATTATTTGATTTTATCTCCATTTGTTGGTGGGTATGTGATGTTAAGCATTTGGTCTAGTTGTTGGGATCTGGTATTTAATTTAAAAAGAAGAAAAACATAAACAAATTGGAAAGTAAATGGGAGACAAATTTAGAGAGAAATTGAAATCTGTAACTTTGAATGGAAGGAATCCTAGAACACATCTCATCATACTTCTCTTCATGACTGAGAGTTTATTTTATAATGATGGTGGAAAAAACTAAACCATCTAACATTTTGAACATGAATTTCTCCATAACTGGAGTTCACGATCGTGCAAGGACACGTATCCCTATCACCCAAATCTGCCAGACAGCTGCAGCTCAAGCTGATTACTTGTTCTGTGAAGCATGTGACCACCTATTCTGAATTGGCAGAAGGCCACTTTTCCAAAGGGCATGGTTTCCAGGTCTCTGCCACAGCTTATCCACTGTCTTTGGCTTGTCAACTATCCATACTGTCCACACTGAGATAGGATTTTTTCACTGGAGTCAAGAAAAAAGAAAGGGGGGGGGCAGCATAAGGTAAGATTCAAGAGTGTTAGCTAGGGAAATGGGAAGCAGAAGACAGTAAATATGCCAAAAGTATATATTTAAGGATAAGAGAAAGGAGAAGCCAGTGTCAAAGATGTGTCTCTCTAGGTAGGGGTGAATAGAGGCTGGCATCTCCTAATTTGTAAATTACCTAAGGCAACAAATGGTGTGGTAATTTATAATTGGACTCTTCTGTGATGGAGAAGGCTGGGGATAAGGATCAACACAAAGAAGTTGAGAGGCACTAACGTTTTATGGATATTTGGAAAAGGAAACAAGAAAATAGACCAAGGACAGTAATATTGAAATTTTATAAAGTACTTGGTATTGTTCCAACTTCTCTTTAGGGAGAAGCCACAAGCCCTTACAAGAAAAGCTCTGCTATGCTTATTTCCAGGGCAGCAAAGCTCCAGAGATGTGCCCTATTCAGACATACGCAGGAGCACTGGAGAGAGAGAATCCACAAGAAATAGGTGTTGGCATCTGTTTAAAGGAGAGGAAGGAAAACTATATTTTATAATCTTAAGGATAAAAATAAAGTGGAACATGAGAAATCATCTTGGGAATAGAATGCAGTTCTTGAAGCTTGGAGGGTAGGTTGGAGGTTATCTAGTTTAAGTTCCTGACACTCAAAGAGGACATTTAGTTGCCTCTTTCACATGATACCTCTTTGTGCCTTGAGTTAGAAAGTTACACATGGGGCGCCTGGGTGGCTCAGTGGGTTAAAGCCTCTTCCTTCAGCTCAGGTCATGATCTCAGGGTCCTGGGATCGAGGCCTGCATCGGGCTCCCTGCTCAGCAGGAAGCCTGCTTCCCCCTCTCTCTCTGCCTGCCTCTCTGCCTACTTGTAATCTCTCTCTCTGTGTCAAATAAATAAATAAAAAATCTTAAAAAAAAAAAGAATGATATGTAAATAGAGTGATTTCTTTGCAACCTGTTGAGATTAGCTTTCTTTTGCTTAGCATAACACCGTGAGGTCTATCCAAGTTGTCGTGTGTTTTGGTTGTTGAGTGGTATTTTATCAAATGCATGTAATAGTTTATCCATTCAGTCCTTGAAGGATATCTGTTTTTATTTTGTTTTTCCCCCCAATTTTGACTCTTACTAAGATTACACTTTCTGCCATTTCTTTCCTAGTTATACGAATTCTGACAGTACCTATTATGTGTCCTAGGTCTTAACTCCACATGGGATGAGTTAGAAGAAGGATAAAGAACAGATTAAAAGTTTGCAGAGATCACTAGAATGATTAGTTTTTAGGTGAATAAAATATGTACATCAATTCATTTTTTACCATGTCAAGAATATTCTAAGAATTACAGGAAAACAGGTAATGAGCATTATAAAAACAGGAGGAATGCCTGTGTTAAAAAAAAAAAAAAGCCTCACAAAGTTCTTAAAAGAATGGTCCACGGCTAACGTCTGTGACTCCTTTTCTTAGGTGGTGCCGGGGTGCTTTGTGCCAACAGATGGTAAATATTAAAGCATTTGCTCCTCATTTAGAGTTCCTCTTGTTTTCTACCTTCCTCCACCAGTTTTCTTCTCTCAGCATACTGGGCGGGAGATGCTTTTCTAGGACTATTTACACTGAATGATAGCCATCCCCAGCCTGTACAACTTACCCCAAGGTCATTATTCATGATTATAGCCGATGGTTTACAAATCATTCATTATTTTACTTAATTTCTTGAGTATGTAGAGGAGTTAGCTGATTTGTGCATCTTGGTACACACAGTTCATTTCTACTTGGGTTATTTTCTCTTCAGCACTGAGAAAAATTTTTTTCCATCTTCTCCTTCCTTTTTCAAAACTGTTAAACTTTCAAAACTGCTAAATCTTCTCTAAGAAGTTTTCTTTAAAGATTCAGTTGTTCAGTTCTACACAGCTAGTGAATTTTTGAACACTACATCAAAAACTAATGATGTATTATATGCTGGCTAATTGAACATAATAAAAAAGTGAATAAAAATAAGTAAAAATATTTCCAGGAAAAAAATTCAGTTGTTTCTCTTCATACTTCTATACATATACATTTGTGCTTTTGTCGTTTTTTTTATTCTGCTTCTCCCATGTAAGTCATCCCTTCTATTTCTTCATAATCAGGACTCTAGATAGTAAGGGCTTGACCTGTATTTAATTTGATCCATTAAAGCGCTACATATTTACCTTTGGGGACAGGTTTAACATGGATTTGAGGAGTTAACACAGACCTATTTTCCCTGAGTTTTTCTCAACCATCATTGCATCTGCTAATAGTATATTTTCTCTTATAATAGTTTTTTTTTTTAAGGAACAAAATTTGCTTTGGTTTTTTTTGACCCGCTAGGTAGTTAAGGTGTCAAGTTGGAAAATAGGCTGATCTGATCAAGTGAGTCCTGGTGTGGAAGTAAGAAGACCTGGGATTCTGTACTGGATTTGCCTCTAATTCCCTATGTGATCATGAAGATGCATTCTGCATCCTCATCAGCAAAATCATGCAGATACAAATGCCTATGTAGCTGATTGGGTTGCTGTGATGACAAAAGGAGATAATATAAAAAATTCTAGACTGGATGTGGGGGTCACATCATTATCTGTTGCAGATCCAACAAATCACCTTTGGGTTGTAGCATAAAATTATAAAACTGATGACCCTGTTCAACCACATCTTTTAAATCTCTCTAAAACTTCATATTTTCATAAAAGAAAAGGTAGTGTTGATAGCGCTTGGGTACTTCAAAGAGCTTTGTCTGAGAGAAGGAGCATATTTGTTGCATGCAATGCCTGTCCATGACTATTCTAGTTCAGGGAAAACTGGAGAAGCCTGCAGAAATGTGGGAAACCAAAGCTTCTTTTCAAAAGTTGAGAATTAAAAACTTGTCTGTGTAGCATGATAAAATTGCTCTGGAATTGGCTGGCGGATGGGTAAAAGGAAAGTGAGACCTTTCACCTTTTACAAAGGTTAAAATGACATTGTCAGCATGGCTTCATGTTCACTGCTGTCCTAATGCTAGATTGCATACTTGATAATACTGTCCCGGGAGTGATAATGTTGAGTTTCAGTCATGGCTGCGACAGACTGAAGATATCCCATCATCCTTGGTTTCAACGTTCCTCAAGCTGTGTTTTGAAAGAATTCTCCCAAAAGAATCCCTTAGGGACTACCCCGATTTTTTTTTTACCAGAGAGAAAACCTTCAAAATATGCCATGAGTCCAGCTACAAACCTAGTCCAAACTGTCGTAATCTCTCATCAAAACTACTAAACCGGCTTCCTAACTTGCCCTTTTTTTGACTCTTGCTCCTTTATACTCAGTTCTCCAAACAGCAGCTAAAGTGTTCTAAAAATACAATTCTTTTGAGAATATAATTCCGAGTGCAAAACTCTACTGTGGTTTTCTGTTACAATCAAACGCAATGCAGGTGCCTTGCTGTAACTATCAGAACTGAGTGTGGTCTGGCTTGAGTTGGTACTTTCAACCTCATCTCCTACCACTGCCCCTATTCTTTGCTTTACCCAAATCACACTGTGTTTCTTACTTTTCTTTGGCTATGCCTGAGGACCTTCACAATTGCTCTCAACTCTGGGGGACACTCCCCACTCTCCCCATCTTTGCCTGCCTA
Source organism: Ailurus styani (assembly GCA_002007465.1). NCBI lineage: Eukaryota > Metazoa > Chordata > Mammalia > Carnivora > Ailuridae > Ailurus > Ailurus styani. Next base: position 931,796 of record LNAC01000225.1, read on the forward strand.
ATTTTCACTTCATTTACATGTCTTCCTAAATGCAGCTTCCTCAGAAAGGCATCCCTTAATCACCTTTTGTGAAATAGCTGCCCTTGATCTTTTGTCACTCTCTCCAGAATTACACTTCAGTTTTCTTCATGACTTTTTCACCCAAGATCATCTTATATGTCTTGCTTTATTTTGTCTTCCTTTGTAGAGTATAAACTCTTTGCGATTGGGACATTGTCTTTTTCTTACAGTATCCCCACATCTGTAACAATATCTAGTCCTAAAGAGGTTTTTGGCAAGTATTTGTTGAAAGAGAAAAGAGTTATACTGAGGGTCAAATATGCCTGGCGTCAAATCCAAACTTCACCAGTTGCCAAGTATTGGAAGATGCAGCATTTCTCTTCAACTTGCTAAGCTTTAGTTTGTCTGGTTTAAAATGTGTCTAATGTTACCTTCATAAATTATTGTGGGAACAAAATGGACTAATAGATAAAGCCAACCACAGAGTGGGCAATCCACAATGTCCCCCTAGTCTGAGTGTATGTAGCTGATTGGGGGCACTCTCTGTAAAGTGGGCTAGAAGCTCAGAGTTTTTTGGGGTTTTTTTTTTGTTGTTGTTTGTTTCTTTTTTTTCTTTTTTTTTTTTTGTTTAGGTTTTCTGTTTTACTTTGTTTTATCTTTCTGTGGCAGGATGATGTGCTGCTCAAGGGACTGGACAAAGCCCTCAGAGGGTTGTAGGCCATGAGTTTGAGAGCCACTGGACTATGTCCATGCAAAGTGAAAAATAGATAAATGGAGAAACAGATGTCCTTGTGCTTCCTAATTCCCAGCTGGGGATCTTGTCTACAGTCCGAGAAGGCTCCTGTGGGTTTCTGTGGATGTGGTAGAGGGTACCAAGTATGCCCTACTTATATTTAGATGCTCAGACCTCAGTGCTGGAAAGGGTGGAAAAAAACCCTGCTTGAGTGAACATGAAAACATGGCAAGAAGCAGAGAAACTTTGTCTCCCACCTTTGTTCTTGTCAGGACTGCCTTTAAACGTACAGGTCCCACTTCCCTTTTATTTTTCTTTCATTTCTGTTGTGAGACCACTTCTAAAATTCCTGAAGTCCTGCCAAGCTAATGCAGTACTAAAGGTTTGCCTACTGGATATCTTGTCTCGGGTCAACTAATCAGAGCTAGAGCAAGACAGGAACAGCATAGATAGAATGAGCTCATTAAGATAATGTAAACACTTACATAATACTTATGAGATGCCAGGTACTCTTCCAGGAACTTTTCCTCTAATTCATTTCATCTTCACAACAACTCTGTTAGGGGAATAACTGCCGTTAGCCCCATCGTACAGTGAGGAAACCCTGAGGCCCAGAGAGTGAAAGTCCAAGGTCAGAGTTGGGCAACGGCAGCGCAGAGCGCCAAGTGCCATGTGATGTAGGTGGGGCCACACCTGCTCCTGTGTCCCCAACATCCTAGCTCTGTTGCTTCCTGTAACAGCTGAAACTCCAGGAGAGAGGTGTGTAGGTTTGGGTCGTATGAAGAGCTGTGCAAGATTGGTTAAAAACTGGGCACCTGGGTGGCTCAGTGGGTTAAAACCTCTGCTTTCAGCTCAGGTCATGATCTCAGCGTCCTGGGATCGAGGCCCACGTCCGGCTCTCTGCTCAGCAGGGAGCCCGCTTCCTCCTCTCTCCTCTCTCTCTGCCTGCCTCTCTGCCTACTTGTAATCTCTCTCTCTGTGTCAAATAAATAAATGAAATCTTTAAAAAAAAAAAAGATTGGTTAAAAACTGTATCAGAGTCATCCACACTGGAAATCATATCAACTTAAACTTGAGTGCTTTTTGGCTAACAAAGCAGGTTATTTATTCATGTTCCCAGAAACCTTCTCTGTTGTTGTCCAGTGCCACTGCTGAGCCTTTGTTCCTTCATCTGTCAGCAATAATGCCATTGTCTTCACTCTCTGCTGTGGCACAGCCCTCCTGTGGTCCAGGGCAGTCATGCTGGCCTGTGAAGTTAGCCAGCCTCTCCCTGGTCACCACGTCACACCATTCATTATACACACAGTTCGTGAAATGCTTCTGTTTGCTAATTTTTGTTCTTGCTCTCATGCATTCCCTCAACTGCATTGCCAATCCCCATGGGACTAGGAGTGGATCTGTTTTTTCTTTTCTTAGTCCCTTCTCAGTTCCTGCTGTAGATCTTTACATCCAGTCAGTGTTAAGTAATTGCTATTAAGCTGAATGATCAGCCCAAAACAAAGAAATGCATTGTTGTGGGACGCCCGGGTGGCTCAGTTGGTTGGGCAGCTGCCTTCAGCTCAGGTCATGGTCCCGGCGTCCTGGGATCGAGTCCCGCATCAGGCTTCTTGCTCGGTGGGGAGCCTGCTTCTCCCTCTGACACTGCCTGCTTGTGTTCTCTCTCTCTCTCTCTCTCTCTCTGAAAAATAAATAAATAAATAGAAATCTTAAAAAAAAATGCACTGTTGCCTGGCTTGTTACTTTTGTAAGGATAGGGATAATCATAAGATTAGTAGGTACTATTTGCAGAGGGTAATATGCGGCATGTTTCAAGGGTTTTTACATATAGTAACTCATTTAATTCTGCCAACAACCCTAAGCACTGCTATTTTGAACTTCATTTTATACATGGGGAAACTCTTGCTTCTTGGGGAGCTAGTTTGTGGAAAATCTAGCTTTACTACCCTAAAAACAGTGAATGTGCAGGAGGAGTTGCATTGCTATGGCTTGGAATGGATGCTGTTGAGGAAGCAGTATTACAGCTTGATGGAGTGGAGGTTGATTTAGAAGACATATGTAATTGAAGTATTATTCTTATTAGATTTTTCAGTATCTCTTCCACTTACTCTCTTTCCTTTAGATACCAGGAAAGGACAGGAGCTGAAGAGTGTATCCTCTGCTGGAAAATGGGAGCTCTTTCTTGGGCATATTCTTGAGGAACATTTTTGTATGATATAGACCTCAGGTGTTGACTTTCCTATTTAATATCTGTTTGATCTTGACAGATTATTAAGGATCTTGGATTTGATTTTTCTCATCTGTCGAGTGGATTTTGCTTAGCCATGTTAGGGTTGTGATCAAGGTTAAATGAGATTCTGTGTGTGCAAAGAACCAGGTAGAAAGAGTGGCTTGGGTGCTCCCTGGGTAGACATTGGCTGTTATTGGGTGCAGACATTACCTTAAAATCCTAAATACGCTGTAGGTTTGAGTTGAGTCAGAAGCCTTGAGTTGGTGAATGTATCCTCTTGCTACAGGTTGCAGGCCTGTGCCACACAGCCTAGGAAATGCTTGCTTAGAGACAGCCCAGTAGGGTAAAAAATAATTATTATTATTATGGATAGGTTGGCATTTTGTACAACGTTGTAAGACATTTATAGTTATTGAGCCAGAATTTCCACTGTAATAGAAAAAGCAGTTGCTTTTAAACTTCTTGTTCAATTTAGCAATTATGGATGAGTTAAAATGTAGGCCATTTGAATTGGATTTGGAGGATAAGGTAAGATTCTGTCCTACAGTGGGGGATGACTCATAGAAGAGGTAGTTTGACACAGTAGAAACAGCAGCTGATAAGGAGCCAGGAGACCCAAGTTCCTGTCCTGGATTTGCATGAATAAACTGTAGTAGCCTTTGGGAAAATCATTAAACATCTCAGTTTTCTAGTCTGTAAAATGAGAAGGCTGTCTTTATGAATGGATCTTTCAACATACATAAGTTCTACCAAGCAGATCACTGAAAATGGAATGTGTTATCTATGGTCATTAGGGAACAAAGTACTCTTGCTAGTACAGTACTCTTTTTTTTGGAGAGGATTATCGATGTAAACAACCAGAACCCAAGAAAATCCATCAGCACCAGAATGATACAGACAAAAATAGACACCTGGGAATCTCGTAATATCCTAGGGTCATTGCTATGTCCTGGGAAAGTATAGGCATGCTAGTTAAAAGAGTTTCCGATGATGAGTCATTATAAGCAGAAGATTTATAGGGATCCATCAATGGAATTTTTAAATGTTTATCATGTTATGGATATCCTGTCATGCATTGACACATCTTGAGAAATAATTTGTTGGTTGACAAAGCTTTCTGAAGTTTGCAAATGTAAAAACTAATTTGGGTTAACTACCTTTTCTAGTTTTTCTTGGCACTTTTTGTTTCTTCATATAATTTTGGTCACAGGTGTGAAGCCACATTTTGTGCTGATTGCTTTTCTAAAAGGTTTAAAGTTCTACAAAGTCATATTTTGAGTGGCGGCATTTTCTACTCTCTGTATCACCAACCACCTGCAAAATTAGGTCAAGTAAGGAACAGACAGATTAGGTGGTTCCTTAGAAATATTCACTAACATTAGACTGGTGCCTCCTGTGGTACAATAGACATGTTCTTGGGAGTTGTGAAAATTAAATTTCAAAAAATTGAATCCAATTTTCCTATCGACTTGTATTAGACTTTCAAAAATACTTTATCTTCGTTTCTAATTGATTTTTGATTAGCAATGGTTCTTGCCATTTTAACTCTAAATTATAAGGTCTCCCTACCTCCCCCTAGTTAATGATATATATGAAAAAAATTGGAGCAAGTCAGAGAAGCTTCCCTATGCTCTAACCCTGTAGACAGACCTAGGGAGGAGTGTGTGTGTGTGGGTGTGTGTGTGGTGGTGGGCTATCTGGATGTTGAAGGACCTTGGTCTGGCGCTTTCTCTGCCACCACAGAGTGTTGCATCTTCTTCTTTTTTTTTTTTTAAGGATTTTTATTTATTTATTTGACAGAGAGAGAGAGAGAGTACAAGTAGGCAGAGAGGCAGAAAGAGAGGAGGAAGCAGAGAGCCCGATGTGGGGCTCGATCCCAGGATCCTGAGATCATGACTTGAGCCGAAGGCAGAGGCTTTAACCCACTGAACCACCCAGGCGCCCCAGAGTATTGCATCTTTGAGCAAGGTCTCTTTGCCTCCTTCAGCCACCATTTTCTCACCTGTAAATGATGACCTCCATTGGTTCTATCTGACTCCAGTATTCTACAAATAATTGAGTGGGAAAAGGAAATTTTCTGTAAATAATCCCATAATTTTTTTTTGTAATTTAATTTTATGAAGGTGGATTATACCTACCTGTTAGTGAATAGGGGCCTCCCTTTATCCTTGTTTTTATTTAGATTTTTTTTTGACTGCTAAATTCCATTTTGACTAGATTAAATCGAGAATCCTGGGGAGGCTCATTCAGCATAGACAGATTTATTCACTTTTCATGCTGGATGAGGGAAAGGAAATATTTTAAGATAGAGCTGACATGGAACATTAATTTGATTGAAGCCTTTCTGTGTGAGGAGTGATTATAGCATCTTCATTGCCATAATGGAGAGAGATTAGTATGGATTAGATTATCCCATGTACAAAGGTTGTACAAATTGATAGCTGTTATTTGTAGGCTAGACTGATCTTTACAGTTACTGGCATGACTTCTTAAGCAATATAGTCATGATTCCTTTCATGTGGTTTACATGTGGCAACAAGAGAAGCACATATCCCTGGTTACCAAAACCTTGTGTCTCCCAACAGGAACTTGGCACAGACTCAAAAACACAAGATGTGTATGCACAATATGAAGGGATGGCACTGGTCATCTGGTGTGCTGTCTGCAATGAGAGCACACACTGGCCAAAGGCAGAAGAGTTCCTGAAACAGATGTTCAGACAAGATGGCTAGGATACTGTCGAAATGTGGTCTAGAATAATTATGAACATAAGCCTAAAAAGGTAGCCAAGATATGGTTCTGAATTATAGCCAGCCATGGGATTATTATTTAATTCCAGTTTAGTGTGTTTCCTGCCAAGTATGTGCCAGACCCTCTGAAATGGAATCTGGTTTTTGCCAGAGGTACTTAGCAACTGTATTTTAAGCCTAAATTCCAAAAAAAGTAAAAATGAATAAATTGCTTTCTGATGGGAGTAAGTTGTATTTCAAAAAGCCTCTGAAACCCCTAGCAAAATCTCAGACTTTCCCTGATTGAGTGGAAGAGAGGGAGCAGTCTTCCCCTCCATTGAACCCATCTGGGCTTGTCACATTCCTCATGTTAATAAGCAGTTGGTACACGTGGTCAGTGATTATTAGTACTTACATGACCACCCTTATCCCATCTCATTGCTTTCACCTGCTCCCTCTTGCTTTTCTACTCCACCAGAAGTGACCTCCTCCTTGAACCTTCAGATGCACCAAATACCTTCCTGCTTCGGGGTTTTACTCTGCCGTCTGCTGGAAAGCTGCTCTTTCCTGTAGTCAAGTCTCACTCCTCACTTTCCTCAGGCTTTTGCTCAGCTGCCATCTTATCCACCGGTTTTTCTGGTCACCACCAGCATTCTCTGTCATTTCCATCTTGCTCTGTTTTACCTTGTAGCACTAATGAGCATGTGACAGATTACATTTTTACTTGCATACTTGTTTATCTGTGTTTTCCCTCTAGAATGAGGATATAGGCTTGGAACAATGCTGAGCCCACAGTGGATGCTCAGTAAATATTTGTTGAGAAAATGAAGAAATTGTTAGCGTTCAATTTGTATATGTTCATATACATTATGTTGGGGGCTTCTAGAAGACAGTATTGGAATTTAACTTGTGTCTCAAACACTGAAAGAATCTTGGAGACCAGAGGTTCTTAAAGGACTGTCCATGCACTCAAAGCAGCATTTCACAAGATTTAATATACATAAGAATCAACAGGGTATCTTATTAAAAGTGCCTAAGGAGAGCACATGTTGTGATGAGCACTGGGTGTTATATGCAACTAATGAATCATTGAACATTATAGCAGAAACTAATGATGTACTATGTGTTGGCTAATTGAACATAATACAGGATAAATAAATAAATATGTACCAAAAAAGTGCTCATTCTGATTCAGCAGTTGTGGGTTGGAGAGTTGGGGGCCCGGGTTCTGCATATCTAACAGTCTCCCATGCGATGATGAGGGTGCTGGTCCAAGGATTGTGCTTTGAGTAGGAAGGCTTGAAAGCATCCATAAGTGGAATTCAAGGGGTTCACAGAGTCAGAGTCATTATTTTGAATACTAAGTATCATTCATTGTTCTGGCACAAAACTACTTTCTGGAGTTTTCTGGTTAACAGAATGCCAATAAACAGATAATTTATTAAACATTTTAAAATAGAACTTTAAATTGTTAGCCATGCATCGTTTCATATGCAGACCTACATTACGTGTACAGCAATTTCTTTTTCTGAGGAAATGGTAGAGAGCATACATCCGATTCTCAAAGGGGTGATAACACCAAACAAGGGCTAACAACTATTTTTAATAGATGATGTTAAACAAAGGAAACTTGAGATATCAAGCCAAAGTGCATCATAACCACAGGTAGGATGGTGACAAAACCTGCACATATGCTTGCAAATACTTTTTTTTTTCTTTTTTTTTTTTTTTTTTTTTTTTTGCTAAACAAAACAACTTACTTTTTAAGTTAACGTTTACCAGGGATGATATTTTCCCTGGGAAGTATTAGGTGAAAACATTTGCAAAATGCTTGGAACCCTACAATCCCAAGACAAATATTTGTTTTCCCCTAGCCACTAGAAATGGACCCCAGCTGGAAACATTGGCTAAAAACGAATATTTGGAAACTCTTAGGCTCTCTATAAAATGCCATTGCAGTAGCTCACTGTCCTTCTAATCTCAGGCCAAAATACCCTCGAAGGGGCACTGGTGTAGAAAAGCTGTTTTCAGGCACAAAGCAAAAAAACAGCCCATCAAGAGCTGTGTAGCTTTTCAGTTAGGCAACTTATCCCCAGGTGCATTTTTCTTAGCCACGGAGTGCGGGCACTTTAGTTTCAGAAGTAATAATCCCCTGAATGAACAAGAGAAGACATTTGGAAAAACTGAGATGTTTAATATTAAAAGACTCTACTATAATAGACAACTAGTGCAGGGCATAGTCAAATGTGTTACATTCTAGACTCCCTTGCATTGTTATGGTATCATTGTCATCATAATTGCCAGTGAAGCTATTAGACATCACAGTGGATGACACTTAGGACTTAATATATTCTGGTCAGTGTGCTAAGCACCTTCCATATATTTTCTGTAGTGGAAATACTTTTAAAAACTTATTTGAAGTAGGTCCTGTAATTATTTTGTTTTTCAGATAAAGAAGCTGATGTGTAGATACATGGTTTATATAGTTTTAGGTGACAAAATTAGTGAGTGATAGACTTGGGATTCAAAGTTAGATATTCTGATACTAGAGCTCATGCTATCAACTATCATGTTGTACTCATAACCATAACACCTTGATTACTGGTGACCTTGGGACATCTATTTAGGGGACTAGATTTTAAAGTTCTTTGGTTCAGTTTGCCCTCGGGGTAAAGAAAACAGATTTTTATAAACTTCTATCAGCAAATTAACTGTTCTAAGTTATTTTTCAGAAGAAACACTAAATGCTCTTGATTAATCATGGTGAAAGTTTTACTCATATGAGCTTGGAGCTTCAGCATTCCCATTTCATGGATGCATGGATTTTATGTGGCTCTGTAACATGGCAAACATAACTTGGTATGCTAAAATGGCCTAGGGTGAAGATAAATGCAACTGGTTTTGAAACTGACCACTTTTTCTTAATGCTCAATTTGTGCTTCTGTGAATGAACAGAATTTCAATACTTTAATGTGAGTATTGGACAGGGTTCTTAGTTGCACATAACAGAATATGAATAGGCTAGTTTAATCAGAAAGAATGTACTGACAGGTATTAGTAAGCGTCCAAAATCTCTGGAAGGATGCCAGAGAGCCTGGTTCTGGGGCTCGTCATACCCAAGGACTTCTCTCTGATCACATGGCTTCTCATAACCTGTGAAGCCAGGTACGTGCCTCCTGAAGCTGATGAACCAAATGCCTTCCCAACCGCTTCTGCCAGAAACCTGGTTCTTCTGGCTTGGCACCCAGGTATAGGGTAGTTTCTCAATTTCCTGGCTTCTAAAACAGGACTTTCAATATGAGAAAACCCCAAAATGTAGGAATATGTTGGGCACTCAACACAAGGAAGCCCCCAATACTGTGAAATATTCAGATAAATGTGAAATATCTTTCTCTTTATTGCATTTCCCTCTCATTTCAGTTCCTTTGACTGCTACTTTCTTATTGATAACAGAGACTCTGTTCATTCAGTCCCCCAAAATGGCATGGCGTTAAGTTCACAAAAAGGCCTGTCATGGACTTTTTGAGTCTGATGAAAAAGATGAGATCTGTATTAAAAAGGCAATGAAGGAAATGTGGCGAATTTGGTGCTACGCATTTTTAACTTGAGAGAGATGGTAGGACCTATAAATCAATATAGAATGGGCAAGTGGGTAGGGGATAAGGGATTGTGGCTTAGAAGTACACACAGGGCTCTATGTTTGGAAGTGGGAGTTGCCCTCCAGGGATTGACAGTTGAAGCATTGGCAAGAGAATGAATGTATTTTCTGATGTCAACAAATAGGACAGAAGATTGAACATGGAACCTTGAAGATCCCTCCCCCACAGCCATGAACAAGTACAAGAAAACAGCAAGCCTGTAAAGGAATGGAGAAGGACCAGATAGAGAGTTGAGAAGACAACTGTATTCTTATAGTGTCATAGGGATTAAAGGAGGCAATATATTGGAACTGATTGCCTTTGACTCTTCATTAAAATATAGTTTTAATGTAAAACAGAGTTGGAAAGAGATAATATTTGAGGTGTGTCTCCTGCTTACCAAATTTGTTTCATATCTCTATCATTTCATTTGATTTAATGTAATTAAAATCATTAAATATATGTGTGGTTAAAACAATTTTGAGTTATTTTTATTTTAACTTAAACACAGTCAAATTCAGTTTCTTTTTTTTTAAAGATTTTATTTATTTATTTGACACAGAGAGAGAGATCAGATCACAAGTAGGCAGAGAGGCAGGCAGAGAGAGAGGAGGAAGCAGGCTCCCCACTGAGCAGGGAGCCCGATGTGGGCCTCGATCTCAGGACCCTGAGATCATGACCTGAGCCGAAGGCAGAGGCTTTAACCACTGAGCCACCCAGGCGCCCTCAAATTCAGTTTCTTGTAGTTAATCACATACTTGAAGAAATGACCTTAAGAATTCTGTTTTGGGAAAGAGAATTGCATGGTGTCCAGTGCAGTTATGTAAACCTCTATGTAGTTTTCCTCTTGGCCACAAATTCTGGAACCTGGGCAGGCTACCTCACTTCTCACTCAGAACATCCTTTGGGACTGGATATGGAGCTAATGTTTTAGATTGGAAGAAATAACACTTCACAGTTTATATCTAGGAAACATGTGTTTGCAGTTTCTTACGTCTCTGAATAATGTGAGAAATCGGAAGGCTTAATTCACTCAGAAAATATTAACTCAAGCCTACTGTATGCCAAAGAATGATGTTTAGTGGTTTTGCAATAAGGTAGAAGTAGAGAGACAGTAACACTTGCCTTTTCCTGAAAAGAATGGAGTTTTATTTTTACTTAGGAGACATAGCAAGGAAAAGTGTATGTGCTATACTATATATGTTTAGGGTAAGCTCTGGCATGACAAAGGGAGGTTTGGTGTCATGGAAGTTTCTATTTCAGTAGGAAGAAAAAAAAAGCCTAAATTATATGTGAATGTTATCATACCAGAAAGAAGTCCATTGAGTTTTCTAAGATGGGTTTGATCACCCTTATTAATACCAAATAATTCGCCCATGCCATAGATTTTCTGGTGTGGTGATGATGGACCTTGAATATTACCTTTACTCTGGTGAAGTTGTTTATCCCTTTACTTATAGACATTGTTGGGTTGTCATTGCATATGTCACAAATCTAGCATCAGGTTTCTGTTTAATAAACTATCTAATCACAGAATCACTTTGTTTTAAGAAAAGAATGACTGTTGGAAACCTAGAGAGGCATACAAATGATCATTCATGGATATATAATAGAATACGAATAAAAAACAGAAAAATAACATTTATTTGAAAAATTCCGATATTAAAATTCTCAAATTTATTTTTATAAGAAGGGAATAATTTAGATTCAGTGCATGTTTGGCAGTGTCATATATGTACTTCTCTTGTTGGGGCAGTCACTTGTTTTTAATAATATCTTTATCTTGACTAAAATACAGATTTTTTTTTTTTTTTTACAGCAGGGCCACTGGTTGAATCAATATTCTCCAATAATAGAATTAGCAACATCAACAACGACTGCAAGACTTGGCATATATTGAGTCCTGACCATGTGCCAGTCATTGTTTTAATCACTTTATATATATTAACTCATGTAATTCTCATAGTGGCTGTGAAAATGAGACTGGAGTAAGTAACTTAGACACAGTTACACAGCTAGTAAGTGATGGAGTCAGACTTTGAATCCAGGTAGTTAGGATTGCAAATTGATGCTCTTCAGTTCTACCCTGCATCAATAAAGATAGTTACTAACCAAGTCAAATTTTCTTAGAGTGTATTTTTAGATAATAAAAATTGGTGAAAGAATTTAAGAAAGCAGCAAGTGAGGGAAATAAAGGAAGACCAAAAGGAAGAAAGACCACTCCATCATTGGTTGAGAGTTCTGTTAACGTTTTGAATTATTCACACTTAGTCTTTTTTTTTTCCCTATTCATATATACACAAAATTTGGATCAGACTATGATTTAGTACCATACAGTTTTGATTATTACAACTCTGTTATATATATTGAAGTCTGGGATGGTGATATCTCCAGTTCTTTCTCAAGATTGTTTTGGCTAATTGGGATCTTTTGTGGTTCCATACAAATTTTTGTATTATTCTGGTTCTGTGAAAAATGTTTTAGGTATTTTGATAAGGATTCCATTACATCTGTAGATTGCTTTGTGTAGTATGGACATATTGGTTCTTCCAATTTATGAGCATGGAATATTTTTCCATTTGTTTGTGTCATCTCCAACTTATTCCATTGTTTTATAGTTTTTGAAGTAAAGGTCTTTCACCTCTTTTGTTAGGTTTATTTCTAGGTATCTTGTTATTTTTGGTGCAGTTTTAAATGGATTTGTTTTCTTAATTTCTTTTCCTCCTACTTTATTATCAGTGTATAGAAATGTAACAGGTATCAACTTCGTATCCTGTGACTTTACTGAATTCTTTTATCAGTTATAGTAGTTTCTTGGTGGTCTTTTGGGTGTTTTATATATAGCATCAGACCATCTGCAAATAGTGACTGTTTTACTTCTTACCAATTTGGATGCTTTCTATTTCTTGTTTGATTGCTGTGGGTAGGACTTCCAGCACTATACTGAATAAAAGTGGTGAGTGTGGACATTTTTCTTTTTATTCCTGATGTTAGAAAAAAAACTCTAGGGTTTTCACTATTGAGTATGATGTTCACATTATAATATGTAACGTTTTTGTTCAGGTGATATATTTTGGAAAATTTCCCATAGTATTATTTTAATATGATTTTTTTAAATGGCTATATTACGTTATGGGTGTTCCATACTTTTTATACACCCCTATTGAGCATTTAGATTATTTTCTACCTCTTGCTTTTAGGAATCAAGGTTTTTAGTAAAAATATAAAAACTTACAGGCAGTAGTATCAAACATTACAATTTATTTGAAATTAGAATAGAAATGTAATTGACTAATTTATGTTATGTCTTTTAGTTTTGTTTGTTTACTTTAACTGTATCTGCTTATGTGCTCCTCAAAACTATAATTTATATTCAGGAAGGTTGTCAAAGAGAATATTTCAGTCTGAAGTTGTATTTGTTATTTTGAGTCAGATTCAGTGGATGATTCTTCTTTGAAAAATTTCTCTAATGGCTCAGCTGATGTCGAAAGGCCCCATCATTTAGTATGTATCTAGTTATCTAGGGAAATGGCATGCTTACCATTTTGTGTTGTGTTAAGGTTTTGGATCTAGTGTGTTTTTACCATAGCATGCTGTTTTTGAGCAGAATTTTCTCCCATATTTTCATTTCAGATGATATAGATAACAATCCTTATGGAAAACCTGACACCATAAGATTTGATTCATCAGTCTACCAGTAGTATTACCTCTATCCAGTGATTCTGAGTATCTTCATAATGATCATTATTGTTCTCAGTGATGAGTTAAGAAAGTCATTATGAAAGATCAAATTGTGGCCAAGAGTAGTAGTTAAGAACATACATTTTGGAGTCACATGGACCTAAAATGCAAACTTAGGTCTGCTACTTGGTAGTTGTATAATTTTGAGCAAGTTACTTAACCTCTCTGAGCTTCACAGTTTTTTACCTATAAAATGAAGTTGTAAAGATAAATAGTGTCTGAGCTCTAGTAAGTCTTCTATAAATATTAGCTTGATTTATCACCAGTATCAGTATTAAGTATATTTTATTCTACTCCAGTGATATGGAAGGCAGCTATGCTCACCACTATACCACCAATGCTACTCCAGTGATATGGAATACAGATCTTCCTTGACTTAAGATGGAGTTACATCCCCATAGGCCCATTCTAAGTTAAAAATTTTATAAGTTGAAAAAGCATTTAGTACTCCTAATCAACCAAACATCATAGTGTAGCTTATTCTACCTCAAATGTGCTCAATAAGCTTACATTAGTTGGGCAGAATCCTCTAAAAGAAAGCCTGTTTTATAATAAAATGTTGACTATCTCATTAAATTTATGGAATGTTGTACTGAAAGTGAAAAATAGAATGGTTGTATAGGAACAGAATGGTTGTCAGGGTATCGTTTATGTGTCCTCATGCTTGTGGGGCTGATTGCGGGCTACAGCTCACTGACACTGCCCATAATCATGAGAGAGTCGTACCACATATCGCTAGCCTGGGAGAAAGTCCAAATTCAAAGTTCAGTTTCTACTGAATGCTATTGCTTTCACACCATCATAAAGTTGAAAACCATTAAGTCAAACCACTGTTAAGTCTGGGACCATCTGCATTGGTTTTTATGTGCAGAATCTAAGTAATTGTCTCATAAAGTTGCTAATTAACCAAGATACAGGATTCATTGACTGGGGTTGACAGGACACTTACTACATACGAAATTGTAGAATGATAAATCCTGAAGACTTTGTGTCCTTAATAATAACAGCAAAATAATGGAATTCCTTTAAGAAATTTTAAGTTTCTTTCATGTATCGTATATATTTGTAACTATTTAGCTTGCTGTGAATTTTTCAAGAACACTTTACATTGTTTATTTTATGTGTGATTAATGCGTATGTAGAATAGTGCATGGGCAATTATTTAACCTTATTGATTTTGATAATTATAAACTAAAAGTGCATAAAAAATATAGTTTCATGTATCATTTCAGAGATTCCACTGACAAAACAGTTTCTCCAAATCAGGCATCATGATTTGATTCGAGTATTATATTTTATATTGATCTGAAATGAAAAGTTACTGTCTCTGGTTTGACACAACAACAAAAATATTGTTCTTCCTCCCTGGCCTGACCCCGATAACCCTAAGCTGATTTTTTTTAATGTCATCATCTTCATAGTTGGTGTAGTTCCTAGGAGAACATTTTTGGTGATCCATAGGTTAAGGCAAAACTGTCAACACCTTATTGCAGTAAAATAAAGCCATCGCATATTTTTGTTTTTGTAAATCTTATCTAGACAGTTTACTTGCAGAAATCAGAGCCCAAACTATTGAGAAAAGCATGTTTATAGTTATGGACATCTTTGATAATGGAAAAGAGAAGAACAATGTATAATCTTTCTGAAACTACTTTTTCTTAGCACTTACCAACCCTGTGTAACAGGTGCAATGAACTGATACTTTCAAAAAGAAGTCATGAAAGAAGAAAACCATTTGAAAAGCTATACTAATTGAGCAAAAGTAAGATAAAACATTGACAGGATAGGAGGATTTTTTTTTTTTTAAGAAGAGCCTCACTGTAAGGTAGAGTGATTTCTTTTAAGCTGGAGTCTTACTTAACTCTGCCTCTTATATAGTATAAGTCAGACCCCATGGCTCCAGGGAAGAGTCCTGGGCCAGAAGTCTAGTGGGGTACATTCTATTCTAACCCAGTCTCAGCCTCTTTTTTGCTTTTTACTTTCAGCAAAAAGCCACATAACCTTTCAGTCCCTCCAGTTACTCATCTATAAAATGAAAAGTTTGTATCGGGTGGTCTTAAAGGTTCATTTGGCCTCCACCATGATATAATTTGCAAATGGAAATATTTTTACAAATGTGTTATGTATCTTGCTCTCAGTTCGGGACTAAAAGCTGTAGATACTAACGTATACTAAAACTGAACAGCTTTCTGTGGAAGTGGACTTTTAAGAGATAGTGTACAGGAGTCTGATCTTATGTTGAGTAATACCTCTTGCAGCTGATACTTTTATAACATGTACACATGTGTGTCAGTTCAGATTGCTATGTCTAGATTAATGTTCTCAGATGTTATTTCTACATCACCATCAGGAAGTGGTAGATTTCAAACCTGTCCTATACCACCTTGAGTTCATAAAAATAAGAGCATTCTCTTATTTCGTTGTTTTAAAAAATGTTAAAATAAACCAGTTTCTTCTCAAATCCCCGGTAATGTTTTGGTGTAGGTTGGCTCTCACCGTCTTGGAGGCACAGTATCCTTCATTGTAGGAAAATGGTTTTTTTTGAGAGTCTTCACAACTATTAGCACATTTTAGGATATTATTCCAAGGACCCACTGTGGTATTCGGTCACACTGAAGAGATACTTAAATTTTAGGATTTGTTGTGATGAGCAGACAATACATACCTTTTGAACATGTCAAGAAATGTATGAAACATGCAGTTCTGTCAACAAAATTTGATAAAAGCATTTTTAGTGCCACTTTTCAGATGATATAGTGAAGTGCAAAGAAGTTAGTTAACTTGGCCAATAATCACTAAGTGAAGGAGACATAATTTTTGAACAAGTAACTTTTCTCTCATATTATACTGCCTCACTATAACAATAAATATGTGGAGATTTCTCAAAGTTTTAATGTGAATGTTAAAAAAACACTGTATTCTGGGATGTTTTATAGAGCCACACACCCAAACCACTGATAGTATAAATTGTTAGTTCTCCCTGTTTTTTCGTATTTTCCCCATGTGAGCACACTGGCCTGGCTCAAGAATGCTTGGTTCTACTTCTGACATTTCCACTCCATTCTTCAATGTAATATGAAAGGGTGGGATTAGAAAATGCCAAAATCCCTAAGGTCCCTTCTTAGTTCAGTTCTGTCTGCTTTATGGAGTTGTGGGACTTTTCCAGATGCTTTATAAAATGTTTGAGTGTCAACTGGCCTGGCCCTTAACACTGGAGGAAGTAGTAGTCAATAGGTTCTGAACGTTGTAGTGGGAAGACTGAAAGTGGAGACCAGAAGTTTTGTTTTCTTACTTTTTGTTGAAAACAGGCTGTTACCAACTACTGCCTAGGATGTCTGGGATTAGTCACAGAGCAGGAGGCTCTGCATGCCAGACTGGCAGTGAGTCATACTGGGTAAGCACAGGACTGACCAGTGACTGGTGCATGCTGCCATATTAAAAATTATGCAGATGCCCAGAGAGAGCTACCGTACATGGGAAAGAGGTAGTAGGGGCTTCCCGTGGCAGTATTAGTCATAAAATGACAAAAATGAATGTGATCTTAGAAAGCAGCTGAAATTTCTCACTTTATAGCTGGAGCTCAAGGAATTGAGGACAATTGTGCAAGTCTGTAACTTTAGTGTGAAAGTTGAGGATGGAATTCAGGTCCCCCAACTTCATATCTAACGTCTCACTTATATTTACTTATGTTAAATTTCATACCTCATTTTGTTTCCATTGCTTTGATGGTCCTGGATTGTAATATCATAAGTATATTGTCACTAGGTGAATTTGTGTCCCTTATATTTCATATACACAACTTGAAATGCCTATGCTTTATTAAATCAACACAAAGCACTTGAAAATTAGATTCAAGATTAGACAGGAAACATAGTGACATACTAAGATCATTTGGTATATTATCATTTTAAGCGAGTTAAATCATTACTGCTTGCAGATTCATATATAGCAACCACATGCAGATAGTAAATAGAAAGGTCAGTAAACTGAAAGTTAGCAATAAATGGCTGCCTTTTGGATTCCACAGGGCTTCTGTTAGGTGAAGTCTCATTTAGCGTAGTTATGATGCAGTAAAGGAAGTGCAGTTGACCTTTGAACAATGTAAGGTTTAGGGGCACCGATCTCCTGTGCAACTGGAAGTCTACCTATAACTTTTGACTCTTCCAAAACTTCTAATGTCTACTCTTAAATTGAAGCTTTATCAATAAGATAAACAGTCGATTTAACACATGTATGTTATATGTTTTGCATACCGTATTCTTATAATAAAGGAAGCTGGAGAAAAGGAAATGTTAAGAAAATCATAAAAGAAAATACATTTACAGCACTGTTGTGTGTTAATCAAAGCCCACATGTAAATGGACCCACACAGTTCAAACCCATGTTCAAGGGCCAAGTGTATACCACAATGCCAGTAAACATTTCAGTGATTCTAAGTTGGGAAACTTGCAAATGCAAGTATGAAAGGATGACTAAAATACATGTGTTCATTGAACAAGGAATCAAAAGAAATCTTAAGGAATTGAAAGAAGGAACGTTGGTACCTAAAAGTATTCAGGTATAAAGAAATCACGTACAAGAAAGCCTAGAGACTAATAGTGATGGAGGAGAGGTACTGGTTTGTTAGTAGATTTGGGTTTGCAGTTTGGAAATCCTCTCTCTAAACTGCATGAAAACTGGGCGCCTGGGTGGCTCAGTGGGTTAAAGCCTCTGCTTTCGGCTCAGGTCATGATCTCAGCGTCCTGGGATGGAGGCCCGCATCGGGCTCTCTGCTCAGCAGGGAGCCTGCTTCCTCCTCTCCCTGTCTCTCTGCCTGCCTCTCCACCTACTTGTGATCTCTCTCTGTGTATCAAATAAATAAATAAAATCTTTAAAAAAAAATAAACTGCATGAAAACTAATAATTGTGCGAATAGTTTTGGTGTTGTTAATCATAATCTGGGCATGCAGATTTAGCTACATGATTTTATGCAAATCAGTTGATCCCTCTGAACATCTGATTCCTCATTTGTAAAGGACTTGAACTAGATTATACTTCTTGGCTTAAACAACCACTGCTGGACAAAAAAATCTTATAATTAGTATCTGCAGCTTTGTCAAGAGGTAAAAAGTTGCAATGATGTTTTGTAGCTTAAATGAGTAACTTCATTTGTTAGACTTAGATGGTAGGCATGCTTTTTGAAATCACTCATGGATACTCCACATTGCTTAATATTATAGATATTTAGGGCTAGAACACACAAAGGAAATTTGGAGTTTACTCATACTTCCAAATTTCATCGATGAAAGTGATGAGATCTTAGAGGTATGAAGTTATTTACCTTTCTGCTTACTAGTGGAGCCCAAAGGAGGAGCAGATCCTCATGATTCTCAGTACAGAGGTTTATTTATTTTTTCTTCTCTAGGAAAGATGATAAATGGGCTTTCTTTCTCATGCCAACTCAGATTAATTGGTAGGGTCCACCTGATGAGAAAGACTGTGAAGTAGAGACCCAGGTACTACAGAAAAGACTACTGTTACTGATTAGTGCTGTCTGCTGTGTGCACAGCATTGGGGATAACATATATGTTTGCCACCTCTTCTCAAGGCTATCCTTTATACATGTTCCTTGAGGCTAAACTTACAATATTTCTTCTGTCTTGCTTGCAACTGCCATCACTCACAGTGTTACTTAATGTTGTCTAAGATATTGTATTCTAAGAGAAGCAATATGTCTCAGTGGACCGAACATAGATTTGATCACTAGGAAATACATCATTCTCAGGGTTTGGATCCTCATTGGGTTTTCCTGAGCTGTTTCTCATTTCTTGTGTTGCTAAGTGTAGATTGTTAGCATTGTGTGTCTTATCTGACTAAGATGTTAAGACTGCCAGGGCAGCACCACAGCCCTGAACATAGGCTTGTTCTAGTTTTGCCTCTTAAAGGAAGATGGTGAAATGTGGTGGGAGAAGAAAGGCAGATGGCTTGTCCTTTGTGGTTCTGACAAATTCAATCCAGTTCCAACAGCTGAATTATATTCCCGGATATGGGCTTTCTGCTATATGATGTTGAAGGAAGCTTTCTCCCACAGCTGGCATGCTCTGGCTCCTTGGTCTGCTCAAGGGAGTTGTGAAAGAAGCATACCTTGGACCAGCAAAGCTGTGTTGACCCCTACCCCCAACTTCCTACAGCTTTGCAGGATTTTGGAAGAAAATGGGTAGGTCCTCTAGAACTGGTTAAATAATCTTTTTCATTGATTCAGGTCTGAGCTCATCCCCATCTGGAATTATTTGAAAGAAAAAGGTGGCACATTACTCTTACAAGGAACTAGTTTAAATTCTGAAACCTAAAACACATAACAGATACAAAGTAGTTTTTTTTTAGAGCTGTTCAAATACAAGTCAAATTTGAGTTCAAATGGAATGAAATGCCTATTTCTGTACTTTTAGTTATTTCCTAGTCCAAATTCTTTGTTTTGCAAATGAAGAAATTGAAGCTCAGGGTCTAGGAGGATTAAGTGACTTTTTCAATGGTACATGTCGGAAGAAACAGAATAGGAAGAAAAAGTCCAGAACATCCCAATATTTGGTCTAGTGTATTTTATTGCATACCACACTGCCATCAATGGGTTCTAGAATTATAAAAATTTGATTTACTCTTAAACTGAGTACTTAGTTTTTTTAAAACTTTATCCATAGTTTAGTAAAAATACTGTTCATTTTGGTGTTTAGCAAGCCAATACTATTCTAGATTTTATTTTTATTTTCTTTAAGCTTCTAATGGACATTGAAGTCTCTGTGGTCTCTGGACTTAATTTTATCTTTGAAGATTCTACTGTCCCCAGCTCCATCTCAATTTCTACATTATTTTCAGCCTTAGGGAAGTGGTAAGATGCCGAACATTCATGGTGAGGCTATTACAATTTCCAGCTCAGTTTAAAATCTAGACTTGGATGCACTTTCAGAATGATTTCTGGTTCCACAGAAAGCAGGTGATACAATGCTTAATGCTACAATAATGCTTAATGTACAGCAACAAAATTTTTAAAAACTCTGCTTATAGAGAAAGTCAATTATCATATGATTTTACTTATTCGTGGAACATAAGGAATAAAATGGAGGACTCTAGGAGAAAGAAAGGAAAAGTGAATTGGGGTAAATCGGAAGGGGAGATGAACCATGAGAGACTGTGGACTCTGAGAAACAAACTGAGGGTTATGGAGGGGAGTGGGGATGGGTGAGCCTGGTGGTGAGTATTAAGGAGGGCATGTATTGCACGGAGCACTGGGTGTGGTGCATAAACAATGAGTCTTGGATCACTGAAAAAATAAAATAAAAAAAAAAAACCAACTCTGCTTATGTTTCAGATTCTCACATTCCTTTAACTTACAGCCTCTGTTCACAGGTAGTTTGGGAATTTATCTAGAATATTCAGTGACTAGCCTATAACTAATTGCATTTGAATTAGAAAAGCATGTGTTAACAAGCAACAGCACTAACTAGTACTCACAAGGGAGTATTCTATTATAATGTGGCTCTTGACAACAAAAGCACTCAAGGTCTTTTTTTTTTCTTTTTAAAGATTTTTATTTATTTGAGAGCGAGAGAGAGTAAGCACAAATGGGGGTTGGGGGGCAGCGGGAGAAGGAGAGGCAGACTTCCCGCTGAGCAGGGAGCCTGATGTGATATAGGGCTTGATCCCTGGATCCCGAGATCAGGACCCGACCTCAAGGCAGATGCTTAACTGAGTGACCCACCTAGGCACCCTCAAGTTCTGTTTCTTAAAATCTAAAGATTATGTGTTCCTGAGGTAGAAAACAAAACAAAACAAAACTATTCTTTGCAGATGGAGGGGAGAATGAAATGGAATCACAGAGTCACTTTTGTGGAAATTTGGATCTGTACTGAACAATTTTAGTGTTTAAACAAGATCAGAGGCCTTGAAGCATGATTTTTAAGTGCTAGACTAGAAACACCAGATGGAATTGATTCCCAATGAAATGGAAAACCTGGTGAAATGAAAAAGGGCCTCACTCAGTAACACTTAATTTTCTAAAATGAATGCCCCAAATCCTATAACTCCTTTCAAACACTGGATAATTCCACATAGGATACATTCTCTGTAAGAATAAAAATTGACATGATATCTGAATTTGGTAAGACTAAACACATAATGTGAATTTCTTTTGGAAAATCTTAATAATTATTGAGATTATTTAAGTTGAGACTCTATTGCAAGCAATCTGAGTGAAATCTCCCAAAGCATTTCATGGAAACATTTCCCCAAGAAGTAATTTTCTAATCGCCTCTTTCCCTCCAGAAAAATAACAAAAAAATCAACAACAAAAAAACCCCAAAGCAAAGTGATACTCACCATTCCTCTATTTTATATAATATCCATGTACAGATAAGAATAAGCTTATTTCCTACTTGTATAATTTTTGAGTGATCCTGCTTTTTCTAACCTTCTCACTAAGTTCATTCTGTCTTTCTTCCTTCCTTCCTTCCTTCCTTCCTTCCTTCCTTCCTTCCTTCCTTCCTTCCTCTCCCTTCCTCTCTCTTCCTTTCTCCTTCTTCTCCCTCCTCCTTCCTCCATCACTATCTCCCCTGGCCCACTGCCTCTTTTTGATTCTTCTCTGCCTCCTTTTTTCTTTCTTTGAAGGAAACCTCTTCTTTTGACCTTGTGTTTTCCCCTAGAGGTCAGTTTTATATTTCTCTTGTTCTTCATAATACAGTCTTTGGAGATTTAAAAATACAACAAAAACAGAATCTTCTGTGATTTTTCAGCAGCAATATATGGTTTGTATTATTTTCTCTTATAGGATTCTTTATGGGATAAATATTTCCAGATGCCTCAAATCTCTTTGTTATGTTTACTATTAGAAACAACAGTGCTTCTTTTTTTTTTCTCTCTACAATAATACAGTTATGTACTGGGATAGATCCCATTTATACTGCTCTAAGAACAGAAGTTTCATAAGGCAGAGATGAATTCAGTTGTTTAATTCAATAAACAGTTGTTGAGCATTTACTATATCCAGGATACTGTTGGTTATTGTGAGTGAGATGTGACCCATCCTATCAAAGAATTTCTGATTTCACATGGGAGAAACTATGTAAATGAATATTCGACCCTAAGATGATGGCTATAGTATAGAAGCAAGCAAAGGTTTAAGAATTCAGTAGGAAAGCAAGAGAAGTAGACTAGTAAAGATGAGGATCTTGTATTTGTCAGTGTTTTACTTTAGCTTTGTATAGTTTTGAGACATATTAAATAATGTCTTCTTACTTTAGAGTTCTTGTTACTTTTTAATCATTATTATTACTTTATAGTCACAAATAACATGTCGTTGTTTCATCTATGTGAATGTTTATGGAGAATTACATGCTTCTCCATAAGCATTCTGAGTCTTTCTCAGACAGAGATTTGTTGATTTAAATCTATGACACCGAGTTAAGGTTTGTAGTGTATTTTATTCCAACTTTCAAATAGCCACTTTATAAGATCCTGCAAGTAAATCTCTTGCTCTACACCAGGGGAAGCAGTACCTCTTAGGATGAGCTGTCACATAGCATAATATAAGCAAGACTCTCTGGATCAGTTTTCTAAAGTGACAGGTGTTTATTCCCTGATTAGGACAGAATTTTAACAAAGAGGCCAGACTTCTATGTGTGCATAATTTGTTTCATGTCTTTTGAGGTTGGCATAGGGTTGAGAAGTCTTTTCTGTTTTTATGTGGAATGAATCTGGTATAAAAGTGTCATAACCCTTTAATAAGAAGATTTCAGTTGGAAGACACAAGCAACCAAAGTAGATCTGGGACTTTAGAGAGGCTGCCTCCATGGGAGCTATCCAAGGTACTGAAACACTTATTTCTGTATTGCCTGCTAACCTAGCAAAACAAACCTTCAGACATTTTAAAATCTAGCTTTGCTTTTTTTCTGATAAGAAATTGTCTCAACAGTATATTTCTGATACTTCTTGCTCTATCTAGCAGTCCACCTCTTGTTTTGTATATTCACTTAACAAATATTTAGGTATAACTTTTTGTGTGTCAGACCCTCTTCTAGCAGTTAAAGTACTCAGATTTATTATCATGAAATGCTAATCATTTGTTTTGCTTTTTTGTGGAATTTGGGTTGAAAGAACAAATTTTATGACCAGGATAATTAAGGGATTCCAGGTTTTCGAGTGTTTGAAAAACTTGGTTTCTGGGTTTGTTTTACCTTTGTTTTCAGAACCTAGAAAAGTCTCTGTCATATAATAGGCACTCAAGAAATTTTATTCCACTGATAATAAATTTTAATTTTTTGAGTAGTGTTCTGTGCCTTGTTACAAAGAAAATTTATTTTTTTCAACCTACAGGTAAAGTTATTTGGAGAAAAATAATTTTGAGTGTAAGAAAAATTTTGCTCTAAGTACTCTAGATGGAGCATGCCATTAAGGAGTGTAGAGTAAAATTTTTGGCACTTTTTTTGGTATACATTAGTACTAAATCACAAATGGACCAGGAAACTTGGGATAAGGACACCAGAAACTTTGTAGCTCAGTCTTTTATATGTATGTATTACTTCAACTATCTTGTCATTCTGTTTTAGTCAGGCTAATCTATTCTGTATTCAGGTAAGCAAACCACCACTTGTTCAAAAAAGGAGAAAAAGAGTTTTTCTTTTGATAACAGCAAAACTATGTCTAATGAAGGTAGAGTGTGTTTTTAACTGTCCTTTTGTAATTCCTAGTTCTAAAGATTTGGCAAGACAAATTGTCCTGACTTCCCTAGAAATGTCAGTTTCTTGTAATGAGTATGATTCTAAAGGAGAAACCTGACTTATCAGTGAGTAAGTCCCTATAAGGGATATAGAATCAACAGTGTTCCTAGTGTTTTCAAAACCAGTGATTATATAGGGTCAGTAAGGGTAAACCTGCCACTTCCAACCTAGTATTGATGAAATGTTATTCTTGGTAAAGGTCTGAGACAGACTGCTTGAGCAGAATATAAAATGTCTGGCTGAAATGGAATCAGACTCAGTGTTCTAATACAGTGATTTGCCACTATCCACATCTATTTTTGTGGTATGCTTCTTTATCAACATGTGGGCTTAGAAACTTGGTAAGGTCCAAATTCTATCATGCCTTGAAAATGTCATTGTTTCATAGAATTGCCAGATTCAACCATTTTTCTTGGCATCTCAGTGAAATAAAAAATTGAGGGAGAATAGTACTGAATGATAACCTCCTTTCCTAGAGATATTTACTGTTGGCTGTAAACCAAGTTTGGTTATCCTGATGGTTTTAATTTCCCATTCTTGATGGGAGTGATGGGTACTTGTTTAGTCACCATAAGTTCTGAGAATTTGTGGATCTCAGTAGAGGCACAGAGAGATCTATGTAACAGTCTTATTTTCCTACTTGTTACCCCAACCCCAAATTAGGTTCTAAAATCTATCTGTTGATTCGACCTAAGTTGCACGATTCAGTTATGGTATAATTTGTTGCTTCCTTGCACTGTCTCCAGACTTCATGATTAATTTCTTCTTTGCCTTTGACTTATTCTGATAAAAAATATGTTAAACNAACCCCAAATTAGGTTCTAAAATCTATCTGTTGATTCAACCTAAGTTGCACGATTCAGTTATGGTATAATTTGTTGCTTCCTTGCACTGTCCCCAGACTTCATGATTAATTTCTTCTTTGCCTTTGACTTATTCTGATAAAAAATATGTTAAACAGAGGAACTTGACCATTACTCAGAGACTCAAGCATTCCTTAATTACTTTCCTCGATTTTTGGGGGGAAGGAATCAATGCCATTGTTTCATTGTTGTTAGAATAGTTTTGCTTGCTTAATATAGAATATGTATAATTTAAGTGCTATGTATACATGATCTGACTTAATCTTCTGATTATATTGTGTAATATTATTACTTTCATTCTACATGTGAGAAAGCTGATGGTTAGGGGAGCTAAGCAACTTTCTAATGACCCTAGAATTAGGAGTCAGACCCAAGTATCTCTGATATTAGAGTCATTGCTTTTAATTACTTTTATGCTTACTTTAATAGTTCTTTACTTCCCAAATGAAGTGCCATATCAGAATATAGAAAAGGCTATTAACTGAAGAAATAGGAAACATTTTGAGGTTTTTGGGGAAATACCAAAAATTATAGTATAAAAGCTGAAGATGACTTTAACATTTGTATCATATGACTTAAATGAAATAGTTTCTGGAGATACCTAATTTATTCTCTTAAAATATAGTTGATTTGAGACATGCTATATTTTGTAACACTTGATTCTGGTAAGATTTATTTGTGGATGTACTTACATAAAAATGAAGATCTCAATGATTTTAACAAATACTGGAACTATTCAGAGAAAAATCCAAGACAGATGCATTTTTATTCATTAGTTTTTGTTTATATTTGAACTCCTGCAAGGAACTTATTTCAAATATATGGTCACTGCATAAATTTTAAGAAGGCCAACCTGGAGGAAAATTGGATAGCCTATATATCAATGACGAGTTTTAGGAATTATTTCACAATGTCTTGAGAAAATATTTTTCTGACTTGTTTTAGAATTAGAATAGAGTATGTTGACATTGTATGATGCACATATATGTTACTCATTTTTAGAAATTCAAAGTAAATTCTTTTAAAAATAATACAGGATCATGAGGAACTTGGGAAGATGGTAGAGTAGGAGAACCTGAGTTTATCCCTTTCCATGTGTACAACTAATTACCATCCACATACAAATCAACAAGCCAGAGAGCAATCCAAAGACTGACGGAACAAAATCCATGACTAAATTTAGAGAAGAAGCTACATCTGAAAGTTTAGGAAGGTCAGAAAGGCAGAGAGACACTGCCTGTAGGAGGGAGGGAGCTGTGCACTTGGGAGAAGGCAGAGAAATGAGACCCTTGCACAAGGGAGCTCACACAAGAAGACAAATCTCTATAACTTTTGGGTTTAAAAACCAGAGGGGCTAAATTCCATGAGTTTGTGGAAAAACAGTGGGACTTGAAACCTGGAGCTTTTAAAGTCAGCTGACTCAGCATTAGGCAAGCCAGGAGGACAAGTGAGAGCTAGGTTGCCCCCTTTAAAGAGATAGTACCCTGTGCAGAAAGACAACATGCAAATGACAGTTTGCACATTTCAGGGTCCAAAGGGGAGACAGATAAGTTCATACTGATTTCAGGGCCTATTGGGGACTTCTTTGAAAAAGAGGGAGCTGGCAGGTACCATTTTCTTTCCCTGCCCCCAAGCATGAATGTAGAACCACCTGCAGGAGGCAGGGCTGCACAGACGCTTGTAACCTCATCCCAGGGCTCAAGGGAAATTCCATTAAAGCTGCACAAGCACCCTGCACAGCCACCTGGTGCACAGTTGTTGCTGTGTCATGCCCAGTCACCACTCTATGCCCAGCCAAGTACCCCCGCCCACCGTCACAGGCCATGCCCAGCCATGCCCAAACATCATTGGATATTGTGTTCAGCCTTGCACATTGGCTACTCTGGTGTTCACTTCCCAGGTGTTGCAGCAGTTTGGGGGATCTGGCAATACTTATACAAAGTAGACTTTAAAAAACAAGTACAGTAACAAGAAATAAAGAAGATATCCCCATTATGGCATAATAAAGGGGCAATCTAACAAGACATATGAATTGTAAATATTTATGCATCCAACCTAGGAGCACCCAAATAAATAAAAAAACAGTAACAAACAAAGGAATTGATGATAATGGAATAATGGTAAAGGACTTTAACACTCCACTTACATCAATGGACAGATCATCTAAACAGAAAACCAACAAGAAAACAAAGGCTTTGAATGACACTGGAACAAACGGCTTTAACAGATATATTCAGAACATTCCATCCTAAAACAGCAGAGTACACATCCCTTTCAAGTGCACACAGAACATTCTCCAGAATAGAAAGCATATTAGCTCACAAAACCAGCCTCAACCAATTCAAGAATATCAAAGTTATACCAGACATCTTTTCCAACCACAGTGCTATGAGAGTAGAAGTCAACCACAAGAAAAAATCTGAAAAGACCACAAATACATGGAAGTTATGTAATATACTACTAAACGATTAATGGAATGGACCAACCAGGAAGTCAAAGAAGAAACAAAAAACTACATGGAAACAAATGAAAATGAAAGCACAGTGGTCCAAAACCTTTGGGGTACAGCAAACGTGGTCCTAAGAGGGAAGTTTATAGCAATATATACCTACCTCAAAAAGCAAGAAAATCTCAACCTAACCTTACACCTAAAGGAGCTAGAAAAAAGAACAACAAAACCTAAAAACAGCAGAAGGCAGGAAATAATAAGGATTAGAGCAGAAATATGTGACATAGATACTGAAAAACAATAGAATAGATCAATGAAACCAGGAGCTGTTTAAAAAAAATCTATAAAACTGATAAAACTCTAGCCAAACTTATCAGGAAAAAATGAGAAAGAAATAAAATCACAAACGATGGAGGAGAAATAATAACCAACACTACAGAAATACAATCATAAGAGAATATTATGAAAAATTATATGCCAATAAATGGGACAACTTAGAAGAAGTGGATGAATTTCTAGAAACCTGTAACTTACCAAAACTGAAACAGGAAGGGGTGCCTGTGTGGCTCAGTGGGTTAAGCCTCTGTCTTCAGTTCAGGTCATGATCCCAGGGTCCAGAGATTGAGTCCCACATCAGGATCCCTGCCCCATGGGGAGCCTGCTTCTCTTTCTCCATCTGACCCCTCCCTCTGCTTTTGCTCACTCCCTGTCAAATAAATAAAACTTCAAAAAAAAATACTGAAACAGGGAGAAATAAAAAACTTAAACAGATTGGTAACCAGCAAAGAAATGGCCAGTAATCAGAAAATTCCCAACAAACAAAAGTCCAGGACCAGATGGCTTCACAGGTGAATTTTGCCAAACATTTAAAGGAGTTAATACCTATTCTTAAACTAGACCAAAAAAAACAGAATACAAAGGAAAACTTTCATTTTATGAGTCCAGCATTACCCAATACCAAAACCAGATAAAGACATCACTAAAAAAGAGAACTACAGACCAACATCCCTGATGAACATAGAAGCAAAATTTTTCAACAAAGTACTAGGAAACTGAATTCAACAATACATTAAAAAAATAATTCAGCACAAACAAATGGGATTAATCTCTGTGTTGCAAGGGTGGTTCAGTATTTGCCCATCAAAGTGATACATCCCTCCGATAAGAGAAAGGATAAAAACCATATGATTATTTCAATAAAAGTAGAAAAAGCATTTGACAAAGTACAACATCATCCATGTTAAAAACCTCAGCAAAGTAGATTTAGAACATACTTCAACATAATAAAAGCCATATATGGAAAACCCACAGCTAATATCATCCTCTATGGGGAAAAACTGAGAGCTTTTTCTGTAAGGTCAGGAAAAAGAGGGCTGCTCACTCTCACCACTTTTATTGAATGTAGTACTAGAAGTCCTAGCCATAGCAATCAGACAAGAAAAAAAATTGAAAGGTATCCAAATCTGTAAGGAAGAAGTAAAAACTTTCACTATTTTGTGATGACATAATACTCTATATAGGAAATGCTAACGTCTCCACCCAAAAAATGCTAGAGCTGATAAACCAATTCATTAAAGTTGCATGTCACAAAATCAGTGTTGCTTTTTTGTACCTCAGTAATGAAACAGGAGAAAGGGAAGAAAACAATCCCATTTACAATTGCACCCAAAATTATAAGGTACCTAGGAATAAAACTAACCAAAGAGGTGAAATACCTGTACTCTGAAAACTGTAAAACGCTGATGAAAGAAATTCAAAACAACACCAAAATATGAAAAGATTTTCCATGCTTGTGCACTGGAAGAACAAATATTGTTAAAATGTTTATACTACCCTAAACAGTCTACACATTTAATGCAATCCATATCAAATACCAACAGCACTTTTCACAAAACTAGAACGAGCAATCCTAAAATTTGTGGTTCCAGTTAAGAACCACAAAAGACCCAGAATAGCAAGAGCAGTCTTGAAAAAGCAAAGCAAAGCTGGAGACATCACAATTTTGGGTTTCAAGGTATATTACAAAGCTGTAGTAATCAAAACAGTACAGTACTGGCACAAAATTAGGCATATAGTTCAATGGAACAGAATAGAAACCCAGAAATAAACCCAGAACTATGTCTTCAGTTACTCTTCAACAAAGCAGGAAAGAATAGTCAAGGGAAAAGAATAGTCTCTTCAGGAAATGGTTCTGGAAAAATTGGACAGCAACATGCAAAAGAATGAAACTGGATCATTTTCTTACACCATATGCAAAAATAAATTCAAAATGGATTGAAGACCTAAATGTGAGACAGGAATCCATCAAAGTCCTAGAAGAGAACACAGGTGGTAACTTCTTTGATATAGGTCAGAGCAGCTTTTTTCCTACATATATCTCCTAGGACAAGGGAAGGAAGGAAAAGTAAAAATAAACTATGGGGACTACATCAAAATAAAAACCTTCTGTACAGTGAAGAAAACAATCAACAAAACTAAAGGTAACCTATGGAATGGGACAAGATACTTTCATATGATATATCTGATAAAGGGTTAGTATCCAAAATCTATAAAGACCTTATCAAACTTAACATTCCCCAAAACAATCCAGTTAAGAAGTGGGAAAGAAGACATGAACAGACATTTTTTTCTGAATAAGACTGGCTGACATTCATATGGCTAACAGACCTATGAAAAGATGCTCTACATCAGTCATCATCAGGAAAAATGCAAATCAAAACCATGATGAGCTATCATCTCATACCATTCAGAATAGTTAAAATTAACAACTCAGGAAGCAACAGATATTGGCAAGGATGTGGAGAAAGGGGAACCCTTTTACACTGTTGTTGGGAATGCAAACTGGTACAGTCACTCTGGAAAAATGTATGGAGGTTCCTCAAAAAGTTAAAAATAGAACTACCCTATGACCCAGCCACTGTACTACCATGTAGTTACACAAAGGATACAAAAATACTGATTCAAAGGGGCACATGTATCCTGAAGTTCATAGCAGCCTTATCAACCATAGCCAAATTATGGAAAGAGCCCAAATGTCCATCAACTGATGGATGGATAAAGAAGATATATATACAATGGAGTATTACTGAGCCATCAAAGAGAATGAAATCTTGCCATATGCAATGAGGTGTTTGGAGTTAGAGTATATTATGCTAAATTAAATCAGAGAAAGATAAATACCGTATTATTTCACTTATATGTTGAATGTAAGAAACAGATGCACTTAGAGGAAAGGAAAAAAGAGGGAAGCAAACCTAAGAGACTCTTTATTATAAAGAAGAAACTGAGGGTTACTGGAGGGGAGGTGGACAGGGGAATGGTTTAAATGGATGGTGGGTATTAAGGAGAGCACTTGCAATGAGCATTGGATCTTATATGTCAGTGATGAATCACTAAATTCTACTCCTAAAACCAATATGACACTAAATGTGAACTAACAAGAATTTAAATAAAAACTTTAAAAATTGGGCAGAATATATGAATAGACATTTTTCCAAAGAAGACATACAGATTGCCAATAGACACATGAAAAGATGGTCATTATCACTTACTGTCAAGGAAATGCAAATCAAAACTACAGTGAGATATCACCCCATACCTGTCAGAATGGCTAAAATCAGCAACATAAGAAACAGCAGTTGGCAAGGATGTGGAGAAAAAGGAACCTTCATAAACTGTTGGTGGGAATGTAGACTGGTGTAGCTACTGTGGAAAACAGTATGGAGGTAACTAAAAAAATTAAAAATAGGGGCACCTGGGTGGCTCAATGGGTTAGAGCCTCTGCCTTTGGCTCAGGTTATAATCTCAGGGTCCTGAGATTGAGCCCCGCATCGGGCTCTCTGCTCTGCGGAGAGCCTGCTTCCCCTTTTCTCTCTGCCTGCCTCTCTGTCTGCTTGTGATCTCTCTCCCTCTGTGAAATAAATAAATAAAATCTTTTAAAAAATTAAAAATAGAACTGCCATATGATCCAGTAATTCCACTACAGGTATTTCCTCAAAGAATAGAAGAATACTAATTAAAAAGGATACCTTTACCCCTATGCTTATTGCACCATTATTTACAGTAGTCAAGATATGGAAGCAGTCAAAGTGTCCATGGATTGATGAATGGATAGAAAGTTGTGGTGTATATATACAATGGAATATTATTCAGCCATAAAAAGAATGAAATCTTGCCATTTATAAGAACATGGATGGAGGGCGCCTGGGTGGCTCAGTGGGTTAAAGCCTCTGCTTTCGGCCCAGGTCATGATCTCAGGGTCCTGGGATCGAGGCCNCATAAAAAGAATGAAATCTTGCCATTTATAAGAACATGGATGGAGCCAAGAGAATATTATGCTAAGCAAAATAAGGCAGTCAGAGAAAGACAAATACCATATGATTTCATTCATATGTGGAATTTAAGTAACAAAATAAGCAAGGGGAAAAATGAGAACAAGACTAATCAAGAAACAGACTCTTAATTATAGAGAAGAAACTGATGGTTACCAGAGGGGAGAGGAATGAATGGATTAAATAGGTGATGGGGATTAAGAAGTGTCCTTGTCAAGATGAGCAGAGGCTGATGTATGATAGTATTGAATTAGTATATTATACACATGAAACTAATATAACACTGTATGTTAAGGAATTAGAATTGAAATCAAAACTTAAAATATATGATCATTACATATTCTTTGACGAAGTTAACACATTAAAAAAAAAATCTCCACAGTATCTATTATCCCAACCTGTGAATATGGTGATTTCATTTAGTCCTTCACACACACACACACACACACACACACACACACAGACTCACATATACTTTATCATGTGACTGTATAATTTTTTATATAATTTTGTGTTCCAACTTTATTTCACATAACATTATTTTATTTTGCATTCCTATGATTTCCAGCGAGATATAAAATAATTTGTTAGAACATTTCTATATTTGAGGTGTGTGTATGTGTATGTCTATATAACGTTTTTCTGTTTTAGACAAAGATGCATTATTTTCTTTTAATACCATCACAACTCATCCATCTTATTGGGGAGCTTCTGTGCATATATTAAAATTTCATTTATTAGGACTAATCAAGGAAGTAGCGTGATATAATATTTATAAAATATGGGGTTTTTTTGGTATCATATGGAACTGGAACAACTTTTTAAAAAACAATTTGAAGTAATGCTGAACCTATGCTAATAAAGATAATTAATTAGGAAACCTCTTCATCTATTTGCCTACGGTGTCTTAAAATCTTTAAAATAATCCCTCTGGTAATTTAGTCATGTCTCCTAGTTTTCTTATTTAGTTTGCCTAAGAACATTTTCCTTTCTTTTCTTTTTTTAAAATTTTTATTATTTTTTAAAATTTATTTTCTTAAAATCACATTAAGCCTAACTCTTATAGTCCTGTTATCATATCAAAAAAGCAATGAGGATTCTCCGCATAGGACAATGACATCTGATGTAAGAGCTAAAAAGCAAACAATTTTTATTTTTACTCTGACCAGCTGATATTACCATTACATTGCTAAATCTCAAATATCTTTGGAATCACATTCAGCTGCAGCATTTTTATTTTATTTTATTTTTATTTTTTTTAGATTTTATTTATTTGACAGACAGTGAGAGAGGAAACACAGGCAGGGGGAGTGGGAGAGGGAGAAGCAGGCCTCCCTTCCAATGTGGGGCTCTGTCCCAGGACCCTGGGATCATGACCTGAGCCAAAGGCAGACGCTTAACAACTGAGCCACCCAGGCGCCCCTCAGCTGCAGCATTTTTAATACTTAAAGATTCTAAGCAAGTGTTTCAGTGACCAAACATTTTTATAACATGCATCTTCATAAAGTTGAGAAGATTTCTATTTGGATGATCTTCACCAAATGAGATAAATATTCAAATGGAAATTACCCTCTTGGAATGCATATCTCTTCTAGTAATTAAAAGTGCTTTATTTGTGTTGATAAACATGTATTTCTAAGAGTGTTGATAAATATAAATGATACAATAGCACAATAGGCTTTGGCTGACTGGATTTTTTGTTTAGTTAACCCAATTTTTCATAAGTGTTTTTTTCACCATAAAACTTCTTATTCTGGGAAGTTTGGAAAAATGAGAAAAACTGTAAGAAAAAATGTAAAATTTAAATGAAGTGTCATTATGTAGATAAAGCCAGGGTTAACATTTTGATCTAAATTCTTTTACTCTCTCTCTAAATCTGTGTTCAATTGTTGATTAACAAAAGTGGAATCATATGGTGCATATTGTTTTATAACCTGTTTTGGTCATCATGTGACAAAATTATTTAAAAAAAACTTCGGTTTTATAGATAAAATATACCTTGTTTCAATTTGTTTGATTTTTAAGTTGCTATTACTAGTGAGGTTCCTATTTTTTCTTGTGTATGAACCTTTTGCCTTTCTTCTGTTGTAAATTATTCATATCTTTTAGCACATAATAAAAATTAGTCATTTTTATTTTTTCTTTACAATATCAGGTGTTTTTCTCATTCATCATTGTAACATAAAATTCCCTACTTTAAAATGCAGAGGGTTTTTTTTGTTTTTGTTTTTTTCTTTTTTACTTTCTGACAGTCTATCAGGGAATATTGCATGATTTTATGGCTAGCACACTGAAACAGTAGTTAAGATTTCAGGATCATTTACTCAGATCTAGCTTTGAGTATTTGATTCCACTTCATAAAGTGTCCAAACCTGTTTTTGGAATGCTTCTATATAGAGAGAAAACTTTATCACCTCCCTAACAGGGAATTCTAAGAATTACTGAAATATTTTATAAAATATTTTGAGGGGACACCTGGGTGGCTTAGTAGGTTCAGTGTCTGCCTTTGGCTAGGGTCGTGATCCCAGGATTCTGGGATCAAGCCTGGCATTGGGCTCCCTGCTCTCTCTCCTTTTCTGCCCCTCCCCCTGCTTGTGTCTGCCTGGTTGCTTGCACGTGCTCTCTCTCTCTCAAATGAGTAAATAAAATCTTAAGAAAAATAAAACACTTTGAGATCAGTGGAATTAATCAATTGCTCCAGCAATTATTTGTATGTTTAGTTGTGCTGCCATTATTGCACTAGAAGGTTCAACTCCCTTTACACTGAGGCTCAACTTCCACACTATATTTGATTAGCTGGAGGGAATCTGCAGATACCATTTTCACTGGGAAGACCTGTTTGGTGAGCTATCTTGACTTAAAGGGTCCTTTCCAAGATCCTTTCTCTGTAAAACTAACTTCCAGGAATGACCCGTTATTGGAAATTGATCACTTGTACTAATCAGTTATTTTTACCACCTTTTGAAGTCTTAAATTTATTTTCCAAATTCATAGCATATTAGAGTCCTTCCCCATTAATATTTTCCAATTGTGTATAATGTTACTGCTTTTAGTCACATATTATATATACTCAGTATCTTTTTCAGAAAATATTTTAAGTTAAGCATGTCTTTACAGATAAAAATGTGAGCAAGTTACCTCCATTTTCCATTTATCTTCATCTGGATTTACTTCATGCTGCTTTTCTTTACAAATAGAAATAAGAGTATGTTTCTACTCAGTGAATGTTTCTCACAGGAGAAAATATGCCATTAAAAAAATACCTCTACTTTATGTTCTGGTCCCTTGTACACATAGGCATGTTCTGGGAGTTACATTTTTTCATAGGGTTAAGAAACTGAGAGTCACAGATGAAATGTTTTTATAAAGGGATTCCCCCCAAAAAGGGACAGGAAAAAGTTGGCTTTTACTAAGAATTATTCATATGCTGGTATTTCCAGTGCGTCTTAATTCTTTCTCCTGTAAGTAGTTATCCTTAATATGTCTCAAAACAGTATAACTGTGAAACCACATCCTCCTGGTACAGCTCAACAACTGCTTGTATTTTTAATGCTGTGTTGGTCCCTTTCGGATGCTAAGAGAAATCAGCAACCTATAAACCAGGAACAAGAAGAGCATATGTCTCTTGGAAAATAGCATCTGAATGACTCAATGAAACAGGCTATTTCTGGGATCACTTCAAATGCAGGCCACAATATGGATCTGTTGATGCCTTGAGTGAATGTTGGACTTTGTAGAATGCAAAGGTGTTCTGCTTTTTCACATTTGGATCTTTAAATAAAAGGAAATAAACTGTAAGTGGCCTTTTTGGTGTTGAGAGTCAGTTGTGGGCATTCACCCATGATGGCTTTTGTTGCTCTTTGTGGTTACCATGGCACAGAAGAGTTCCCGTGCCTCAGTCTTCTGATATTACCCACATATCACATATATGCTAATTCGAGAGTGTTTACACATGTCATGAATGATGATTCAGAGTGATAGATAGTAGACTGACTGTTTCTCCTTTTATTAAATATAGTCTGATTGGCTAGTAAGAGAAATATTACGAAAATAAAGCAAAGGCCACATTAGTGAACTTAGTTTTCTCCAGAGGTTGATATATGTAAAAGGTCTTTCTTTAATGTGCTTGCAGTTATAACCTTTCTGCAGATTCATGAGAAGTCAGGGCTTGGCAAGGCTTTAGAATTCATCTTAGTCAATTCTTTCTTTTTATGTGTGAGAAAATTGAGGACCAGAGAGTAATATAATTGCCCAAAGCCTCTCAGATGGCAACCTGGTAGTAGAACCCAAGTCTTCTGTTTACTCTCAGTTTTGCTAGGAGTTTATCCTAATTTGGATAAGCTTAGAGATCGCATTGGATAACTTTAGGAATTCCTGAGTCCAATACTGGGTCCTACTGATTCCACTTCCAACATGAATTTTATATCTATCCATGTTTCTCCATCCACTCTGCTACTCTCTAATATCTTCTCCTTGAACACTGAAATAATCTCCTAACTGATCTCTCTGCTTCCAGAACTTCCTGCTACTTTATTCCGTAAGGAACAGAAGAGGCAAAAATAATCTCTTCAGAAGTACCAACTGGATCATGGTTTTCCTCTATTTAAAATCCTGGGCTTACTTTCCTTACACCTAGAATTCATCTGAGAAATTTTTTCCATGGCCTGAAGGATCTTCATGATCTATCTTCTGCCTTTCTCTAGAACCTCATCTCTTACCTCTGATCCTTGTGTACTCTGCTGCAGCCACTTTGGCTTCCTTTTTCCCTGAAAGTAAAAGCACATTCCCATCTTAGAGCCTTGGTGTTTGCTGTTTTCTCTGCCTGAATCTTCCACATGTTCTCATCTTCCAACCTTTATGGCCCTTCTGTAGAAGTTCCCATCTTGCTCTCCTAACCTGAATCCTTGCATCATACTATTTTGTTTATTTAATGGTACTAACCATTATTTAATTATATTTCTATTAATTGCCTTTCCCCCTTTGCAAATTCCATGCAAATTCCATGTGAGCAGAGGTCTTGATGCAAATTCCGTGCGAGCAGAGGTCTCGATGTCCAGTTTGTGTATCTGTCAGCCAACAGGGGTCAACACATTAAATAACAAATGAGTATTTGTTGAATGAATAAACTTAAAACCCTAAGGTTTAGTAATATTGGACTACTTATAGAGTTTGGGACATACACAAAACATGCTTCCAAGCATTTCCACCTGCCTAATGCAAGCTTGCTGTCTTGGTCATCTGAGATAACTTTTAATTGATGTCTTTTGTAGTTGTCACTCTTATTTACACCTGTTCATATTCAGAAGGGATAGGCGTATCTCCTCCCATTACCAAACTACTCCTCAGATTGGGTTGAATGCTCCACTTTTGCCCACTGTTGTGACAGGAATACCTTTCCTTACGGGAAATAGGGAGCCATAGGAACAGAGGACGTATATTATATATTGGAACCTGTTATATATCTCTATGTCAAAGAGAGTTTGTTTTAAGGAAATGGCCCGTGTGATTTTGGGGCCGGCAAGTCAGAAATCTGTAGGACAAGCCTGTAATCTGGAAACTGGAATTGGTACTCCTGTCTTTTTTTTTTTTTTTTTTAAAGATTTTATTTATTTATTTGACACAGAGAGAGAGACTACAAGTAGGCAGAGAGGCAGGCAGAGAGAGACAGGGAGAGGAGGAAGTAGGCTCCCTGCTGAGCAGAGAGCCCGATGCGGGCCTCAATCCCAGGACGCTGAGATCATGACCTGAGCCGAAGGCAGAGGCTCCAACCCACTGAGCCACCCAGGCGCCCGGTACTCCTGTCTTGAGGCAGAATTTTTTCTCTAGGAAACCTGGGGTTTTGCTCAGAAGGCCTTCTGACTGATTAGATGAGGCCTATCACACTAACGTGGGTAATCTCCTTTACTTAGCCATATCTACAAAATACTGTCACAGAAACACCTTGATTAGTGTTTGATTAAATAACTGGGTACTATAGCCTAGGTAAATTGATACAGAAAATTTAAATTGTCAGAAAGGATTGAATGTCATACTTTTGATTATGAGTTTCATTCTCTTACCAAGAGGCTTTGAAAGAAATGTTGCCATTTTACTTGCATTGTTATGTATTGGTGACATTTCAAGTATTGAGTACATCTAGATTTATCAGTCTTTATCATAAAAATAAGGTTTGACCAAAGAGTACCTAAACTTGAATATTTTTTCTTATTCGTACTTTAAATTACTTGTATTATCACAGACTATTATATAATATGTAATCATGTAAAAATAGGAAAAATTAAAAAGACCGTATTCAAGTTATTGTAGACTTTTTAAAATATTAAACTTCACTTTGCATAAGATTTCTATAAATAATTATTGCAGAGAAAAAAATAGCATAGTTAGTCGTATTGGTTTAAGATAAGACTATTACATCTTTCTTATAAGCAGAAATCTTCCCCGTTTGGTTTCCTTGAAAAAGAAGTGAATGCCATCTCTACTCGCTGTGTATAATAGACAGTTATGGCTACAGTAGCATTTCTGCACAACATTGCTAAAGATTCTCATGGGAAACATTTAAATAAAATACACATACTCACTATCCCTACTAATGCCTGTCAATCATTGCCTACGTTGCCTCCTCAGAAGACATATAACCAGGTTTAATTTTTTAAAAATACATAAGTATAAATTATAACATTAGAAAGTTTAGCTGGAGCAAATCATATATGATTATTATTAATTTGAAGTAATTTATATTCAGTAAATTGCCAAATCTTGGTTGTAATAGTCAAAAAGGAGAGGTGCGTGATAATTGTCTAGAGATAGGCCACATATATTTATCAATTGGAAAATTGTGAATTAAGTGTCTTAAATGTACTTGTTGCTTCATTATAAATATAATTTCTACAGCAAATAGTGATGATTTACATGAGTGTTAATCAAGTTATAAATGAAAACTACTAAGCTAAATAAATTATTGGCATATAGTGTCGATTTATAAGCTAATATTCTTACCTCTGGCATCATCCAAAAATTAATTATGCTACAAATATATTAATGTTCCCCAGTTTGCTCACTTTCCCATTAATCTGAGGTTCATTCCATAATAATATAAAATTTTAAAAAATTGTAGAACAACTACGTCTGCTTCAGAGACTATAGATTACCCATCTTTTAGTAAAATACTGTAATTTATTTAGATATCTGCATTTACTGCGTTGATTTAAAAAAATTACCCAAACTAATTTCCTCTCATTTTTGCTAATTCCTGGGGAAAAGAAATCCCTTTAATTTTAATCAAAACATACATTGACCATTAATCATATTACAGAAAATAATAATAAACACCTTTGATTGTCAGAGACATTAATGAGGGACTTTATTTAATTCAGTACAATAAATTAAGTGGTAAATGGAGGCTATAACTGTGTGATCTTGCTTTCCGAGAAGACCAACCCATCAATGTGCATGTAAAGATGTCTGTAATCAGTGTATTAGCCTTCTGAACTGAATTGTTGTTCATTTGGTTCTTGTTGTTTTGTAAGCAGTTTAGGAACTTTTAGGGATTTGAGTATAAGTGTTGGTAATGGTTCTATAAAACTCTGTGTACAGAATATATAGAATACAACCGCGGTCACATCTCCAAAGAAAACTACCACAATTAAAGGGGAAATACACTTATCAATTTCAATCAACAATACAATTGTTATCACAATTGAATAGCCTTAAATGCCAGCCTCATCCTGTGTAGACACAGGAGCCCGGGGGGCAGGGGTGGGGGGACTTGGAAGGATTCTTAGCTTTCTCTAATTTTCTTCCAACATGGCAAAAACACTTGGATTTATCTGTGCCCTTCTTTTTGTCGTCCTCTTGGCTTCATTGTGCTGTTTGAGCATGTCGAGATTTAACCATTGAATATGACCCTTACATGAATAATAGGAAATTTTTTGTTTCAGTGACGGTGATCATTTTGGTTTTTAAATTTTGTTGTTTACACATTTTGTTGTAATTCCTCTTTAGCTCTTACTGAATGGCAACTTTAATGAGGACAGATTTTGTGGTTATCCTATCAATTTTTGTTTTATGTTCTCAAGCTATCACAGTGCCTGATTCATATCATGCTCCGTATTTATGGGAGGAAAAGAAGGAAAGAGAGGGAAGGAGGGAGAATGAAAAAAGAATAAACACTAAACATTCATACTCTTAATTTCAGGGAGTTTGCTGGCCATTTCATTTTTCTAAGTAAGGGAGGGAAAGAAGTCATAGTATGTGAGAGCTTTAGTGGTTGTCTGAGGTCATTTCAACTGCTCATTTTGTAAACAAAGCAACAGAGGCCAAGATTGGCTTTCATATTACTGGGTTGGTTAGAGGTAATACCTGGATCTATGTTTCTCGATTCTCATCCTTGCATTCAGATGTTCTTCTGTTATATAATTGTGACACTGATGATATTTATTCTAGAATATTTTTAAGATATAGATAAGAAAAAACGTTAAAAATCTCACCACTTAGAAGTAAATATGATTTTCATTAGCATTTTGGTTTATATTCTAACCATTTAAAATTGATGTTACAGATTTTGTTGATGAAACAATAATCTTTAAAATGGTAAAACAGGAGTGCCTGGGTGGCTCAGTTGGTTAAGTGGCTGCCTTTGGCTCAGGTCCTGGGATAGAGCTATGTGTTGGGCTTCCTGCTCAGCAGAGAGTCTGCCTCTCCCTCTTCCTCTGCCTGCTGCTTTGCCTACTTGTGCTCTCTCTATCTCTATGTCAAATAAATAAATAAAAATCTTTAAAAAAATAAAATGGTAAAACTTAGGAGAAAAGTGAAGTATTAAAAAAGTATATAGAGAAAAATTAAGAGAGGTTTTCATCACATCCTTCCTAAGTTATATGTTTTTATGATTGGGATGATGAGACAGAAACAAATACAATGTAAAGGATTTAAGATTTGTTTAATGGCAAAGATTTTTCAGAAATTTTTATATTTCAGCATTATTTTCAGAGAACCAACTTTTAATTTTATAAAGTCTAATGTTTTTCTTTTTAATTGGTTAAGATCTGCTTTTCATCTTTATTATTCCTTTGCATGTATGTGGTTTCTTAAGATGACTACTTAGTTGACTTATTTTCTTGGTCTACTATGCTGCATGCCTATAAAGCTACTTATTTTGTTTGAAATTCATCTTTGGCCAAATTTCACAGATTTCTATAAGTAATGTTACTTTCATTTCTAGTAGTGTGTAATTTCAACATTCATTTTCTCTTTAACACATGCACCATTTAAAAATATTTTTTACTCGCAGTGTTATGATTTATTTATCCTATCCTATGTGATTAACTTCTAGTTGAATTCCATTACCTGAATATATATGTTAAAAACAGGGTGCCTGGGTGGCTCAGTGGGTTAAAGTCTCTGCCTTCGGCTCAGGTCATGATCTCAGGGTCCTGGGATCGAGGCCTGCATCGGGCTCTCTGTTCAGTGGGAAGCCTGCTTCCTCCTCTCTCTCTCTGCCTGTCTCTCTGCCTACTTGTGATCTCTCTGTGTCAAAAAAACAAACATGTATGTATATATATTTTTTCTGATGTTAATAATGACATAACTGCATGCTTTGTGTAAGCTCACATTTGGAAAATATTTTCTAGCTTTTAATTTCACATCTTTTTTTTATTTTAAGATTTTATTTATTTATTTGAGATAGGGCACATGTTGGGAGGAGGGGAAGAGGGAGAGGGAGAAGCGGTTTCTCCACTGTGCAGGGAGCCCAATGTGGGGCTAGATTCCAGGACCCTGGGATCATGACCTGAGCTGAAGGCAGACACTTAACCAACTGAGCCACCCAGGCACCCCTTAATTTCACATCTTGTATTGGTTTCCATTGTTTGTCTTGCAAAAAGCCTGTAGCTTCCTTCCGTCTTACTACTCAACCCTAGGATTTTTAAAGAATCTTAATTTTTAGGTTATAATAAACTTAGTAGATAATTTAGCCCATTCATGTTTGTTGTAATTCATAATGGTTATATTTATTCTTTCCCTTTTATTTTTTAAATTTTTATGATTTTTTTCCTGGTTTTACCTCATGTTTTCTACACTATCATTTTTCTCCCTTTTTTAAAATAAAGATCTTTGTGTTGTTGTTTTTCCATCTTTTTTCCTTTACTGAATTTCAAAATTCACTTCCTGTTATTATTTTCCAGTTGTAACTCTTAAAGCTTTGGAAAACACATGTATTAACATTTTATATCAATGTCTAGACATAATTAGTCAATAATAATACCTTCCCTTACACAAAGCTTCATCCTTACTATACTTTGCCTTTCTATATCATCTTCTTATAAATAACTGGGTATTACATCTGGATTGCCATTTTCAAATTTTGCAACAGATACATTTTAGGTATGAACATAGGTCATCTGTTCTTTGCTTCCTGCTGTTTCATGTTGCCCATGTCTTTCTTGAGTTATTTTTATTTTTGTTTTGGTGAATCATTTTTCAGGAAATGCCTATAGGTATTAAAGTTATGAGCAATTAAATATGCAAAAATATCTATCTTTATATTTGAATGATAGTTTGATAGGATTGGATTTTTAAAATTTTAAATGTTTCCCTATGGTCCCGTGAATATGTTTGCTTTAGCACATAGCCTTAGGGATGGGATATCAATAGCAATCTTACTCCCATTTATTTGTAAGTACCTGCTTTTATCTCTGAAGTATTTAAAAATTTACTCATTCTTGGAGTTCTGAGATTCAAATGCAATATATCTAAGGGAAGGTTGTGTTAGTCTTCTATACTCAAGGGGAATTTTCAATCTAAAGATGTATGCCTTTTCCTTCAGCTTGAAAATATACCTGTTCTGTTGTTTGATTATTTCCTCTCATCCAGTCCATTTTGTACATTTTAATATCTTAATAGACACGTGTTGAAATTCCTATTTCCATCCTCTGTGTATATGAACTTTTTTTTTGTACTCTTCAACTACTTGTTTGTTCTATAATCTGGGACAACCTCAATACTAAAATTATAGCTCATGAAGTCTTTACCAGTTACTATCTACTACTATCCAATTTGTAATTTTATTTTTAGAGTGATTATATGTTTTTTTAAGACTTTTTTTTTAATTGTGAGAGAGCACAGAGGGAGAGAGAGCAGCAGACTCCCCACTGAGCACAGAGATTGACACAGGGGTCAATCCCAGGACCCTGAGATCATGACCTGAGGTGCGGCAGACACTAAACTGACCAAGGCACACCTAGTCTTCTTTTGTTTTTAATCCTGACCACTTTTTCCTATGGATGTGGGATCTTATTGAATATCTTAATTAAGAGAGTTAATTATTTCAATTTCAAAATTTTCTTCTACTGCTTTTATTTTTCTAAGAACTGTTTTTTCTGTTGTTGGGTTGGTGTGGCAGAGATAAGTCATCATCTTGAAACCCCATTTCAATTTTTTTTACTTCAGCCTCCCCTGTAGTTAAATAGGCCATACTGGATTTTAGCCAGTAAAATGAGAGAAAAGTCCTTTATACCATTTCTGGGCCTTGCTCCTAAAATACTCTCCAGGGAGGATGTGAAGAAGAGACAGTGTGTCTTCTCCATGTTCTCATCACTTGATTGCTGGCAGGATACAAAGAATCCAGTGGAAGACTCTGAGTCATACAGGTTGGCAGAGCTGCTAGATGTGGGATACTGGATCTCTGAATGACTATGGACAAAATCTCCCTTTCTATCTCACCTCCCACCAGCCCGCAATGGATTGTGATATACGTGAAAAATAAACTTTACTAAGCCATTAATAGTTTTATGTTATGTCTTTTAACAATTAGCCAATTCCAAGGAATATGCTTGCCTCACTTTCTTGCTGTTATTATTCCTGTTATTTCTTGGTATTTGGTTTTCTGTTTATATTTGTCATTAAGGGTCTAAACAGCATTTTGTTTTTGTTCTTTCGATATTCTTATTTATGCATCTCTCTCTTGTGATCGGAGAGAAAGGGCAGGACATTTAGCCAGGTGATGTGTACAAAAAGCATGCCTTCTGGGTTTGGGAGTGCTTAAATGCTCTACTTTTCTAACCTCAGTGCTCTTTTTTTTACAAAATAATTTCTGGAGTCAGAACTCTCCATCTACCACTTCTGCCTTAACCTTCAGTTTCATGAATCCAACTGCCTACTCAGTACTTTCAACTCAGATGTCTACTGGGCCTCAGGTCAGGACAGATCCCAAGCCGAACTGCTGCGGAGCAGGCCCACTTCCTTCCCAGAGCCCCCATATCAGAGATGATGATACTGTTTGCCCCGTTGCTCATGCCAAACTCAAATTCATCCTTGTATCTT
This sequence comes from Ailurus styani, assembly GCA_002007465.1. Taxonomy (NCBI): domain Eukaryota; kingdom Metazoa; phylum Chordata; class Mammalia; order Carnivora; family Ailuridae; genus Ailurus; species Ailurus styani. The sequence continues at coordinate 975,570 of LNAC01000225.1, forward strand.
CCCTTTCTCCTACATTCTACACCCAGTGCAGGAGCAGTCCTGGCACCTCTACCTCGACCTTCAGACAAGGTATCTGACTTTCTCTCACAACTTCCCAGTTACATCCCTGATCCAGGTTACCATCCTCTTTCACCTCTTCTAGCGCAGTAGCCTCCAGTATGGAGGCTTCCCAACTGTTCTTTGCACTATATTTATTAACTCCTTGGCAGCCTCAGAGAATCTTTTAGAATATAAGTCACATCACTTACTGCAAAATAACACAACAAAACCTTTTTAGTGTCTTACTAATAAAAAACTCTTGAGCCTAACCAGAATGGTCTTCCATCATCAATCTCCCGTTTACTTGTATGACTTTATTTTCTACCATTTTTGCCCGTACCCCTGTGTCCTGGTCACACTGGCCTTTTTGTTTTTAGAAGTTAAATTCCCACATCAGGACTTTATTTCCTCAGCCTCTGACTCTTTCTTTAGGTATTGATTTAATTTGATATCACACCAAAGAAAAGAATTACTGCTTGTGTAATTATCATCCAGTGTCATTCATTTTCTCCTTCCCTTCCCTGTTTTTATTTATTTATTTATTTATTTATTTATTTATTTATTTATTTATTTATTTTTCACAGCATGGAACACTGCCTAGTGGTCAGTATAGGTTTGTTTATTTGTTTTTGTTCTTCCTCACCAGAATGGAAACATCAGTAGGGTCGGAACTTGACCACTTCTTCATCAGGGTATCTCCAGGGATGCTGAATCATGTTTGTTATCTAGTGGGTGCGGAGGAAATACTTGTTGCATGAGGCAGTATATCTAAGGATTGCATGAAGGTTTTGCTTTCCTGTGAATATTGGCATCAGATAATTCTTCTCTTTATTTCTCCTCTGTTGTCTTTAGGAGATTTTGAATGTCTCAAGCTCTGTGATGGCTCTCTCTCTATTCTGGCCAGGAGCCTTCCCAAGGCAGATGGTTAACTTTATTTAGAAAGTGGGTTTTAGGACTTTATTCTAGTGATGAATACTGTAGCTGCTAGTCACAGAATAAACAAAGACATGGGAGAAGGCATCAAACTCCACCAGCTGTTCATACCATGGTCCTTTCATAATTATCCTGGTTACTGCTTCTTGAGACTGTAGATTGGTTAACTCTGAGAGTGGGGTGTTTCTTGTAGAGCTTTATCTGGAGTTTCTTTAAGGAGGTTTTATCTTTCTTATAGTACATTTCTCCATAAGTTTGGGTTTTGACTTCCTCTGTTTCTTCATTAGTTAATCTTATCTGCTTTAAGGATTGTTGTTGGGTTTTTGTTTTGTTTTGTTTTCCAATTTCTTATCTACTGATAGATAAAAATTTTCCACCATTGGCAGCATGAACTTATTCTAAAATACAGTTTTTCCTAATTTCAATGAGATTTGGGTGAGGAGAGGAGATAGATGTACATATGTAGTCTACCATTTAAATTCTATCTCATTTGGCTCTACTGCTTGCTCTTGGTCTTCTGTTTTGCTTTTGTGGCTTACTAAAATGTAGCTAGAGATCCATCTCTCAATCACTGTTTTTATTTTATAGTATTTGTTCTATTAATTCTTATATTTAATAGTATATAAGAAATGTGTGTGATGCCCCTGATCAGAATATTATCTTTGGAATAGGTTTGAGGGTGGAGAAGTTTACCAAGAGAAGAGACTTTTGCAATTTAACAAAAGAGCTGTAAATGTTCTTAGTATTAAGATGACACACACATTAATTAGACTGCTAGATAATCCTACTGATTTGCCTGTTTTTATTGCCATATTATCTATATATTGAATAAGTACCTCAAACTGTGTGTTAGCAAGATCTCATATCCTTCTACCCCTACAGCTATTTCTCTAAGCTCTGGTCATTTCTGCTACTTTGGAATCTAAAATCGTTTCATGACTTCCTAGATAGAAATAGATTATGTGGGAGCTTAGAGTATCACATACTCCCCATATATAACAGCTGTGAAATTTCAAGCTTTAGAATGGATTATGGGATATTTTTGAACCTTGATAGAATGTAGGATTAGTTGCTTAAATAAGGAGTATTAAAGATTGCAAATGTTTAAAAAGCTTGATCTTGGAATTCATTAGAAAGGCAAAAATGAATACAGTTTTAGGGGTTAGTGTGCATGAAGGTCACCTGGAGAACTTTTTAAAACAAATTGCTGGGCTCCACCCTTACAGTTTCTGATAGACTAAGTCTGGGTGAGGCCTGAGAATCTGTACTGCTAACAAGTTCTCAGATGGTGCTGATGGTCTGTGGATGAGCCTTGGTCAACTGCTGAACTAGAGTGGTCTTCAGCGGAGATTTCTAGGGACAGCTTAGTGACTCCTTCCTTCCTTCCTTCCTTCCTTTTTCTTCTTCTTTTTTTTTTAAGATTTTATTTATTTATTTGACACAGAGAGAGTCAGATCAAAAGTAGGCAGAGAGGCAGGCAGAGAGAGAGGAGGAAGCAGGCTCCCCGCTGAGCAGGGAGCCCGATGTGGGCCTCGATCCCAGGACCCTGAGATCACGATCTGAGCTGAAGGCAGAGGCTTTAACCCACTGAGCCACCCAGGCACATACTTGCGCACTTGCTTGCTTGCTTGCTTGCTTGCCTGCCTGCTTGCCTGCCTGCTTGCCTTTTTCTTTCTTTCTTTCTTTCTTTCTTTCTTTCTTTCTTTCTTTCTTTCTTTCTTTCTTTCTTTCTTTCTTTCTTTCCTTCTTTTTTCTCTTTCTTTCTTTCTCTTTCTTTATTTTCTTTCTCTCTTTCTTTCTTTTTAAAGGTTTTATTTATTTATTAGAGCATGAGCGGGGCGATTGAAAGAGAGAGGGAGAGAGGGAGAGCAGACTCCCCACTGAACACAGAGCATGATGAAGGGCTTGATCCCAGGACCCTGAGCTTATGACCTAAGCTGAAGTCAGGCACTTAACTGACTGAGCCTCCCAGGGCCCCTTAGTAACCATTTCTTGCTCTGAAACCTGATTAGTCAATTTTCAGTGTTTCCTTCCCTCCCACTTACTTCCCTTATTCCCCTTCCTCCTCTCCCTTCTCCTCTCCTCCCCCTTTCCCTTTCTCCTTCATCTTTTTTTTCTGTCTCTTTTACCCCTGGTGACTTGCTTCTTGAGCACTGTATTACTTTAGACTGTCGATTCAAGTTCAGGAGGAGAGCAACAGGTAAGGTAGCAGAATAAATCCAGACATTAAGAGATTGAAATTTGTCACTAAATTGGGTGTAGCAATAATCTATTCAATCATGGGTCCAACTCCTCTAATCATCAAAAATATCTGAAAATAGAATTGCATGATTGTTTTCAGATTTGGATAGGACCATTGAGGTCAGCTGATGTAAACTCTATTAATAAGACTGAAGCGAGAAAACAAAAAAGATCTGAACCTATCATTTCCTTTTCCAAGTTCTTTTTACTTTCTCCTGCCCACAGCTGCCCCACATGGCTATACTTTGTTGTTGTATATATTTTGATGGCTTCTATGTGTATTTGTCATTGTTTGTTGTTAGTATTGTATTTTATATATAAGCAAGTATGAATATTGCCAGTTCTTGATAAACATTAGAGGCTATCTATTACATTAAAACAGTATAGAACACTTTATTTTGCAGTGAGTGCTCTAAGTCACTTGGTATTATACAATTTTTATTTTCTGACAAGAAACAGCTGTGCGTGATGAAAGAGTGCGTTGCCACTTTTATCACTGACTACACTGCTGGGATTTTCCTAACTGCCCCAGCCCTATTATTTCATTTAAATCTTACAACAGTTCCTCAAATGAATGAGCATCATTACTCCTCATCTCCCTTTTTGTGCATTAATGAACAGTTTCAGAGGACTTGTCACTTCCCAAAGCTTACATACTGGTTAAAAAGCTAAGTTTGGGTTTTGTACTCAGATCTTATTCCAAGAATGATGTTTTTAGCCTCACAGAGTTTTATTTAGATACAAGTTGCAGAATGTAGCTGGAGCCAATAAATATGGCATGCCAGGTATACGCCATGCCATGTGCATGGCCTCATCCAGCACCCGTGGACTTGTTCTAGCTGTAGGTGTCTCTTTGGCACAGCAGTCCTGCAGACCTTACTGACTGGTTGTCTTCCCCCCCTAGCTGCATGGATTAAAGCCTGCCATGTGTTCATTCTGGTGGGCTGTATGAGTCAGACTGCTACTACTCTCCAGCCCTGGGCTCCTTCACTGGCTGTTTGACCTTGGCCAAGTCACAAAAGCTCTCTGGGTTTCAGTTATTCAACTGTGAAATAGCATTACTGGGAGGATGAAACCACTTTGTAGATTTGTTGGGAGAGCTAAGTAATATAATCCATGTGAAAGCATTTCAAGACTTATTTATTTGAGAGAGAGAAAGAGAATGTGAGCAGGGGAAAAGGTAGAGAGAGGGGGAAAGAAGCAGACTCCATGCTGAGGGGCTGGATCCCATAAGTCTGACATGACCTGAGCCAAAAATCAAGAGTCTGCCCCTCATATGAAAACATTTAGCACAGTGTTTGGCCCATAGTATGTATTCATTACATATTAGCTATTAGAGTCAGATCACTAAATTCATCATAAAATATTTTGCTGAAAGTTATTTTGAATGTTTATTAGGAATAATATATGATCCTATGTAGCACTGGCTGTGATTATCCTTATAATTAATAAATACCTTTTGGGCAAATATATACTGTGTCTTCCATATGTTTCTTTTCTATTTAATGTTTCTGTTTGTTGGCAACATTTCTTAAAGCCCATTTGCATGAGAGTAAAAGTCAGGCTACAGTAGTTAACAGAGCCAATTTTTCTGGCTCTGCTCCTACCCAAACAGTACCGTCTGCAAGTCTCTTCTCTTAAATTATTCCTGGACCTCTAGATTTAAAAAAAAAAAACAAAAAAAAACCCCCCAAAAAACCCAACCATTTTCCACTCTTCCTGTCCTGGATTCTCATTTTCACTCTGCTGGGGAGGGGTTCGATATCCTGGATTAGGGCACCAATGTGCTTGTTCTGGGTTTGATGCCCTAAGGCCACTTCCTGTTACCTTTGAAGACTTGTGTTTAGTAAAGAAACATCATTAGGTTCTATTTAAATAGATAGCCCATTTTCCCTCAGACTGAGGCATGAGCACCTGAACCTGGGCCAGAGTTGTGTCCCTCTGCCAAGGGAATCACTTGTCCTTAGCCCTGGCTCATTTTTCTGTGTCACACTTGTTTATCTCTACTCATTCTTCCTGTGAGTGAACACCCAGTGGTCCTCAGTCACATCTAAGTTACCTGAATGCCAGCATAATTATTACTTAGATATTAAGATTAAGTCCCTGTAATTCCTCCTTTCTTTCCTCCCCTTATTAAGTATCTTTAGGAAAATAGAGAAAGTCTCAACTTTTAAAAAAAACTTACAAACATAGGAATTTGTATTATACAAGCTGAATTATATATATATTATATATAATAATATAGAATATAAGGTATTAATGTATAATAATGTATTTATTGTACATTATACATTATGTATTTGTACATTATTTATACATTATGGTACATTATAATATATAATGTACATTAATGTACAATGTAGTACATATTATATGTGTGTGTGTGTGTATATATATATATATATGGCTGTATTATATTGACCAAGCTGTCCTGACATGTTTTACATTTGTATCATTCTCTAAAAGTTTAAATAAAAAATCTGGATCACATTATTCCCTTGGATCCTTACTCTGTGAACTAGATGAGGTGTGGGTATTAAAAATCCAGGAAGTTCCAGGAAGTTTGAATGATTTTCCCAAACTGGATCAGCTAATAAGGAGGAGAATCAGAACTAGAATTTAGGTCTTCTGGCTCCATTTGACCTCTGAAGCTTGTGCTGTTCTACTAGGACATCATTAGAAGAAATGCCAACTAATGTCATTGCCTCTTCTGCTCTACACACAAAGCCCTGTTAAGTGTTTCATTGACATTCTTCCTGACATCTATAAAAATTCATCTTTTATTTTTTATTCACCTGCTGATTGATTTAAATGTTATGTAAATAAAGTTCCAAAAGGCAGAAGATAACCTATACATATATTTAAAATTCTTTTCTGTGAAAAAATAAAAACACTAGATATAAAATCAGACTGTCTCTTATTAGAAAATCTTCTGTAAGAGCTACTAGTCATATGGGCAGTTCTTGCATAAAATCTCTGTCAAAGCAGACAGAGCTTCCCCAAGACCTAAAGTATTTGGCAAATGTTGCTGAACAAAATAACAACAAGGAAACTGTGGGAGGGATTCTGTGTTAGGGACACGTAAGAATACTCACTGTAGCATTTCAGCACTTCTCACCGTGGAACAAGCCTTTTGTCCCCCTCTGTCATTCTCTGCTGTCTCAGGAAGGCCTGTGATGGAGTGCTGGGCCTTGTTCTGGAAGTCCAAAAGGGAGTCAGTCACTGGGTGTTGGACCGGAAGCATGACCAATTACGGGGAATCAGAAGTGCTTTGCCACAGGCTCCTGCTTTTCTCCTAGCTTCTGAAATTAATGAATCAAGCCCACTGGTAGGGTCACTAAACTATCTCCCATAATATTTATTACACAGGCAAAGTCAGAAAGTATGGAGAGTATCTGCATTTGAATGAGGGGAAAACATGCTGTTAGATAGATTAGAAAATCTTCTCTATGTTTGCATTTTTCTTTCCTTAAAAGAAATCAACGTGCAATGTATTAGAGCCAGGAATATTCCTCTTTCCAGTTGATTCTTCATTCTTTGTTTAAAGTTTCTTAGAACTGAGGCTTGTGATGAAAAAAATGGAGCTATTTTTCTAATACAAACAAAAACACTATGCACCCTGCAAAAGTTGTTCCTTTTAAGTTGCATTGTATGTAAATTTGACATGTTTTAAATTTGGATAAACTCATTTACTTTAAAACCAATCTTATCATCTGAAATTCCTTTTCTAAGATTACAGAGCACACTTAAATTATAAATCTTGTGGATTCATCCCTTAGGGAATCACCCTCATGCACAAATAATACTTAATATTTTTAATGAATTTCAAAAGACATACTAATACACATTAAGTTGATATGTTTTTTTTTTGAGGGAGAGAGAACTAATATTTTGGAACAACCACTGATTTTGCTATTATTGTTTTGTGCCTGCAAATAACTAATTCCCATGGATGCTACTAGAAAGGTATTTATCAAGCCTGTCTCAAATTTTTTTTAAAAAAAGGAAAAAGAATAGTAAAGAAACATTAAGATCAACTTATATAAATTTCTGAGGTCTACACATGACATTGAGGAAGAGCACTCAATGTCAGCTTTGTAATTCACTAATTAGTACATATTTATAGCCAGGTGCTGGGTCAAGTTAAATTGAGATGATTTTTTGACATGATTCAATCTGGATTAATATAAAACAATTTTTATATCTTAAACCTTTTTCTGTCAAACAGATTTTATGGTGCTGTAGACATACTATAGTATATAGTATAGTCTGTATGTTACTAAAATTATTGTGAGGAATTCTGTGATGATTTAAAAACAAAATAAAATCTGTTAGATATTCCTGGAAAACGTGTTGTAACATCTTTTTAAAAAGCAGTTGAGGGCGCCTGGGTGGCTCAGTGGGTTAAAGCCGCTGCCTTCGGCTCAGGTCATGATCCCAGGGTCCTGGGATCGAGGCCCGCATCGGGCTCTCTGCTCAGCAGGGAGCCTGCTTCCTCCTCTCTCCTCTCTCTCTCCTGCCTTTCTGCCTACTTGTAATCTCTCTCTCTGTGTCAAAATGAATAAATAAAATCTTAAAAAAAAAAAAAAAAAAAGCAGTTGAACTCCTGGGCTCACTCTAGTATCAGAGCTCAGTGATACAACGTGGCCTATTCATCCCATTTAAAATATGTATATTTTGTTTAAAATATGTATATTTCACATAATCCTCACTTTGCATTTATTACCATCCAGACACTCCTAATGAAAGTAACTTCTTTCCCAACACTGTAGTAAATTGTTCCTATTTTCAAATTCCTACGTAGTTGCTAGGTCCTGAATTTGACATTGAATTATGAATGAGAAACTTCACCCTATTCAATGGCCAATCTCCTTCCTTTTTTTCTTTTAAATCTTAGTAATGGTTCATTTTAAAAAAGGGAAAAGATAATAAATTAAGTGATCAGAACACATTTCTTTCCTCTGAAAATGGAACAGCTCAACCCAGCCTCACATAAGCTGACATTTCCTCATTAGCCTCTTAACTATTCACATGATAAAGGTTTTAAATCACAGGATTATTAGATAATAATAAAGCACATAGGAAAAAATTCAAGATCATATTGAATCCTCACAGTTCCACTTGTTATTTTGTCACTTCCTATTTCTCATCTCTATACTCCTCTTAACCAGTCCTCTGCAACGTGTCCAATAAACTGTGCTTTCAGGATAACTGGGCAGGAAGGCAGGGATGCCTTTAGGAGTCACAGGTGATACTACCTTTGTATGATGAATGGTGTTAAGTTTATGTACGTGGTCATAGGCTATTACAAAAATGTAAGATCTCTGGATCACAGAGGAGATTGTTTATTTCCCACAGAACATTTTAGTCCTACTTTCCCAAGTCCCAGTCCCAGTCCCTGTGGGATTTTATGATGAGGACCAGCTAGCCATCTATACATGCAGCAATGTGGTACCATTTGAGAGGAATCCTAACATTATGACCCTTGGGGTTTACATGGGGAAGCTCGCATATCTGCCCTTTCTTACCTGCACAGAGAGAAAGATTTTTATTCTGTAATGCAGGGGGAGCATGGAAAGATGTCCTTTGGTTTTATTTCATGGGCAAATAGCTCCAGAGAAAATACCTCTCCAAATCTTCCCAGAACAATTTGCTATCTCTAACTTCCAAGGCATATTTGCCATTCAATCATCCTTTAATCAAACTTACCAATACTCTTTGCTGAGAAACCTTAGATCATACAAAAAATGTGAAAATCATCACTGAGAATTGTCTCTCAACCAGTGGTACCTGCTGCAGTATTATGTAATGTTTTAGAAGTGGTTGATAAGTGGTTGGTTTAAAAGTAGGTTGGTAGTGGTTGGTAACAGTGGTTGGTAGACTCATGAACTTGAATTATGAGCATTTGGAACTTATCTAAACCAGTTAGTAATGGAAAATGTATACATTTTATGAGAAAAAATAAGTCTGTAGGTTAATGATGAGACACAAGACATGAATATCCCAAGTCATTTGGGGGTTTTATGTTTTGTGTAACTTATAACATGGATTGTAGTTCATATTGTCTGGATATACAAGTAGTCATTAGGTCTTCTATAAGCCAAATCAAGCTCAGTGTGAGACAAGAGTAGTTTGTGGTGGTATTACAAATATTTAAGTGCTCTCCTTATCCCAGTGTGATTGTTTTTTTATATCTTTGTAATATGCTCATGGTCCTCAAGTTTGTAATGCTTTAGTTATCAGATGCACTGTGTAATTGCATGCCAAAGCTAACTCTTTACCTCCAGTCTCTGGAATAAGAGCCAGATTCTCATCATTTATGATAACTGTCATGGAATTATAAGCATTATGGCTATTAGCAATCCCTAAATAATTTGACTCCCACTATGGTGGAGTTATGTCTATGGTGGAGTTTAAGATCTTTTTTTTGGTTATCTTATTTTCAAAGCCAGTTAAGCACTAGAAAGTCATTTGCAGGCACATGCCAATTTAATGGGAGCACTTTTGGAACCTTAGATCTTTGTGGCAGTTTTCTAAATTAATGCCCATAATAGTTTCACTTTTTTAATACTTGTCTGATTCTCTACATGTGGGGAAAATGCAATGTTTGTCAGGTTTTTCAGGGGGTACCGTGATGAGTCTGATGTACTTGAAAAAATAGGGGGAATCTAAATACGCTTATGTCATTTTTATGTGTTAGAAACTACGAAGCATGAATTCTCACTTAAAGTCTTTACAGTGTCAAAAGGATGTTAAGAGGGGTTGTGGGAATCATTGTTTTGAAGTGCATCTAAAATTAGAAACTTATGTATGCTTTCTTGTCTCCCAGTCTGAGCTGCTTTTTCATATTTATTCCAAGTTGGGAAAAAAAAAGTTCCACTTTTCTTCTGTAAATGTGCCGTGATACTTGCATGTGAAGCTCCATTTCCACTGATCAATAGAGGGGAATTTTCATTAGTTTTAATGAGATTTGGGGCATAATATGCTCTTTTAAGCCTCTGATTGGACATTTTTTTAATTAAAGATTTTATTTATTTATTTGACAGATAAAGACACAGCAAGAGAGGGAACACAAGCAGGGGGAGTAGGAGAGGTAGAAGCAGACTTCCCACAGAGCGGGAAGCCTGATGCGGGGCTTGATCCCAGGACCCTGGGATCATGACCTCAGCCAAAGGCAGATGCTTAACAACTGAGCCATCCAGGCGCCCCTCTGACTGGACATGTTAAGCAAAATTAGATCTAGATTGTGATCATCTAAAATATTCCCAAGCAACTTCCCTTTGCAAGAGAATATCATCTCAAACATTTACCTGAACTCTAACTGGGCATAACTCATCAGAACTCCCTCATAAGAGAACTAAGAACAAATATTGAATTTACATTTGATTCTCTTTATATGGATGCTCAAATATATTTCTTTCTATAATCCACAAATTCTCATTTTGATGAGTGTTTGGAGAGATGGTTACACCAGTAGACTCATGTTGTAATTTGGAGGCTCCTTAGGCAAGGTTCCCCTTTTCTCACTTCCCTGTTCTAGATGTGACACCACTGTGGTTATTCATCATCATGCAGACAGTTAGCAGTGGAATTGGAAGGGAGGGAAATGTGGGAAATGCTAGTAACCCATCAACTCAAATTGGCTCATAAGTTTAATTTTATCAATACATGAAGGGAAGTCTGAATATAGAAGGAAGGAGACAATGAAAGTTGAGGGCATAAAGTGTCTCTAAGGAAGGAAAAGACCATGGGACCTCAACCTACAGCCCTAGGCCCCTCAGGAGGATGAAGCTGGCCTCACAGAAATATGACCTACAGGGCACGTGGGTCGCTCGGTTGGTTAAGCAACTGCTTTTGGCTCAGGTCATGGTCCTGGAGTTCTGGAATCCGGGGATCAAGTCCCACATTGGGCTCCCTGCTCAGGGGGGACCCTTCCCCCTCTTGTGTTCTCTTTCTGTCTCTCATTCTCTGTCTCTCAAATAAATAAATAAAATCTTTAGGGCACCTGGGTGGCTCAGTGGGTTAAAGCCTCTGCCTTCGGCTCAGGTCATGATCTCAGGGTCCTGGGATCGAGGCCCGCATCGGGCTCTCTGCTCAGCAGGGAGCCTGCTTCCTCCTCTCTCCTCTCTCTCTGCCTGCCTCTCTGCCTACTTGTAGTCTCTCTCTCTGTGTCAAATAAATAAATAAAATCTTTATAAAAAAATTAAAAAAAAATCTTTAAAAAAAAAAAGAAATATGACTTACAGGTACAAAGTCTTAAGAGATTTAGACATATGATATATGGATAAGTTTAAAGTATTAGAATACAAAACGATCAATTCTGTTATTTTTAGCTTTTGAGGCCATGATTTAATTATTTAGATCAAAATAGAGAAGATTAGATTTTTCCTAACTGAAATGAACCTTTGGGAGTACTTGATAAAAGAGCTCCCTGTCTTTTCTGTGGAATGATTTTGATTCTGTTTTGTATTGTATTTTATTTTTTCTAGCTGAGATCTTTAGAGAGGATGTTAACACATCCCTGTTAAAAGGAACTATCATAGAGTACTTATTTAATAATAGCTAAACTTTATTGAGCATAACTAAAGCTAGGCAGTGTGTGTTGCTTCATTGATTCCTTGTAAGAAAGCTGGTTAAGTGGGCACCCCCATTTAACAGATGAGGGATCTAAGAGAGTTAAGAAAGTTGCCCAAGGTCACATAGGTAAGTGGAAATCAGTACATGAATGCATTACTTGAATAGAGAACTCATACTTTCCTTAATTATGTGTATGTTTTGATAGGCCAGGTAATGCTGTGGTAACAAATGTCCCTCACAACTCAGTGGCTCACATGAGTAAAGAATTCTCTGAGTCCTATGTGCATCATCTGTAGCTTTGCCCCTTGTGAACTTCACTCTGAGACCCAGTCTGTTCACTGTCTTAAACACTGCTGGTTTTAGGGGAGGAAAAGACAGTTACTGTGAAAGTCCTGAAGCCTCTACGCAGAAGTGACGTGTGCCACTTCTTCTCACATTCTGTTGATCTAAATAAGTCCAGTGGAAAAAAAGCAAAACAAACAAACCCTAATTCTTGAGATCTATAGGTTCAGGAAATAGAATTTTTCCCCAGGGAGTAGCAATGAATATTTGTGCACAATAATACCAAAACAGCCTTGATCCTCCTAATAATACTAGAGATTTCTGAAAGGCGTTGTGGTTTTTAGTTCATTTTATATAATACGTTGGCTTTGAAAGTAAAAGGCAGGCCCTGGCTTCATGGACATGAAATAATAATTTAATACAGGAGCCAAAAACAAGCTCAGAGTTCTTAATCCTTGTTCCTATACTTTTATTTGAGAAGTCTAGGTTTTGGTTTCATATGCAGATGCATTAGAAGAAGGTGTCTTGTTTTGCAAATAGAAACAGTCTTAGGAGACAAATAACAATGGCATGAGAAATTTATGAAGTTTATTTTTAGCAGCAATCTCAGGCAGGGTTTTACTGTCAATATTTTCCTTGGTACCCAAGAAGCCAACAGAGGGGGGCATGTTTTATGAATTGATGTGGCTACAAATATTAGCCCTGACATTTTTTTAAAGTGAACAATTGCAAAAAAGATACAGAAGCAAATAAATATAGAGTCTCTGACAACCAGGAAAGCTGAAACCCTTTCTAAAAATTATGGCCAAAGGTATTTTCATGGCCATTTTGTTTACATTTATTTAAATGCTTTTTTTCCTCCTTTTTTTTTTTTTTTTCTTTTCTAGCTTTAGCACCAAGTGACTGATTGCTTCCTCAAAACAATGTCAGCAGGATAAGGATGTATTGGCAGGGTCTCTTTTAAATCAGTAACCCCATACTGATCATTGACCTAATTAGCAGTCTGCTATAGGCATCTTTCTGTTTACTGCTAATGCNGTGACTGATTGCTTTCTCAAAACAATGTCAGCAGGATAAGGATGTATTGGCAGGGTCTCTTTTAAATCAGTAACCGCATACTGATCATTGACCTAATTAGCAGTCTGCTATAGGCATCTTTCTGTTTACTGCTAATGCTACCCCCAAATCAAGAAAATTTTGGTTATAGAAAATTTAAGGCATGTCCCACTCAATTCGTTATAAATTCAATTTTATTATAATAAAATTGTATGAACTCTGACTGGCATCCTGAATACTACATTGTTTTCTTTCGTGGAGCTTTTATTGAAAAATTTGGTTTGTTTTAAACTAATTTCACCATTGTTAGTCTTGTGGTATATTTAACATCTTGCCAGGTCAGTTCAATAATTGGAAGTGTGTTGGTATTGGAAAAACTTAGAGCAGATTTTGACACATGCCTTTGGACTTAAGGAAACCTCATTGTCCACCATAAATAAAATATAATGAGCCTTAAAAAAAAAAACAACCCTGAAACCCAAAGTCAAAACAAAATATGAAATACAACAAAACAAAACTGTCCTAGTGCTTTGAAAACTTTAACATAATAACCAAATAGACGCCATCGCTGTACTTTCTACTGATGCCAAGAAAAGTGACTTCTTGTTATTGCGATTTGGGCCAGGGATTTTCACTTACGTTGTTTTATATCTAACGTGCATGAGAATCTCCATATGGTGGCTTATTATTCCTATTTTTAACTGGGGAAAAGAGGCTCAGAAAATGGAATAATTTAAAGACATACAAGCTGGAGAAGGCAGACTCTTGAATATAACATCTGTCTAACTCCAGAGATGTTGGTCCATACAGTACACCGTGTGCTTCGTTTTTGGAGCTGTAAGGGTTTTAGTGGTTTCTCTTTTACCTCTGGGCTTAGAAATGTGGCAGAAACTGCTCTGAGTTCTTGATAGGGCTTTACAAGGCAGAATACATATGCCGAAAATAACTTTTACTGTTTCCTTTTTTTTTTTTTTACTTTATTTATTTATTTATTTATTTATTTATTTATTTATTTATTTAGGTTAGGTTAGGCTTTTCTAGATCAGATGTGGAAGTGGTTCTCTTTCCATCTGTGGCAGATGCATTACATCAATGGCACCTACTGCTAGGTAGGTCAGGATCAATAAATCCTAACAATTTAGGGGCGCTGGAGTGGCTCAGTCGATTAAGCAGCTGCCTTTGACTCAGGTCATGATCCCAGATCCTGGGATCCCATAGATCCCATGATCCCTTGCTCCTGGGATCAAGCCCTGCATCGGACTCCCTGATCAGTGCCTGCCTCTCTCTCTCTCTCTCTCCCTCTGCTACTCCCCCTGCTTGTGCTCTCTCAGTCTCTCTCTGTCAAATAAATAAAATCTTAAAAAAAACGAAACCAAAAAACCTAGCAGTTTAAAACAAAAAAGCGGCTTTACACATCTTATTTCCTGATTTCCTTTGGAAGTTTTCTTAAGAGATGATTAAAGTAAATTTATCTGTGCAGATGTGTGTAAAGTGAATTGCTTTTATTAACAAAATAATGAAGGGGAATTATGTTCAATAAGGGGCAAAGAAAGGATACCATTAGCTAAATATTAGCATCAGGCAGTTGTTGGGTTAGCAGTGAGTTTCAGTGCACACACATGCACACACCATATGTGAACATTAGGGAGATTGATTTTTTTAAAGATCCCCTTCTACTTCACATATTTTTTACTGAGGGTCAGTGATGCACAGAAGAAAAAAAATAAACACTAACCACATGAGAGGAAAAAATTGCATTTACTTATACTATATATTTTATGTGCTTATTATTTTTATTAAGTGCAGCCATGTAGATAAAAAAATCACTTGGTTTAAAAATTAATAACCAGAATGCAAACTGTTAATACAACAAATAATTTTCCCCCCAATATTCCCCGCTTATTTTCTTCTAGCTGTTAGTATAAGGGAGCTGGAAATGAATAGAAAGAATGGGGAAGGGAGAGTAGCTCAGCAGAGAAAAAAAAAAAAGGTATCTAACACTATATTAATCTGTCCTCACTACAGCCTGAGGTTAGGGTTATTGTTATCCCCATCTTCTGGATGAAGAATCTAAGACACAGAATGGTTAAGTAACTTGTCCAAGATATGGAAAAGACAGAAAGAAACTCACAAAAAGTCAAGAAACAGAAAAAGATCAGACACATACACATATACACAGACACAGAGGGGGAGAAGGAGAGAGCAAGTCAGCATCTTGGAGGGCGAGTCTACTTATATCCTGCATTTCTGAAATTCAGATTGGTCTGTGGCTATCATCCCTACATTTAGAGGCACCCTCTGTGACATGGAACCATGGAATGATGGTTCTCTCTCACTATCCCTACTCTGTGTTTTCCCTAGAAATAGAGTTCCCCCTTTGAGCTGTGCACTGTCACTTGGGATAAAAGGCTACGCTGCCTATTCTTAGAGCTAGGGAAAATCCTGAGACTCAGCTCAGTGAGCTCCGAGTAGGATGTTTCTCTGGGTCTTCAAGGACATCTCTTCAGGGGAACAGATGCAACTGGAAGGGGCACAGTTTGCCTTTCCACCTCTTCTCCTTCTGGAGAAGTAACTTTGTAGTTACTACATCCATCGAGGTGGAGCTTCAGTGACTGTTTTGGGCCATGAGGTAGCCCTGAGATGGAAGTAGGAAGATGGACGGGGCTTGAGTCCCTGATGATGTGTAAGTCCCATTTTAGCCCTGGACCACCTCTGCCTGGACTTATTTCATATGAAAAAATGTCAGTCATGCTTAAGTTAGGTTTTTCTTTTCCCCCAGTTACATGATGCTAAACCTAATCCTGATACGCCCTCTAAGTAGGATAATTTTAGAAACACACTGGAAGGAAAATTGTTCACCAGCTGCAGCAGACAGTGAGTGACCTCAAAGCTAGGTGACACGGAGCCACGGAAGCCATTGGCCTGTGGATTGCTGGCTCTATGCAAGAATTATGTTTTGGTTCTTTTGGTTTGGAGCATCACAGTAGAAAGTGGGAATTTATATTTTTTATGGAACTAATTGCTTTTGTAATTTAAATATCTCACTAGTGAACAAAGCAGGGCTATACAGCAGTTTCAGTGTTTTAAGTGTTACAGATATTTTACTTGAAAATGAGAAAAGTGTGGGGTAGTTGTCCCTGATATTTGGGCAGACTTGGTTCTATCTACTGCATTTATGCAAGCCACATGTCGTGGAAGAGTAATGGCCGTTTGAGTAAGACTTTCCATATGGTCTCCCACAGTCTCTGGGAGAAAATGGGCCTGTATTTTTCTTCTTTGAGGTGATTTTCTTTCTCTTTACAAAACAACATGGATTTTGGTATGAATTTTAATGAGTGAATAATAGTAATTCTTTTGCATCACCAGTTGGACAAGATAAACAGCAGTGTCGTTAAAATTCTTTACATAAAGGGCTGAATTTCTGTAGCATGATTTTTAGGTGATGAACTACCAAAAAACTGTATTTGAATGCCAGCTATCATAAATATCATTTTTCTTTGGTGACACTTGGGTAGCCTTCCTAGGCAGATTTCACTCAACAAAAAGATAAATTATTTCTGCTTCCATTTTTTCTTTCACTTCTCCCCTTTTCATTTTATTTGATTGTTTGCTATGATAAGGTGGCTTTCGCTGCTTCATTACACACACAGTCATGTATTCATTACCAAGGAGACTGAGTGTTTGTAGTCAGCTGTAGAGACCTCTTTCTGCATAAGCTGCTCTACCTTTTAGCATACTGAGGACACAGCCTTATATCCAGAGGATCTGGCCAGGAAATTAGTCTTAGTTTAGGGTTTAAAGAAATTAGGTGATGTCCCAAAGGAATCTGTGGGCAGCAAGAAATTGAATTTTAAAAACTGAAGAATATAAAATAGTTTAAGCATAAAATGATTTGAGCCTATGAAGGCTGCTTCTGCCAAAGCCATTGTCAGAGAGCTGGTAAGGCCAGGGAAGTCCAAATTATCTTCGAAATCTTGAGTATTTTGGAAGACTCCTGCAGGTATTTTTGAAACAATTCCATTTGCAAAATCACATTGTATATGATGTGTATTTATGACATCGTATCGAATTTCTGTGAAAAAAATACTCTGGTCAATAACTGATGATGAGAGTTCATCGTCGCAAAATAGCCATAGCTTTTTGTTGCTTTGTTACCTGCTTCAATATAATTCCTGCTCTTTAATGACAATTGACTGAGCTGGCGCCTGCAAAAGTAACTGTAGTTGATTTAGTTACACTAAAGGGTCAACATTATAGCTGCATGGAGCTAAGGTCATGACAGAACCAAAGAGCTCTGGGCACAAATCTTCCTTTCATGCTTGGCTGGGTCCAATAATCCCCCGAGGCTCAGGTCTCTGATTGCATTTCCAGATGGTCTCCTCTGGTGTAAACACCACTTGCGCCCTGTCCAACAGCATCAGCTGCCCTGGCAGAAAGCAAAACAGCAGGTCAGGGTAGCACTGGGAATTACCTAGTGGGTGGCACCTGTTGCCAGATTTTGACCTCCCCCACTCCTTACCTTATTTACCTATGCTATTTCAACTTACTCCTTTGCCTTTGTGCTTGTAGGTCAAAGTCTCTAGTTTTTTAACACGAAGCCAGTTTCACCAACACCCTTCCCTTTCTGCATATATTCTTAAAACCGATACCTGGATTTCCTGGCAATCTTGCAGATGAATTCATGTATCTGATAGTGAGTAGAATTTGTTGTTTACTTATTCATTTATTCAACAAACACCTATTGACCATCATTCATTACTTTGACATTTATTGAATAGTTAAGTAGCAGATACTGTGTTCCTTACTGGAGTTACAGTGGTGAGCAAAAAGCAACAGGGTCTCTGAGTATATTGTCTTTCCTCTCCATGAATACTAGTCTTATGCTTTCCAGCTATACCTTCTTGCTTTCAGGAATCAATGGAAAATGCCCCTCCTTCATTGAAAAGTTCTCTGATTCACCCCTCTCAGTTCTGAGTGTGGTATCTTTTTAGTCTTAACACATGCATTTGTAGTCCTATGTAGTCTTGTTCACTTATACTTCTTTCTTGTAGGTATTTTGAATTTTTCATGGTCTTTTCTTATGTTCTCATTCATTTGGAAACTTCTTAAGAGAGATTTCAATGTTTTGGGCAACTTTAATTTTGCTTTTTGCTTCTTCTAATATATTGCTGGATACTTAATTTGTGTTAAATAAACTTGGTGAATTCATTCATTCAACCCAAGTTTTTTCCACCTACTATACTCTCAGGCTATAAATGGATAGTATTATCATAACTGGGCATAGCATATTCCTCATCATAGTGAGGAATAGCATTCTGACAGACTATATCTGTAATATATCATGGGTAAATTTTACATTACAGTTTTAATTAAAATCTTGTCCACTGCCTTATGTCATATGATTACAACTTTATTTTAAAATTTGAATCTTCCCATAGTTTTTTTTTGTTAACAAGGTAGAAGAAGCCAAGAAACAACAACAACAAAAAACAAACCCAAAGAGTAATTATTAAGATAGGGAAGAAAAAGATTGCTTGGCTTGTCCCTATTTAGTCATTTTAAAAACTTAGTCTTTGAATGAGTGCATTTATTTATTTACTTACTAACTTCCTGCCAATTTGGTCTTTTGAAAACAATTCATTATTAGATTTGGATTAGCCTGCACACTTTCAATAGCAGCTGAAGAAAAATACCAAGTGGGCTTAACCAATGAAGGTGGTTAGATCATGAAAGTAGAGCTAATTTCTGTTGAGGCTTCCTCTGGCAGCTGGGCTTAGGATCTGCTTTTTCTCCATTTCCATCTAGCTCCTCGGTTTTGGCTCTTATTCTCAGCAGATTTTGTCTTCATGCTCTTAAATTGGTCATTGTCATCTCATTCCTTATTCAAATCCAACAGGGAAAGACATACTTCTTCCTCTAATCTTTGAAAACAATTTCTGGGTTTCAATCTTATTAGTCCATTTTAGGTCATATGTCTGTTACTGAACTGATCACTATGGCTAGCAACGGGACTTTGCTCGTTACTTTGAGCCTAAGCACCAGACGCCCACCCCCAACACTGCCCTCCCGTTTACAGCTGGAGTTTGAGTCCACATCCCCTGAAACACTGTGTGGAGAAGTTGATGCTTAAATGATGATTTGAGTGTCATTACCCAGAGAAAGGGGGACTAAATGCAAGATAGTCAAAAACTGTCAACTGTCCTCTACAAGGGATTCATTTTAAAAATAGTATATAGTTTGCACATTATTCTCAGAAATTGAAGTTTCTGGGGAAATTACAGAGCACATAGTTTTGTGCTGTATTCAAAATGTCACAGAGCTTCAAACTGTTCTCAAGACAGATGTGGAACAATTTTAAGATTTCTGAGAAGTAATTGATTTATCATTGCAATAGCCGTAATATGTGAAACCTTGCCTACTAATGACCAACAGGAACATCTGGGACTAGTGACAGGGTTAAGTTTGTTTGGGTATTCTCTCTCTGTAGAAAGGACCAGTCCTTCTGAGATTGATGTTGGCAGTTTGGAATCTTTTCCAGGTGGGAAGGAAGGTTCAGAATAGTAGCTGAGTTTGCCTCTTCTCCCATAAGAAAGCTTCAGCTTTATCACAGCCCCGCATGGAAGGTCATTTTGAGATCTGTATATAAACCCTGTGCTTTAGTAATAGGTCCACTCAAAGGCCATCTGTACACTAAGCAATGTCACCTAGGAGGTGGCTCTGACCTGAGTTCTCTCAGGTGATAGAGTTTATAAAGGATGACAATGATGACCATATTTTCAATCTGTTATTACTCTCCTGCAAGGCATCTCTCCTCCTCTTACTTGCTCTTCTTAGCATATCTCTACTTACTTGCCTCTGTTAGAACTTTAAAGACAGCCTTAATTGAGACATTCATCTTAAAATCCAAGGTCTCCTAGTCAGAAAAACAGCTTTGGTTTGAGATGCATCTTCAGGTGTGATATATCGAATATCCAATTGCAATTGGGGTCTAAGGATTACTTTTTAGTGAGATTTTGCTCTCAATTTAAAAGTAAGTTGTGGTAGGAGATAAACTAGCCATTCAATGCCCTAGATTTTATTCAGGAAAGCAGAGAATGGTTACCATTTTATGGTTTTTATTAGTTCCTCCTTCATCCATTTCTTGCATAAAATTTGGTACCTTATATTCAATAATGTCATCCTACTTCTTCCCAGAGCAAAAATTAGAGTAGAGATATTAGAGTTCCCTCTAAGTGGGCTCTCATTACTGCAGTGAAATCTTGGCCTTGCTCCACATGTGAACTATTAAGTTGTAGTTCCCTATTGTTTTGTAACTTTTAAAATTAAAATTGCAAACAGTCCAAATCATATAATTTCTTATGCACTTTATCTGGGAGTCAATTTACCTCTTGTAGATGTTTCAGGGAGACTTGACTCCAAATGAGCATTCTTTAAAATGTTGGCTTTGCAAAGCTGTGGCACACAGGGTTCCTCCAACAAAGGTTAAAAACCACCTGAAAATCCCGTTGTAGCTTATCTCCCACCTCTTACATTTAGAAGCAGATAGCTTAGCCATGGACAAGTGTGGAAATTGTTGGAAAAGGCCCGTGATGGAGAAGGGTGGGAGATTAGCAAAGGGAGAAAGAGGGAAATTTTTTTGTTTAACTTAAAATCTTAGTTACTTGTTTATACACAGGCTGTGCATACATTCATATTCAACAGATAAATTTACTCAGGTATGGCTCAGAAAAGCATTTGGCTCACTGTCCATTTTATGACCATCTCTCGTTGCAACCGATGCCTGACACTAAGGGATCCCATGGTGAAACCCTAAACCCTGGCCTTGGAGAGTTCATTGCCTGGAGTGATTATGACTTCCAAAGAGAACATCTTTGGCAAATTGGTCTTCAGGGTAGGCCCACAGAACTGTGAATTCACTCAGGGAAGTATATCACCCTAATACCTGGTTCCTTCAACACCAGTAATTGCTCAATATATTTTCACTAAAATGAAAAGGGAAAAAACTATCATTGGTTCCGGCATGTCCCTTATGGTTTGAGTTCTTCAATGTCTGTCCTCTGTAACAGAAACCCTTGTGCTGTTTTTAAAAAAAAAACTTTATTTTTATTCCAATATAGTTAACATACAGTGTTATTAGTTTTAGGTGTACAATATAGTGATTCAGCAAATCTGTATATTACTCAGTGCTCATTGGGATGCGTGTACTCTTAATCCCTTCACTTATTTCACCCATCCTCCCACCCCTCGTCCCCTCTGGTAATCATCAGTTTGTTTTATATAGTTAAGAGTTTGTATTGTGTTTTGGTTTATCTCTTTTTTTTTCTTTGTTCTTTTTTTTTTTTCTTAAATTCTGCATATGAATGAAGTCATGTGGTATTTGTCTTTCTCTGACTGACTTATTTCACTTATACCCTCTAGATTATGCATTATACCCTCGATATCCATCCATGTTGGTAAAATATCATTCTTTTTTCTGGCTGAATAATATTCTGTTGTATATATACCACATCTTTAAAATTTTTTTTATTTATTAAATAAATTTATTTATTTGAGATAGAGAACACAAGTAGGCAGAGCAGTAGGCAGAGGGAGAGGGAGAAGCAGGCTCTCCACTGAGCAGGGAGCCCGATGTGAGGCTCAGTCCTAGGACCCTGTGATCATGACCTAAACCGAAGGAAGCCACTTAATGAACTGAGCCACCCAGGTGCCCCTAAATTTTTTTTTAAGAGAGAGAGAGAGCAGAAGGGAGGGAAAAACTCTTAAGCAGGCTCCATACCCAGTGTAGAGCCCGACATGGGGCTTGATCTCACTACCCTGAGATCATGACCTGAGCGAAAATCAAGAGTTGGACACTTAGCCAACTCAGCCACCCCATATACCACATCTTCTTTACCCATTCATCTATCAATGGATATGGACTCCTCCCATAATATGGTGTTGTAAACAATGCTGCAATAAACATGGGAGTGCATATATGTTTTGGAATTAGAGTTTTTGTATTCTTTGGGTAATACCCAGTAGTGTGATTACTAGATAATCCATTTTTTATTTTTTGAGGAAACTCCATACTGTCTTCCACAGTGGCTGTACCAGTTTGCATCCTATCAACAGTAACCTTGTGCCATTTTTAAGTTTTCTTGGTTTTCTGTCTCCTAAACTGTGCTCCATGATTGTATGTGAATATATGAAATTTTGTAAAACCCTACAGTTCATTCCATCGCAGGTACAAGTGGGTTAACTCTATAAGGAAACTAACTTACATTTTAGCTTCAAGGCAAAGAGTTTCCCAACAGTGGAGAATTTAGACATTTTGGCAAGTCAGTAGGGGAGATATTTTCAACCAGCGTGACTCTATTTGGCTCAGGTAAAAGTAAGCCCTCCTGGGCTGGCTTGCAGGTGGGTGCTTAAAATCTGGACATGTTTCAGAAACTCTTGCCCATTCTTAATAAGTGCAGTGATGTGAGGCGCCATAAGCAAGCATGATTTAAACCTGTCCTAGCAATAATTTTACTCATGAGCTCTTGGCAACTACATCGTTGTCTGCCATCTCCCTCTGAAGGTTGCCAGTTAGCTAAACATCAGCCAACCGTATGACACCAAGTCCACAACATTAATCTGATTTGGTGAAGCCATTCATTTTCATAAGGAATTGGAAAAAGAAAATCACACATACAAACATGCAAACACACACACGCAGCAGTTTTATTTTTAATGGAATGGGGCAAAACCCAGCTTTCTTGCCTGAAGCAATTAATCTGTTGACAATACTATACATATTATATACTTATAAACCAGCAACCAGAATTGCTTAATATCCCCCATAGATCCTACTGTTTAATGGGTTGATGATTCTTTTTGGTCTTGCCGACACCCATTGCAAGTGGTTGTATCAGATTTTTTCCAGGGGCATGCTGTCTTCCCAGGCTTATATATCAGTGTATGTTTATCCTTTTAGCATCTGACTTTCCTTCCTGCCTATAGAATCCCAAGCCTTCGAAGGTGACACTGGGTGTGTTTTCTGTCTTGTAAATTTTCTAAAGTTAACACATATTATTAGCATGCCATTGTTCCTAATTAACATTGATGCCATGAGAATCAGACAGCCATTTAAAAAGAACACATTTTATAGAGCTTTTGAATAGTACCATTTAATGAGTACTTACTACATGCCAGTGCACTAAATCCTTACGTATATTAATCTCTTTTCCCATGGATCTGTGAGGTAGATGTGTTGTAACACATTTTATAAGATACAACTCTGGTTACATAACTTGCCAAGTCATAGAGCTAATGGAGAGTAGAGTCAGAATTTGAATTCAGGGCTGCCTAACCCCAGAGTCCACCACTGATGGTCATTGCTTATGTAAAATAGCATGCACCCTGTTAGAATCTCATGACTTAGGAAGGAACACCCTTTTGGAAATTGGTTAGCATGCTAGCTAGCTTGAGAATATATAGTTTATCTGTGTCTTCTGCAAATACTTATGTTTAGCCTTATTAAATCTGGGAAGCTAAAAGTAACAGGAAATGGCAATAGTGTGGAAGGTGTTTGATGTTTCAGTGCTGATAATGATAGATAATAATGTGATTTCACAGCTTGGGTTATCAGGCCCAGGTGAGTGGGTAAGTGGATTCAGATTCATCAAAGTCACCAGACCTAGCTTGTGGTCTTTGTTTCACAAACTTGCTAGCCTTGACATTGCTCTGTAGGAGTATATTTTCCCCATTACAGTTGCGCTTGATATTCAACCACTTTACAGCCTAAAAATGTACAAGGAAGAGGGCAGATGCCCTTCCCTTCTGTGTTAACTCTCTTATCATGTCAAATAGTGTTATGTGTTAAGCTATTATCTCAATTTGTAGAGTCTAGAACAGCACTGCCCAATAGAAATTTCTGTGATAGTAGAAATGTTCTAGGTCTGCCCTGTCCAGTGTGGGAGCCACTGGCCACTCTGTCCAGTGTGGGAGCCTCAGTGTGGTCATTGAGCACTGGAAATGTAGCTAGCGCAATTGAGCAGCAGACTTTTTTAGTTTATTTAATTAGATCTCCACTTTTATCATAAACCAAATTTCAATTCATATCTGAATCTTTGCTTTGTTGTCTGTCCCATGAAATATATTCTTTTGAGTAACACTTGTATTAATTATCTTATTTTTATGGTATGTTTTAATACAGGACTATTTTTACTTCATTGTATTTCCTTTTCAGACTCTTCCCAACCATGCTGACTTGTTTATTTTTCCTTATAACATTTAGACTCGGTTCATCTATTTCCAAAACAAATTCTGTTGGTATTTTTAAGATCACATTAAATTTCAAGATTGACTTAGAGACATCTAAATGGTGTTGAACCTGTCATGCCTTTCCATTTGTTTAAGTATTCTTTTGAGTCCTCTGGCAGCGTTTTATGGTTTTCCTCCAATAGATCTTCCACATTTATTGTTTAGTTTATTCCCACATTATCTTTTTTGTGCCTTTGAAGTGGGGTCTTTGCTTGTATATGTGAAAGCAATCGACCTGTGTATATTAACTTCGAACCTTGCTGAATTACCTCACTTTTGTAATATTTTAACTATTGATCTTCTTACGTTTTCTAAGGACCCCAGCATAAATCTATACATAGTGTTAATTTTATCTTTCTCGCTCTTCAGTTTTTATGCCTTTACTCCCTTTGTCTGGCCTAATTGCATTTAATATTTTCTCCAGAAGTAGTTAAATTGTAGTAAAAAGTTTGGGCAGTTTTTTGTTTCCTTATTTCAGTTGAAAAAAGTTCAGACTTTTCCCTTGAAACATAATGCTTTTAGATTCAGATAGAAATATTTTATAAATGTTCTTATCAAGAATCAATTTGAATTTTACCAAATGCTGTTTCAACCTCTATAATAATGATTTTAATGATCTCCATGGGGTCATTAATATCATAAGCTAAATAAATTATTTTAGCTTTAAAATGTAAAAGCCTTATTGTTTTTAAGTTTTATTAATTCTCTGCTCATCCTTTGTTCACTCTTCCTTCCCAGTTCTTGTCCTATGCAAGAATCCCAGTGGTCCCTGCTATGAATTCAGTGGTAATTACTTCTTTTCCCTGAGTCAAAGCAAATGTGTACATCAAAAGAGCAAAGTGTCAAATGATAATAGCTGGAAATTCAGCCAAGAAGAAATGAAAATTTTTTTCTCTATCACTATTTGTGTGTATATTTGTGCTTCTTTTTTCGAAGGAATGGACCATTATTCCTCATTTTATGTAGCTGTTTCATTGTGGAATTCTCTAGTGATGGAAAAGGAGAATAATGTCTAGCCATATAAAATTGCTAAACCTGCTGGCATGCAAGTCAAGGATATCTTTTTCTGTGCCCAAACTGGAAAGCTTTTTCCCTTCAAACTCTCTTATTTTTGAGCAAGATGTTTTATGTCACAAACTAGCCCACTCTCTCTTTTTGACTGTTTATGCCCAAATTACATTTTATACTCCAGTCAGTCATAAAATGAAAACAGAAAGTGTATTTGAGGAAAGGCAAAAATGTCAGTGTCTAAAACATAGAAATACTTAGTAAAACACTTCCAGCTTTCTTCTTAGCTCTGCCTGTGGCTAGTCATTTTCGCTTGTTGTGCTTGGGTCCCTCTTGTGAATTAAGCAGGGGTGTCTGGGCATATCCTGAGAAGTTGCAGGGCTGGGATGGTGGCCTTCTGGAAAGGGGGCCAGGAGGATTAGGAACCAGATAGCTGGTGTCCAGGATGGGAGCAAATTCCCAAGCCCAAGGTGAAGAATGGTCTAGAATAACAATTTTATGTGGAGAAGCTCTGGGTGTCTCTGCTAGCAAAGCAAATGAGCACATATTGTGTTCATGTGGAAAAGGACAAATGACTGTACAAATGGAGTAATAAACAATTTAAGAAAATATATGTGGCCTAAATTTAGTATCAAGGTGATGGGCAAAATGACTTACTCTAATTTGTGATGGTCCTCTTGCAAATGCAATGACAAAGGCAGCCAGTAAACTTTAGTCACAAAATACAGCAGATATATCGATGGAGATGGCCCAAGCACAGGCTATTTAAATAAGACAAATCATCTGTGAAGGAGAAGGTCAAATGTGATATTCTCTCTTTCTTTGTTTGAATAAAATGGAAACATTACAGTTCCTTCCAAGAAAAGAAATATCAGCACATAAAGCAATACAGTCTGCTTCTTACCCAGCCAACTCTGAGTGCATTCCATCCACCTAATCCCTGCCTTGGTCTTTCTTGTTTTCATCTAAGTACAATTTGGCTACTTTGTAGCCAATAGGAAATTTTATTTTAATGTCACATCATTTAGTCATGCTTGGTACTTGATCCATTTTCTTCTGCCCCAGTGGCATAGAAGATTGGTTCCCCCAAATGTCAGATGGGAAAGCATGAGTGCACAACACACACACACACACACACACACACACACACACACACTCAAATATTTTCACTGGTCCGCTTTTCTTACTAGTAGGGTGGGTTACTTATTTGCTGTCAGTAGCCATCCTTCAATTATTCAATATCTGTGGAGCACCTTATAAATTTGTATCACTCTGCTAGGTGCTATGTAGGATAGAAACAGGAAGAGAGAAGGGAGAAGACACTGCAGAGCCATTGTTGAGTGGCATCCTCTTGGTTTAGATACAACAGTGTTGCTTTTAAGCTTGACCTGTGCTTTATTGCTACAGTTAGTTTGGTTTAGCATTTATTTATCCATTCATATTGGGATGTATATTTATTATCTATTTTGGAATGCCTACTTTGTGTCAGGCATGATGCTAGGTTATGGGAATTCAAAGACAGGTTAGAATCCCTTTTTTTTCAGTGAGCTTTTCCGGTTATGGTATTTGAAAGAGTAAGTTTTAAAGATGCTCTAATTTGCCTGCTTAGGATGTAGTTGGATCTCAAAAGAAAGAATGTTCTATTCTATTGCTAAAGGAGTAATGATTAAACTGAATTTCGAGAGATGAGTGACTTATTTGTCAGGAAGGCAGGAGCAGGAGACATGCTCTGCACACACAGCAGATGCTTTAGAAGAGACCATAGTACTTTCAGGGGACTTCAGTAGTTGTGGGTGGGATGGGTCTTGCAAGGGCCCAGGCTGAAGAGGTAGAGAGTACTAGATCACGGAAGGTCTTGCACACTGTTCTAAAGAATTTGGACTTTAACCTGTAGCCATTGAGAAGCTATGAAAACAGTTTGTACCACAGCAAGACTT
Source organism: Ailurus styani (assembly GCA_002007465.1). Taxonomy (NCBI): domain Eukaryota; kingdom Metazoa; phylum Chordata; class Mammalia; order Carnivora; family Ailuridae; genus Ailurus; species Ailurus styani. The sequence continues at coordinate 1,002,926 of LNAC01000225.1, forward strand.
TTTTTCTGGCAGAAATTCAGAAAATGGATTAGAAGGTGGAAGCAAAGAACTCCATAAGTTGGCTATTTTAGGGGTATAATCAGTGTACAGTTATAAGGCAAGGACAAAACCCAGACCCAGAGAGTAGACTGGAAAAGAGTCCCAGCCTATTATATTTGTCAACTTATGGTTTTGGTAACATTTAAGGAAAAATGGACCTTCAACAGGAATAAATTAAGATGCCGCTCCCCCCATCTTTTTAATTTCATGTGTGAGAGGAATATTTTATTTACCAAATATATTAACTCCTTATTTAAAAAAATATACTAATAGCAATTGCAAATAATTCAAGGAATCACAACTTCCATTTATAAGTTTTAGAGAGTAGCCTGGAGAGCCAGATGATTATCATGGCTTCAAAGGATTTCAAAGACCATCTTCTCAGTGATCTTTAAGACAACCTTGCTCTCCATGTTCCGCAGCAGAAGCTTCCCCGATACCTGGTATATGATATCAAGAGTCAGGGGTGGACCACTGGCTGTGTCCCTGCTCTTCCTCCTCCTTCCCCACCAGCTCTGAATTACAGTTGTGCAGTTTGAAAACCTTCCCATTTCCGAGTGGGGCCTGTGAGGTTTGCACACTGGAAGTGATTGATTTACCCAAGGACACATGGCTAACTAGTTGGTTATTGGTAGAGAAAGGGCCCCCAGGCTCTCTATGAGACAAATGCTATTACCTGTTTTGGTGAACCTGATTTTTATCTGGCATCTCAATACTGATTATTCTCTCATAGGATCACTTGGGCATGACCAACTGCTTGTACAGTCACTTCTGTCTGTCATTGCTGCTTTATGTTAGTGTTCTCTAGCCTGGTTTAGCTCACATGATCATTACTTACTATTACTATTGCAAAGTGCTTGTTTTATCTGGCTAAATTAATCCAGATCTAAATTAATACGCAGCAAACTGAATTGATGGTTTCAAATGATTATATGGGGTGCAACCATTTCTTCCCATTTGTACATTTTTGTCTTTTAGGCTTGAGAGGTTTAGTTCAGTTGAAGTTAAACTCTATGTACCTCAATACTATGGGCTGGTAACCTCTTTCAAGGATCATTGACCATCTGGTTCCACCTGCCCCTGTATCCACCGACCCCTTCCTCAACCTTTATCCTAACACATGGGACTCCTAGTGATAATTTTTAGTTTGTTGTCTTCCTCAATTAGACTGAATGCTTCTTGAGGCCAGGAAATATGTCTTTTTATTCATAGCATTTAGCTCAATACCTGATACATAGTAGACAATAAAATTTTCTTAATGAATAATTAGATACATAGAAAAAGATATGCCTATGATATTGTCAACAGGACAAAATGCATAGGTAAATTTGCCTTTTTTTTCCCTTCTTCTTTCTGCAAGGTGAATCAGGGCAAGTTTACCCTCTAACTACTAGCGGACCAGCAGTCTTGTCAAATGCTGGATTTCATAGGATGTTCCTGACAATGAGAAAGGGCTTCAAGATGGAAAATAGTTTGTATGTTAAAATAATCTATAAATCATGTATATTCATGCAGATATAGCAAACTATGAAAGCTGTTTATTTCTAAATAAGCATTCACAAATAGACTTTGGACATAGCATGATACTTCTTGTTGCCATTAAAAAAAAACACAACCTTTTATATTGAATTTCAGCAAACCTTGCAGCTAGTGTGTATCCCATTAGTTTTCATATACATGAACAATGGGGCGTGATTACTGGCCAGCCACAAAGACAGCAGTTTTATAAATCTTCTGTTGTAGTGGCTGCGAGGGATGGAGCTCTGTTTTCAGTGTTATGAGTAGTCTTTCCTGAACTCACCTCTGCAGGGCGTGTTTGCTCTCTCAACTCCAGGCTAACATAGAAATATATATAGTGTCACTAAATGTCACATGGCTTCCCATTTCTCTAATTTTCAGAAACCCTGATAAGAAATTAGTTATCTTTTCTTACACTGGTGGTGGTTTACGTTTCCCCTAAGACTGTCTTTAATGAGAGAAGTTGACCACACTTTATTATTTGTGAAGATGCTCCAATGCCTGTGCTTTGGCTGATGTGACTGTTTAATCCTCTTCCATTTGATTTGATCCTATAGTTGTTTGGGGGAGGAGGGTGAGTTTCATCAGTGAGTCAGATTAAATTGTTAATAACCTGATTGTGTATACAACCCTAATTAAGGAAAAATTTTAAACACTTTGTTATTGACCTCCAGTCAATGTGCCTCTTCTCTTTCTACTAATACCATTGTGGTGTACACAGTTTACATTCTCATTATAAAAGGAAATATCTAGGGCGCCTGGGTGGCTCAGTGGGTTAAACCTCTGCCTTCGGCTCAGGTCATGATCTCAGCATCCTGGGATC